>CM054128.1:52951942-53551942 GCA_028751855.1 Ambrosia trifida
GTCGACTGAGACCTAACTCGCAAGTTAGTAAAAGTGTAACTGTTATCGATCATCCCTGAATTTATGCGGGGGGATGGGTTTGTCAGACCTATAGCGCTATAATCTAAACAAGCGGCTTGATCATTGTTAATGATTGTACTGTGTCTTTTTGTTACAGTCAAATGATAGAATGAGTAAATGATAGTGTAATTGAATCACAAGTTTCAACAATGTAAGAATGAGTAAATGATAGTGTATAAAATGTTTTAACATGTTTCACCCCAAAATGTAAAACAGAAAAAGGGGCTATGTAAACTCACCTTAGTGTTAGAATGATGTCCCTTGTTATATAAGTAAATGTGGCTCGTGTGTATCCAAATATCACCCTATTTCAAGGTAATAAATAAGTGTTGGGGAAAACTTAATAAGTCTAAGTTTTCTAGTCTAAAATGTACTAGGGTTCCTAATTTGGGGATTAATAATTGATTTATGATTAAATTTGAATAATTTAAATAAATAAAGAACTAATTAGTGAAAATGTTTTCTGACCAATATTATCTAAAAGTAGTTGAATTATAATGTAATAAATGTGAAAGTAATTTTTATAAAATTATTTTCTTATTTAATGAATATTTATATATAAATACTTATTTGACAAAATATAGACTTAATATTTAAAAATATTAAAAATATTAAAAATTATAAATTTCGAATCAAAAATTTATATTTCTGATCTAAATGATTAATAATAATTTATGTGAAACCTTGATGTAAAAATAATGAAAAATGAATTTATTATCATTTATTTATGATTAAAATAACAAAAATCGATTAAAAATATTAAATAAATGATTTTTCAAAAATAAAAATCATTTCTGGAATGTTTATTGTTTTATAAACTTAGAATAATTTTTGTGGAATTTTATAAAGTCGTTTTGATATATTTATAGAATTTTATAATTATAATTGAATAAATTTGTAATATTTATTATATATAATAAATAAATGATTTTGAAAAACTAAAAATTGGATAATAAAGTTTATCATTTGAATAACATAAAATAAATTTTTTAGAATTTATAAACCATGTTTAGTATTTAAAATCTATTTTAAAAGTTAATATCATAAGTATATGAAAGAAAAGGATAAAAAAAAAATGTGTGTGGTTTGTGGGGATTGAACCCACGAACCAAAGCTCCAACAACAGACACCCTACCATCTGATCTAGATCAGATATCCGTATAAGTGTGTTTTTGAAATGTTTTTAAAGAGGCGCGAATGGGTGTTATCATCCCCAATTGTAACTATGAACCCTAATTTACCAATTGAATCAAACATCAAACGATAACCACAGAATTGATGGGGTTATTGTTCGGCTCATATACTAGAACAGAAATAAACATTTAATTGATACTTACGAAGTGAAATCGATGCAGAAGGCTTGAGTCAAAACAAAGGTCAAACTACGAGCAATGTTTGATTAACACGAAGTTTTAAGAGAAATTGAGAGTGGGGTCTGTTTATCGGCCAATATAGGTTCCAGAGGAGGGTTTAATTTATAGTGTGTTTGTTGAAATGGAAGGTTTCAAATCTTGACAAATGCTTGATCAAAAAAGACGCGAATTGGAGTGGGTTTAGGCGAAATTCACGGAATGCAAATATAGGAGCATGTTTGTCGGTCAACGAGGATGAAATTGTTACAAAAAATGAGGCCAAAATTCGTGGAAAGTGGACTGGGTTTTGACCACAACTCGGGTCGGGTCTGGGGAACGATCGGGTAGGAGAGGTGGTTTCCAGGGTGTTGGGCCGGAAAAAGGGTTATATTAAATACGCGTGAGGTTTTATCACTAAGAGACTTGCAGAGCAGTTGGTAAGGCATGTGGGGAGTTTGTGAAGGGTTCCAGGTTTGAGTCCTGGGAGGCCGTTTATTATATATATATATATATATATATATATATATATATATTTTTAAAACAGTAAGGGAAGGGACAAGGGGGGTTTTGGGCCGGGTGTCTCTTGGGCTGGATCAGATTTTGGGCTTAGGGTGTTTGGGTTGGGTTGTAGGTTTGATTTAGGGGTTTTGTCATAGTGTTTGTTTTATTATTATTATTATTATTATTATTATTATTATTATTATTATTATTATTATTATTATTATTATTAAAAAGAAATGTTTTGACATAAATATAAATTCGCCAAGGTTATTTTTTATTTTTTTTTTGTACAAAAGTAGTTTAATACAAGTAAAGTGGTGATTTTTACCTATACAAAATTTAGGAAAAATTTGCGATGTTACAATAACACCCTAATGTAAGGTAAATTGATGATTCCGGTCCAGAACGTAATCATGAATTTACAGGTACGTAAAGGTAGTGTGAAATTCTATTGGGGTTTTTGGTAGGCGTCTAATACGTTTTCAAAGTATCAAAGGTGTGGTGGGTTAGCTACGGTACACCCTATATATAAACACTAATGATGCATTAAAAGTGAGATTGGAAGTTAGACCAGGAACTAACCCCAATTCTCTTGGTAGTTCAAAACGTCGATTTATAGTCTAACTTATTCCTTCCAACCAGCATAACCTTTATCTTCAAGGCCTAGTACTTTGGGTCTTGACCACTGGTAATAATCCTTAGATGTGTTTAATCCAATTATATCTAACGTTCGAGTCCATTCAAGACAGGTTATCACGCTACCCAAAGCTCTCTTTCTCATTAAACTTGACCATACTCACTATAACATTTACTCGAGTACCCAGAACCCTGTTTATACGGCTACTTGAAGGAATTTCGGGACGAAATTTCTAAAAGTAGGGGATGTTGTGACATCCGTCACCTTTCATTTTATCTTTTGTCCGACTTTAGTCCCTCTCATTTAATGAATTTACATTTATAATCTTTGTAATTCGAAGATTCGATTCAATAATAAAAGTTGCGAACTTGTTTCTTGCGATTATTAACTATTCACTCGAATCGTTGTCGTAACTGAAAAATTCTTTTCTGTTATAATAATAATAATAAATAATAATAATAATAATAATAAATAATAATAATAATAATAATAATAATAATAATAAAAATAATAGTAATAATAATCAGATTTTTTTTAGAAGTGTATTGTCCAAACCAAACCCAACCAATCCACCCATTTCTTTTAGCCTACAAATAGAAGCCCATATAATAAAGCCCAACCCAATACCAGGCCCACACTCTTTGCCTTTGTCACACCCTCAAATTCCACGTGCGGGGTTTTACCGCGAGGCGCGTGACACACCAGGATCTCAGTCAACGATCACAATAAACATACAACAAACATGCATTCAAGATTATATTTAAAACCAAAATATAATGCTTTGAGCTGTAAACCAGCAGCGGAAGCATTCTTGTTTACAACCAAAAGACATATCATTGTTTACAAAGACATTGTTTAATATGTTTCAAAATAATAGACGCCGTGCATGACTCTGTGCGCCTAGTCCGATAACCGCTACCTCAGCGACCTGAGAAAACATGCCAAAAATGTCAACATATAATGCTGGTGAGTTCACAGGTTTTCTTTTATAAAGCGTTTTCCATAAGTTGTAAAGATCATATCCGTTACTACCAGGTTATAAGAACGTTAGCTAGACGTTAAGTGTTTGTTTACTACTGCGGTTGGGAATCCATTACTATACGTTTATAAGTTGTTAAGACTTGCCCAGCAGTTTTGACTATAACCGATGCCTCGGCGAGTCAGTAATAAGAGACAATATGCACCCGCCCGGCCCAGCCGTCGAGTGGGGTTTGTGAGGCCCAATAGATCTATCCACATTTCCCCCGTTGTGCATCCCCGCACATTCATGGTTTCCCCCCTGGGACTTTCCGTAAAAGCCGCATAGTATATGTAAAGTAACCATAGTATAACATGACCTTTAGTAAGTAAGTAAGTAGCATGTTTCTCCCCCGTAAGTAAAACGGTAAAAGTGGGGCTGTGAAACTCACCTTGGTTTGCGTTACTTGAAAATAGTTAAATGATTATGTTATGATAGCCCCAGATAGCGGCGACCTATCATAAGATGCGTATAAGTATTGGACTAATAACCCGCAGGCTAACTAGTCCCCGAATGTCCAGACCATGACCTTTAACGTTTGAAAACACCTTTAATTGTTAAACCGACCGTGCCCGACAAGACCCGACATCCCATTGGTGACCCGACGTCCCACGTGTTAGATAAATGCAAGTCATCATGCAACATATGCAATTAAACACTTAGCACGCGCAACAATTCACCTAGTCTAGCATAATGTCCAATTAACGCGTAAACAGGTCCGAATACGTCTCACTAAGTCATTGGGTGTATCCCGGGGTTCCTAACATGTTCCTAGGTGTCAAATCGTGTTCCGGGATGTCAAAACGCGTTCACGACAGCAGTACATGCGATTAGGAAGATTACACGCGAGTAGGCAATAGCCTATAGGCGATTAGGGGGCCTAATCGCATGAAGTATGGGCGATTAGGGTCCTAATCGCCCCATTGTCTGCATAATCGCCTATAGCTCAGGCGATTAGGATGCCTAATCGCCTGCAGCTGCTGTACAACGAGTTTTCGCGCGTTAAACCCTCCAAATCAGATCCGAAACATGCAACAACACCCAATATCATACCTAAATCATTTACCAACCCTTTTCAAGCAAAAACCCCCAACATATCACTGATCTAGCATGTTCTATGCAATTATTTCCTAAAATGGCAAGTACTAGGTTTCTTCTACCAACCTTATCTTTCCTTAAATGGAAATAACCAGATTTCAAGCTCTACAACATGTAACTCATAAAATCTCTGATCTAACATCTTCCTAGTGTGAATTCTAACAACATTGCATCAACAATCACACCACAATCATCCTAAATCCTCAAGAACATACAAATGGGTCAAAATATGCATTTTCTTCAAAACACCATAATAATGGCTAAGATTCTAAGACAACCTTCCTAATGGTCTCTACATAACAGAAGTACACTCATATCTTAGAAACATTCATGTTAAAATCACCAATAAGACCAACATTTGCATATAAACTTCTCATATAACAAGCATTAAGGTGTAAACTTGGTTTAAGACTCTTTTGAAAGGTTTTTAAAGACACATTTGGTAAAACAAGGTCTGGAACTTTGGGGGAACTCAAAATAACAACTTTACAAAGGTTAGGGATGAAGAACACACCTTGGATTTTGCTAAAGAAAGGTGTGTAAGCTTGGGGATGGTGATTTTTGTAGCAAAATGAGTTCCAGAGGTGTTCTAAGGTGTGTGGGTGGTTTGGGAGCAGCTAGGGTTGTTCTAGAGGTGTTTGGGGAGTTAAGGGTTCTATTTATAGGTGTTTTGACCCGGACCCTGCAGTACACGCGAGTAGCAGCCCCTTATACGCGATTGGGGGCCTAATCGCGTATAACATCAGGCGATTAGGTCCCAATCGCCTATAATTCCTCCTACTCGCCCCTTGTGCATGCGATTAGGAGTCCTCCCCAGCTCCTAATCGCCCATAAAGGTCTGGAACGGGTTTTTGGCGCGTTAAACACTATTTTAACATATTTAAACACGTATTCACATACCGATAAGTCACATAATGATTCCAAACATATAATGCATGATATCCAACACGTTTACACCCGTTCACCAATTCCCGGGACTCGAGACTCGTGTGTGCGTTAGACCCGGCGATTCCACGAATCGCCGATCCTTGTACCCATAGTTGTGGACCGACTCCCGATGACCCCGCGGATCATCATAACGACTCCCGATAATTCCCCCGAATCATCGTACTGACTCGACCGACCTTGTTAAGGACGTAATATGCATGACTCGCTAAGGTAGACTTACTAGTTTAGTCAACGTTACTAACCTGAGTTTGCCGGGTGTCACATCATCCCCCTGTTGAAAGAATTTTCGTCCCGAAAATTGCCCAAGGCCAAAAAGGAAGAGACGAAAGAGAAGAAAAATTTTCCGGTTGCCACATCATCCCCCTGTTGAAAGGAATCTCGACCCGAGATTCATTCAGCTTCAGCAGAGACATGTCTTGATTCGAACGCGCGCTTAGGAAATAAATGGGGATACTTAGCCTTCATTTGTTCTTCCCGTTCCCACGTGAACTCCGGTCCACGATTAGAGTTCCATCGGACTTTAACAATGCGGATTTTACTCCGGCGAAGGCTACGGATTTTGTAGTCGAGAATTTCAACCGGTTCCTCCACGATACGCAGACGATCATCCACCTTGATCTCTTCGAGAGGAACAACCAAAGATTCATCCGCCAAGCACTTCTTCAGATTAGAAACATGGAAGACATTATGAACATTACTGAGCTCAGCCGGCAGATCAAGCCTGTATGCTACCGGTCCAATCCGTTCCAGGATTGCGAACGGTCCCACATACCGAGGATTCAATTTGCCCCGCTTCCCAAAACGTATAACGCCCTTCCACGGAGATACCTTCAATAAAACCCTGTCGCCAACCTCGAACTCCAAAGGTTTGCGACGACGATCGGCATAGCTCTTTTGACGATCCCGAGCTGCTGCCATGCGGTTACGGATTTGTACGATCTTTTCGGAAGTTTCGTACACAAGTTCCGGGCCGGTGAGTTGACTCTCACCCACCTCGGCCCAACAAAGGGGAGACCGGCATTTCCGCCCGTAAAGAGCCTCGAACGGAGCTGCCTTGATGCTAGAATGGTAACTGTTGTTGTAGGAGAATTCCACCAGCGGTAAGTGACTCTCCCAACCCTTGCCAAAATCGATCACACATGCCCGCAGCATGTCTTCTAGCGTTTGGATTGTCCGCTCACTTTGACCGTCAGTTTGCGGATGATACGCTGTGCTCATGTCTAACTGAGTACCCAGAGCCTTATGCAAAGACTTCCAGAAGTTAGAGGCGAACCGAGGATCACGATCAGAAATGATAGAGACGGGCACCCCGTGCCGAGAGACCACTTCCTTGAGATATAACCGTGCCAAACGCTCGAGACCATCGGTCTCTTTGATAGCGAGGAAGTGCGCAGACTTTGTCAACCTATCGACAATTACCCAGATCATATCGCAACCACTGGGCGATTTCGGGAGTTTGGTCACAAAGTCCATCGTAATCCGCTCCCACTTCCACTCGGGGATTTCAGGCTGTTGCAGGAGGCCGGACGGCTTTTGGTATTCGACCTTGACCTTAGCACAGGTCAAGCACTTGCTTACATACGAAGCCACGTCCGCCTTCATGTTCGGCCACCAATAAAGTATCTTTAGGTCTTGATACATCTTATCGGAGCCAGGGTGAATAGAGTACCGGGACTTGTGAGCTTCATCAAGAACGAGCTCCCGCAAGCCCCCAAATAAAGGAACCCAAATACGTTCAGCGAAATAGTGTAACCCATCGGATCTGAGTTCAAGGTGACTATCAGCACCATGCATGGTTTCAGCTTTAAGGTTTTCCTCCTTCAAAGCTTCTTGCTGCGCCGAACGGATTTGATCAGGTAAGCCGGAATGGATAGTGAGCTGAAGAGCCCGAACACGACGAGGTTTAGCCGTTTCCTTCCTGCTCAAGGCGTCTGTGACCACATTCGCCTTGCCAGGATGGTATTTGATAGCGCACTCGTAATCATTAAGAAGCTCGACCCAACGACGCTGTCTTATATTCAACACCTTCTGATCAAAGATATGCTGGAGGCTCTTGTGATCGGTGTAAATAGTGCATTTGGTACCGTACAAGTAATGCCTCCAAATCTTTAAAGCAAAGACCACCGCACCCAACTCCAGATCATGGGTGGGATAGTTTTTCTCATGAACCTTAAGCTGACGAGAAGCATAGGCGATGACCTTCTCGCGCTGCATCAGTACGCAACCAAGACCCCGGATAGAAGCGTCACAATAAACCACAAAATCGTCCGTGCCCTCAGGCAAGGACAAGATAGGAGCAGAACAGAGTTTAGCCTTTAACATCTGGAAGGCTGACTCCTGAGAATCACCCCAGTCGAACTTCCGGTCCTTCTGGGTAAGCGAGGTGAGGGGTTGAGCGATCTTCGAAAATCCCTCAATAAAACGACGGTAATAACCTGCAAGGCCTAGGAATTGCCGCACCTCAGATGGCGTCTTGGGTGCTTCCCAGTCCTTTATGGCTTCAATCTTCGCTGGGTCAACGTGAATTCCTTTCTCATTAACCACATGACCAAGGAATTGAACTTCACGCAACCAGAAGCTACACTTAGAAAACTTGGCGTACAACTGTTCCCGCCTCAGAAGTTCCAAAACAAGACGTAGGTGTTCCTGGTGGTCCACCTCGCTCTTGGAATAGACTAAAATATCATCGATGAAGACAATCACGAACTTATCAAGATAGGGCTTACAAACACGGTTCATCAGATCCATAAAGATGGCAGGTGCGTTGGTGAGACCAAAAGGCATGACCAAGAATTCAAAATGGCCATAGCGAGTTCGAAAGGCGGTCTTCGAAATGTCAGCTTCTTGAACCCTCAACTGATGGTATCCCGATCTCAAATCAATCTTCGAATAGAAACTAGAGCCCTGAAGTTGGTCAAATAGGTCATCGATGCGAGGAAGAGGATAGCGATTCTTGATGGTAACCTTGTTCAACTCCCGGTAGTCGATACACATCCGCAGGCTTCCGTCCTTCTTCTTGACAAACAAAATAGGGGCTCCCCACGGGGACGAACTAGGTCGAATGAAACCCTTCTCTAACAGCTCCTGCAATTGGTTCGATAATTCCTGCATCTCGGGAGGTGCAAGACGATAAGGGGCACGAGCAATAGGGGCCGCACCCGGAGCAAGTTCAATACCAAATTCGACCTGGCGGTAAGGAGGAAGACCAGGTAAGTCTTCAGGAAATACATCGGGAAAGTCGCGGACAACAGGAATATCTTCAATCTTCTTCTCCTCTTCAGACGAAACCGAAACAAGTGCCAGAATGGCAGAATACCCCTTCCGAAGATACTTGTAGGCTTTCATACACGAAATGATACTCAATGGGACCCCGCTCTTCTCACCGTGCACCAACAGAATTTCTCCATCAGGGAGAGGAAGTCGAATGACTTTATCAAAACAAACGATCTCGGCATGATACAGGGACAACCAATCCATACCCACGACAACATCGAAACTACCCAAGGACACCGGCATAAGATCAATAGGGAAAGAGTAACCCGACAACTCAAGGCGACACTCCCTAAGGACGTGCGTCGCCTCAACTTTCTTACCATCAGCCAATTCTATCAAGTACTTAGCCTCTAAAGGTGTAGGTACCCTATCAAGCAATTGACTAAACCCAAGAGATATGAAACTCTTATCGGCGCCAGAATCAAATAAAACCGTAGCATAGCGATTATCGAGGAGAAACGTACCAGTAACAGTGTCGGGGTCTTGTCGAGCACCGCTCGAACCAATCACGAAGGCGCGAGCATTCCTGCCTCCGCCCCCATTGTTTCCATTGCCCGACCCATTCTTCCCGGCTTCGCCCTGCTTCAACTTGGGGCATTCCCGCTTATAGTGACCAAGTTCACCACAATTGTAGCACCCCTGTTTACCCTGATTTCCCTGGGAAGCAGCAACAGGAGGGGCCGGAGTAGATGTAGCAGGAGGGTTCCGGTTACCCTGAAGATTAACCCTGCAGTCATGGGCCACATGTCCGGCCTTGTTGCACCGGCGGCAATGGTTCTTGTCGCAACGACCAGTATGATGAAACCAGCATCGTTCACACTTTGGCAACCTTCCCTGATAACCCCCTATCTTCTGTTCAGACGATGGTCCCCCAGTATCCGACTTCTTCACCTGCTGAGGCTGAGCCGAGCCCGAGCCTTTCCCCACCGTTTCCCACTTCCGCTTGTTACTATCGGAGGTCTTCACAGCAGCGCCTCGAGGAGGCAAGACCCCTTCAGTCACCTTCATGTTGGTCAGCCTGTGAGCCGACCGAACTACTTCAGAATAAACAGTGAGATTACCCGCAACAACTAACCCAGCAATCTCCGGTACCAACCCAGCAACATAATGCTCAATCCTTCGATATTCAGGTGTGTGCAGATCGGGGCACAACACCGCCAACTCATTGTGCCTAGCAGTATAAGCTTCAATCTCGGAACCCACCATCTTATGGTTCCAGACTTCATGCTCAAGCTTCTGGATCTCATCCCTCGGGCAGTACTCATTTTTCAGCAATTGAATGAATCCTGCCCAAGGCATGGCGTGAGCTTCCCCAATGCCCATAGTCTGGGTGGTGGAGTTCCACCAAGTCAAGGCTTGACCCTCCAGGGTCGCAGAAGCATATTTCACCCGGTCGCCTTCCGGGCAGCTGCACATCGAGAAAACAGATTCGATTTTCTCCAACCATCGGAGCAGTCCCACTGCCCCTTCAGTGCCGCTAAAGTTGTGAGGCTTACAGTCCATAAACTTTTTATAGGAACACTGGGATGGAGGAGGATTGACAGCACCACCTGGAACAGACACACAGGTGAGTATCAAGAAAAGATAAGGTACCCCAGAACGAGGTAGAATAGATGAGAATCGACGTACCACCCATAGCATTATGAGCGGCTTGGAATGCAGCCAAAGCAATATTCACGTGCTGCTGCGTCAGATTATCCAGTTCGGCTTGGGTCATATTAATGTTCCCACGGCCACCGCCGCCACCACGGCCGCCACCGCGACCGCCGGCACGGCCGCCCCTGCGACCTCCACGAGCTCCCGACATCTTCTGTCACAACATGAAACAAAAGATTTAGGCCTGCCCGTGGTATGACCCATTAGGAATTTCAAGAAATTAGACCGAGCCCTGCTCGGGTCCATCCGCTCAAGCCCAAAGTCCGCCAGGGATCCCATGCATCACAGTTTATGATCTCGTGTGCACCCGACATGATAAACTGTTCCACATGGTCCTCCAGGCGTGCTTTAAGTTTGAAGTTCAAGTCACCGAACACTAGCGCCCAATCATGATATCATCATAAGTATAAGTACAATATAATAGGCATAAGAACGGGCGTGTTCATTAGGGCATAGAGGGGAGATGTCCAAATCTCTGGACAGATCTCAAGAGTACGCCGAAGCTACCCCAATGCACACTGCCGTCAAGAGAGTTCAATAGTATATCGTTCGCCATCGGATCAAAGTAAGGACGAGTCAAGGAATAGGATGATAAGAAGTAAATAGATGATGTAGCGTAGTAGATGATGACACCGACACCCCGACAAGTCATATTGTTACCCACTTGCTAAGACTCGACTAGTTGTGACCGTCTAGTGTGTGCGACTCAGTTATAGACTAGACTCTACATGCAGTCTCAGTTCACTATAACCGTTGGCTCTGATACCAATCTGTCACACCCTCAAATTCCACGTGCGGGGTTTTACCGCGAGGCGCGTGACACACCAGGATCTCAGTCAACGATCACAATAAACATACAACAAACATGCATTCAAGATTATATTTAAAACCAAAATATAATGCTTTGAGCTGTAAACCAGCAGCGGAAGCATTCTTGTTTACAACCAAAAGACATATCATTGTTTACAAAGACATTGTTTAATATGTTTCAAAATAATAGACGCCGTGCATGACTCTGTGCGCCTAGTCCGATAACCGCTACCTCAGCGACCTGAGAAAACATGCCAAAAATGTCAACATATAATGCTGGTGAGTTCACAGGTTTTCTTTTATAAAGCGTTTTCCATAAGTTGTAAAGATCATATCCGTTACTACCAGGTTATAAGAACGTTAGCTAGACGTTAAGTGTTTGTTTACTACTGCGGTTGGGAATCCATTACTATACGTTTATAAGTTGTTAAGACTTGCCCAGCAGTTTTGACTATAACCGATGCCTCGGCGAGTCAGTAATAAGAGACAATATGCACCCGCCCGGCCCAGCCGTCGAGTGGGGTTTGTGAGGCCCAATAGATCTATCCACATTTCCCCCGTTGTGCATCCCCGCACATTCATGGTTTCCCCCCTGGGACTTTCCGTAAAAGCCGCATAGTATATGTAAAGTAACCATAGTATAACATGACCTTTAGTAAGTAAGTAAGTAGCATGTTTCTCCCCCGTAAGTAAAACGGTAAAAGTGGGGCTGTGAAACTCACCTTGGTTTGCGTTACTTGAAAATAGTTAAATGATTATGTTATGATAGCCCCAGATAGCGGCGACCTATCATAAGATGCGTATAAGTATTGGACTAATAACCCGCAGGCTAACTAGTCCCCGAATGTCCAGACCATGACCTTTAACGTTTGAAAACACCTTTAATTGTTAAACCGACCGTGCCCGACAAGACCCGACATCCCATTGGTGACCCGACGTCCCACGTGTTAGATAAATGCAAGTCATCATGCAACATATGCAATTAAACACTTAGCACGCGCAACAATTCACCTAGTCTAGCATAATGTCCAATTAACGCGTAAACAGGTCCGAATACGTCTCACTAAGTCATTGGGTGTATCCCGGGGTTCCTAACATGTTCCTAGGTGTCAAATCGTGTTCCGGGATGTCAAAACGCGTTCACGACAGCAGTACATGCGATTAGGAAGATTACACGCGAGTAGGCAATAGCCTATAGGCGATTAGGGGGCCTAATCGCATGAAGTATGGGCGATTAGGGTCCTAATCGCCCCATTGTCTGCATAATCGCCTATAGCTCAGGCGATTAGGATGCCTAATCGCCTGCAGCTGCTGTACAACGAGTTTTCGCGCGTTAAACCCTCCAAATCAGATCCGAAACATGCAACAACACCCAATATCATACCTAAATCATTTACCAACCCTTTTCAAGCAAAAACCCCCAACATATCACTGATCTAGCATGTTCTATGCAATTATTTCCTAAAATGGCAAGTACTAGGTTTCTTCTACCAACCTTATCTTTCCTTAAATGGAAATAACCAGATTTCAAGCTCTACAACATGTAACTCATAAAATCTCTGATCTAACATCTTCCTAGTGTGAATTCTAACAACATTGCATCAACAATCACACCACAATCATCCTAAATCCTCAAGAACATACAAATGGGTCAAAATATGCATTTTCTTCAAAACACCATAATAATGGCTAAGATTCTAAGACAACCTTCCTAATGGTCTCTACATAACAGAAGTACACTCATATCTTAGAAACATTCATGTTAAAATCACCAATAAGACCAACATTTGCATATAAACTTCTCATATAACAAGCATTAAGGTGTAAACTTGGTTTAAGACTCTTTTGAAAGGTTTTTAAAGACACATTTGGTAAAACAAGGTCTGGAACTTTGGGGGAACTCAAAATAACAACTTTACAAAGGTTAGGGATGAAGAACACACCTTGGATTTTGCTAAAGAAAGGTGTGTAAGCTTGGGGATGGTGATTTTTGTAGCAAAATGAGTTCCAGAGGTGTTCTAAGGTGTGTGGGTGGTTTGGGAGCAGCTAGGGTTGTTCTAGAGGTGTTTGGGGAGTTAAGGGTTCTATTTATAGGTGTTTTGACCCGGACCCTGCAGTACACGCGAGTAGCAGCCCCTTATACGCGATTGGGGGCCTAATCGCGTATAACATCAGGCGATTAGGTCCCAATCGCCTATAATTCCTCCTACTCGCCCCTTGTGCATGCGATTAGGAGTCCTCCCCAGCTCCTAATCGCCCATAAAGGTCTGGAACGGGTTTTTGGCGCGTTAAACACTATTTTAACATATTTAAACACGTATTCACATACCGATAAGTCACATAATGATTCCAAACATATAATGCATGATATCCAACACGTTTACACCCGTTCACCAATTCCCGGGACTCGAGACTCGTGTGTGCGTTAGACCCGGCGATTCCACGAATCGCCGATCCTTGTACCCATAGTTGTGGACCGACTCCCGATGACCCCGCGGATCATCATAACGACTCCCGATAATTCCCCCGAATCATCGTACTGACTCGACCGACCTTGTTAAGGACGTAATATGCATGACTCGCTAAGGTAGACTTACTAGTTTAGTCAACGTTACTAACCTGAGTTTGCCGGGTGTCACAGCCTTCCTCCTTCCCTGTTTAAAAAAAGAAAAGTTTGAAGCCGACCGGACTCGAACCCGAGTCTGATCCTGTTTTGGCATTAACAAACATCAGCTTACCACTAGGCCACATTGTGTTGTTGGTTAGAAACTAAACTCCATATAATTTTAAACACATCCTAAACTCAATCTGTTGACATTGAAGGTCAACACCCAGCTCAATCTTTCCAAATTAAACCTCAAAAACGCGTTTCTACTCAATCAAATTCCGCAATCTTCTCCTCATTGATTGTTATACCTTCCAAAATCAAACAAACGTGTTATTAGTCCGCTAAACATGGATAATTGACCGATTTAAGAGCCATTATAACCTTCCAAATCGTCCCATATCAAACCCGTATAAATACTCATTAACATTTCAATCAAACTCGCACACACAACCTAAGAGTAGCGATTTAGAAAACCCCTCTATCACATTCACCAATCAAACGCTGAAACTCCTTGAATTTGAAGCCTTGTGGTCGCAATATTGTGCTCGGGTTTCATCAAATCTTGGTACACTTTAAACTCAATTTTTATATCATTAGAATCGAAATTTATGTAGGGATAAAAGCCCTATGATTTTCGCTACTAGCTGCTTCGTTTTCGTGGTTTATTGGATCGATTAGCAGTTAGGGTTCATAATACTTAATTTGGGGATTTATTTGCATTCAGGTTTCATTATAAATAAAGTATAGATCTGATAGAAACAACAAAAGCACTCCCAGACCAGCTGGTTCTGGGCGCGTTTTATCAACAGCAAAGTCCCGGGTTCGAGTCCCCTATGGGACTGGATCTGTTCTTTTTTTTTATTTCTCTATTAGTTATTTAAAAATTATTATAAATCCATTTTAATTATTAAAAATAGTAAACTTAATCCAAAATTTTTATAAAAATTATGCTATCTTATCATAACCTTAAAATTTATATTCCAAAATTTATTTTTCAGAAAACTATTTATTTATTATTTTTAATGTATTTATTTTGTTTAAACCATAATTAATTCATAGAAAATTCATTTTTCATCATTTTAATAACAAAATTTTTGTGGAATTATTTCTATCCATTTAAAACTTTTTGGAAAAATTATTTTCCGAAAAAAAGGTTGTTTTACCTATTTTCATGATTTAATCATATTTAATGGATTATATTAGAATAAAATTTGTTTTAAATGAAATAATCTGTAAAATAATTTTTAAAAATTATTTTTCACTTATACCACATACTAACTACTGTTAGAAAATGAAAATAATATTTTTACATTTTATTTGTATTTAAATCCTAATTATTGCATTTTAATGTTGATAAATAAATTTAAAATACAAAAATATCAAAATTTTGAGTTCTATAAATTCTGAAATTATATTCTAATATCTCAATGACATATAAATTTTACTTTTATTTGATTATTTACTTTCTTCTTTTATTTCCACTTTTACTTCATGGTAATTACATAAAATCGTATTATTTAATCTCGAGTCGTTCCATTGTTTGCACTTTTAATTATTTTACATGTTTTCATAATTTGAAATTATTAAAAGATCACTGGTTTTATAAAACTTTCTTTAAATATTGAAATTTCTTAAAACTAATTTTAGTTTAAATCAAAAAGCATAAAATCCCCAAATTCTAGTCTAAAAACCCTAAGTGCCTAATCCTAGATAACTTAGACTCTAAGTTCATTCCCTTACAAATTATTTATTTATTTAGGTTAATCCTTTGGGATAATCGTAATTCACATCACGTTGTTCGGTAGAGTTTCAAGTTATTACACGAACTGTGAGTATTTCCTATCCCCTTTTTGCTTTTATTCATTTTTGGGGTGTTACATGTACACTTATACAAATTACAAATACAAGTTCACATTTTTACAATACAATTCTAGTACTATGTGCATTTGCTTACAAACGTGCTTTATGCTTAGACATTACATGTAGAATACATTTGTACTTAGTGAAATCATTAACATTGTACAAGCCGACCTTAACATTGGATAGCGCTTTTGGATTGAGAACCCGCCTAGGTTGATTCTCCCCCTTTTTCATTAGAGAATCCGTGGTCATTGTTAAGTTATTATCCATTTATTGGATAAGTACACCGCCGTTCATTTAGTACATTATACAGTCAAAGGATTGATTTCGCTCATTTGTATGATACATAGTTTACATATTTGCACTGTAGCTTTGCACTTGAATTGTATACCTTTTTCAAATTACTATATGTATTAAAACTAGGAATGCTCACCAACATTTCTTATGTTGACAAAACCTATTTTGTACATGTTTCAGGTGCAGTTTGATCTTAGTTCCATTGCATTGGATTTTAATGCTTGCTTTTAATAAGTTATTTCAAATTTCATGTTTCGTTCAGACTTTTGTATTTGTTTTCCATTTCATCTATTTAAGACAATTTAAATTATTCAATAATATATTTACATTTTAGTACCATGTGTTTTTGAACAATCGTCACTACGTGACACCTCGATGATTCCGCCATCGGTTGGGGTGTTACATTACTCTACGTTTTATATATATCTTTTCTTAACTATTTTTTTAGTAATGTTTCATTATAAAAGATTCGTTATTTTAAGAATAAACTTTTCTTTTAAAATATATATTCTAATAACATTATTATTTATATTTATATGATATGAAATATATAAATAGTTTTCAAAATTCATACTATAATATATATTTACATATTAAATGTTTCAAAGATTATTATGGTAATGATAATATATATGTTACTTATTACAATTTCATATACTCTAGATTTCTTAAATTATAAGACTATAAAAAATAAAATATATATATATATATATATACATGTAAATACCAACGGGTATACCCGATACCCGCGGGTATGCTTTATACCCGACGGGTAATGTGACGGGTATGGTATGAGATTTTATAACCGGGTATGGGTATGGTATTAGTCAAACCCGACCCGTTGCCATCCCTAAACCCGTTATAAAGGGGTATCGGGCGCTACCAGAATTGGTCACGGGTACCCTACTACCTGTAACACCCCAACCGATGGCGGAAACATCGGGATGTCACGTATTGATGATTGTTCAGTAGCTCATGGTAAATAATAAATTTCATTATATGATTTAAATAAATTACATACAATTGTTCTACAAGAATTCGTACATCAAATTGAATAAAACTATGCACACATCTTCAAGCATTAATTCAAATCTTCAAGCAAGTAGAACCTGAAACATGTTAAGTTGAAAATATTTTGGGTCAACAAAAGTTGGTGAGAATTACATAGGTTTTGATAATCGAATAAAATTGTTGTGCAATTCATGTGTCATGGCAATCTAGTCCATATGCGAAAACATACTAGAAGTAAATCGAGTGCATAATCAACCATTGTGACTGTTGTATTGTGGTACATCCCATACGCTCATGGTTCACTCGTTTATATTGCAGTAACAAACACCCACGCAACCTTTGTAGGAGGCACGTATCCGGGTGGGATTGTCAGTCCAATAGATCTATCAATGTATACCGTTTGGCTGATGAATGTTTATGCTAGAATTGTGCTTACCCTAGTCATGTTCAAGACATAATGCAACATAGAAAAACACATAGACACATTGATGATTGAATTGCATAAATGATGTTGTAACATGTTTCACCCCCAAAATGGTGATAAATAGAAAATGGGCTATGTAAAACTCACCTTAGCAAAGTATTAAGTCTCGAGAAATAGAATATGTGTAGCCCCAAAGTTGCCAATTACAAGAGCTTATAATCAAAGCTTCAAGTGTAGAAGTAATAAACTATAGAAGAAAGGTATGAGGGAAAGTTTAATCGGATTGAAACAATTAGAGGTGCAAAGTATAATGGGTCATAGGTGGGTTTTTATACTAGTTTTGGATTCAATTAGCCATTAAAATTGGTCAACACCATAAAGTAAGGTTTTATGATGAATTGACTATTTGACTAAGACTTTGACTGTTTGACTAAGACTTTGACTAGGACTTTGACTATTTGACTCAAGGCTTTATTTAAATAAAAAAAAATCTTGTATGTGAAAAAAAAAAGAATTTAGAATCATATTATTATTATTATTATTTATATACATTTATGCATGTATATAACTTGTGAGTTAGGATAAATAAAGACTTAGGCACATTTGTATAATATTAATGATAAAGGTGTAATAATATATATATATATATATATATATATATATATATATATATATATAAGGGCTTTTTATGTATTAAAATTTTGGGGAAAATTTTGCGATGTTACAGTCTCCCCTACTTTTGGAAACTTCGTCCCGAAGTTTATTGAAAACACAGGGTTGAAGGTGATTGGGTAGAAATTAGGACAAGGGTGGTTTGGGAAGTTTCGAGTTAAGGCATGACATAAATTTATAGGTAACAGAATAAACTGTTTCGAATAATTTGGGTAAGAGTTTTGATATGTGTGAGTTTTAAGGGTTGGATTAGGTTCATCAGAAATAGCAAGGAGAATAAGAATCTTAAGTTTTAGGACTCCTAAAAGAAATGCATGAGTTGATTGACTATAGAAAGACTAAATGAACTACCAGGTAACTAGAGTTTATAATTGGTTATTTACTGAAAACCTTGATAGAATTTCACACTACCTTAACGTACCTGTAAATTCATGATTACGTTCCGGACCGCAATCACCAATTTACCTTACATTAAAGTTTTGCGTCCTTCTATATCTCCACCGATTGTTGAGCAGGTCCGATAGCCTCCACCAGTCGTGGAGTAGGTTGTAGGGCCTCTCCCGACTGTTGAAAAGGCATAATGACCTCTACCAATCGTTGAGTAGGTTGTTTGGTAGTCAACTAATTGTTGTACAAATAAGCAAGTATGATTATAGATATAGCAATTAGTTCACATTCAAACAAGCATGCACTCAGATGTTATGATAATACTTGAATTTATTACGTGAATCAAAAAGTGTCCATACATAGAATTAAAAAGTAGACATCATTCAAATGGTGGGGTTTGCTGTTAAGTAGCTGGAGGATCTTGATCTCGATTTAGTTTAGGGCATCGGTTACGGAAATGATTTGGGTAATGAATGTTCAATAAGATATGGGTTGAATGAAGGACAATGAGGTAATATAAGGAATGTAATCATTTATTCATTTAATTAAAACGAATAAACGAAAACGTTGACTTATCAAAGATTCTAAATTCTAATAACATATGAAGACATGCTTTAGCCTATAAGTGAACACTCATCCCGAGAATTCCCAGGTAGGCATCCGGGTCCCTCGTCTGATTGGGATATATGCGCAATGCCAGCCTAGACAGAAGACTCAGAATACAGGCGTTCACCCTTCCGGATTGCACGTGTTCGTTATTAAAATCTACAACTTCGACGAGATCTCAAGGTGCTTCAGGCTAAACCTAAGGATTTTGTCCTATTAGTCTAAGAGTAGATCCAATGGTGGAGAGCAACCTTCTTGTAAGGATGAAAGTAGGGATAAGAAGTAGGAGGGAGATAGAGAATAGCAAGTAAAAGAAGCAAGTACTGGTTAAATCCTATGGTTATAGACTAGATTATTTTTCTAATAACCTAATTCCCTAAAACCATGGCTCTGATACCAATCTGTAACACCCCCAACCGATGGCGGAAACATCGGGATGTCACGTATTTGATGATTGTTCAGTAGCTCATGGTAAATAATAAATTTCATTATATGATTTAAATAAATTACATACAATTGTTCTACAAGAATTCGTACATCAAATTGAATAAAACTATGCACACATCTTCAAGCATTAATTCAAATCTTCAAGCAAGTAGAACCTGAAACATATTAAGTTGAAAATATTTTGGGTCAACAAAAGTTGGTGAGAATTACATAGGTTTTGATAATCGAATAAAATTGTTGTGCAATTCATGTGTCATGGCAATCTAGTCCATATGCGAAAACATACTAGAAGTAAATCGAGTGCATAATCAACCATTGTGACTGTTGTATTGTGGTACATCCCATACGCTCATGGTTCACTCGTTTATATTGCAGTAACAAACACCCACGCAACCTTTGTAGGAGGCACGTATCCGGGTGGGATTGTCAGTCCAATAGATCTATCAATGTATACCGTTTGGCTGATGAATGTTTATGCTAGAATTGTGCTTACCCTAGTCATGTTCAAGACATAATGCAACATAGAAAAACACATAGACACATTGATGATTGAATTGCATAAATGATGTTGTAACATGTTTCACCCCAAAAATGGTGATAAATAGAAAAGGGGCTATGTAAAACTCACCTTAGCAAAGTATTAAGTCTCGAGAAATAGAATATGTGTAGCCCCAAAGTTGCCAATTACAAGAGCTTATAATCAAAGCTTCAAGTGTAGAAGTAATAAACTATAGAAGAAAGGTATGAGGGAAAGTTTAATCGGATTGAAACAATTAGAGGTGCAAAGTATAATGGGTCATAGGTGGGTTTTTATACTAGTTTTGGATTCAATTAGCCATTAAAATTGGTCAACACCATAAAGTAAGGTTTTATGATGAATTGACTATTTGACTAAGACTTTGACTGTTTGACTAAGACTTTGACTAGGACATTGACTATTTGACTCAAGGCTTTATTTAAATAAAAAAAAATCTTGTATGTGAAAAAAAAAAGAATTTAGAATCATATTATTATTATTATTATTTATATACATTTATGCATGTATATAACTTGTGAGTTAGGATAAATAAAGACTTAGGCACATTTGTATAATATTAATGATAAAGGTGTAATAATATATATATATATATATATATAGGGTAGAGATCCTAAGAGAACCAACCCCTATTTGAGAACTGAGAGAACCATTCTGAGCCACACATTTCATATAAAGGCAAAAAAAAAAAAAAAAAAAAAATTTTTTTTTTTTTTTTTTTTTTTTTTTTTTGCTTTAATCGCACATTTTTATGCAAGGAAAATTTTTTTTTTTATTTTTTTTGAATTTTTTTTTCATTTATACATATGTGTATATGACAATTATACATATGTGTATATAGCAATTATACATATGTGTATATAGCATTTTTCAGCTATACATATGTGTATATTTCAGCTATACATATGTGTATATTTCAGTTATACATATGTGTATATAGCATTATACATATGTGTATAATGAAATTATACACATGTGTATACTGAAAAAAAAATACAAAAAAAATAAAAAAAAAAATTTTCCTTACATATAAAGCAGCGATTTTTGCAAAAAAAAAAAAAAAAAAAAAAAAAAAATTTTGCCTTAGAGAAATGTGTGGCCCAGAATGGTTCTCTAGTTCTCAATTTGGGAAAAGGTTCTCATTTGAACCAAATCCTATATATATATATATATATATATATATATATATATATATATATATATATAAGGGCTTTTTATGTATTAAAATTTTGGGGAAAATTTTGCGATGTTACAGTCTCCCCTACTTTTGGAAACTTCGTCCCGAAGTTTATTGAAAACACAGGGTTGAAGGTGATTGGGTAGAAATTAGGACAAGGGTGGTTTGGGAAGTTTCGAGTTAAGGCATGACATAAATTTATAGGTAACAGAATAAACTGTTTCGAATAATTTGGGTAAGAGTTTTGATATGTGTGAGTTTTAAGGGTTGGATTAGGTTCATCAGAAATAGCAAGGAGAATAAGAATCTTAAGTTTTAGGACTCCTAAAAGAAATGCATGAGTTGATTGACTATAGAAAGACTAAATGAACTACCAGGTAACTAGAGTTTATAATTGGTTATTTACTGAAAACCTTGATAGAATTTCACACTACCTTAACGTACCTGTAAATTCATGATTACGTTCCGGACCGCAATCACCAATTTACCTTACATTAAAGTTTTGCGTCCTTCTATATCTCCACCGATTGTTGAGCAGGTCCGATAGCCTCCACCAGTCGTGGAGTAGGTTGTAGGGCCTCTCCCGACTGTTGAAAAGGCATAATGACCTCTACCAATCGTTGAGTAGGTTGTTTGGTAGTCAACTAATTGTTGTACAAATAAGCAAGTATGATTATAGATATAGCAATTAGTTCACATTCAAACAAGCATGCACTCAGATGTTATGATAATACTTGAATTTATTACGTGAATCAAAAAGTGTCCATACATAGAATTAAAAAGTAGACATCATTCAAATGGTGGGGTTTGCTGTTAAGTAGCTGGAGGATCTTGATCTCGATTTAGTTTAGGGCATCGGTTACGGAAATGATTTGGGTAATGAATGTTCAATAAGATATGGGTTGAATGAAGGACAATGAGGTAATATAAGGAATGTAATCATTTATTCATTTAATTAAAACGAATAAACGAAAACGTTGACTTATCAAAGATTCTAAATTCTAATAACATATGAAGACATGCTTTAGCCTATAAGTGAACACTCATCCCGAGAATTCCCAGGTAGGCATCCGGGTCCCTCGTCTGATTGGGATATATGCGCAATGCCAGCCTAGACAGAAGACTCAGAATACAGGCGTTCACCCTTCCAGATTGCACGTGTTCGTTATTAAAATCTAGAACTTCGACGAGATCTCAAGGTGCTTCAGGCTAAACCTGAGGATTTTGTCCTATTAGTCTAAGAGTAGATCCAATGGTGGAGAGCAACCTTCTTGTAAGGATGAAAGTAGGGATAAGAAGTAGGAGGGAGATAGAGAATAGCAAGTAAAAGAAGCAAGTACTGGTTAAATCCTATGGTTATAGACTAGATTATTTTTCTAATAACCTAATTCCCTAAAACCATGGCTCTGATACCAATCTGTAACACCCCCAACCGATGGCGGAAACATCGGGATGTCACGTATTTGATGATTGTTCAGTAGCTCATGGTAAATAATAAATTTCATTATATGATTTAAATAAATTACATACAATTGTTCTACAAGAATTCGTACATCAAATTGAATAAAACTATGCACACATCTTCAAGCATTAATTCAAATCTTCAAGCAAGTAGAACCTGAAACATATTAAGTTGAAAATATTTTGGGTCAACAAAAGTTGGTGAGAATTACATAGGTTTTGATAATCGAATAAAATTGTTGTGCAATTCATGTGTCATGGCAATCTAGTCCATATGCGAAAACATACTAGAAGTAAATCGAGTGCATAATCAACCATTGTGACTGTTGTATTGTGGTACATCCCATACGCTCATGGTTCACTCGTTTATATTGCAGTAACAAACACCCACGCAACCTTTGTAGGAGGCACGTATCCGGGTGGGATTGTCAGTCCAATAGATCTATCAATGTATACCGTTTGGCTGATGAATGTTTATGCTAGAATTGTGCTTACCCTAGTCATGTTCAAGACATAATGCAACATAGAAAAACACATTGATGATTGAATTGCATAAATGATGTTGTAACATGTTTCACCCCAAAAATGGTGATAAATAGAAAAGGGGCTATGTAAAACTCACCTTAGCAAAGTATTAAGTCTCGAGAAATAGAATATGTGTAGCCCCAAAGTTGCCAATTACAAGAGCTTATAATCAAAGCTTCAAGTGTAGAAGTAATAAACTATAGAAGAAAGGTATGAGGGAAAGTTTAATCGGATTGAAACAATTAGAGGTGCAAAGTATAATGGGTCATAGGTGGGTTTTTATACTAGTTTTGTCTTCAATTAGCCATTAAAATTGGTCAACACCATAAAGTAAGGTTTTATGATGAATTGACTATTTGACTAAGACTTTGACTGTTTGACTAAGACTTTGACTAGGACTTTGACTATTTGACTCAAGGCTTTATTTAAATAAAAAAAAATCTTGTATGTGAAAAAAAAAGAATTTATAATCATATTATTATTATTATTATTTATATACATTTATGCATGTATATAACTTGTGAGTTAGGATAAATAAAGACTTAGGCACATTTGTATAATATTAATGATAAAGGTGTAATAATATATATATATATATATATATATAAGGGCTTTTTATGTATTAAAATTTTGGGGAAAATTTTGCGATGTTACACTACCAGTGCGGTAACACCGTCACCAGTCCACCCATGCTGGTGGTGGTCCCGTGAATCAAAATCTGGTTATAGTTAACGGGCTGGTACCCGTGAGTTTCTCTCTCTTCCTTTTTGTGTTTTTCTCTATTTTATTCAATGTTTTCAGAATCGGACCGGACATCGAACCGGCTTTCTTACTGGTTCCGTGGTCGGACTGGTCGGATCGGTTGGACCGGTTGTATGAACCGGATGACGTCATAAATAATTTTAATATATATATATATATATATACACACACACTTGTAGAAAATCCGCGCGATGCGACGGCGACGACAATTACAACGCGTAAATCTTTATCAATCATCTCTTGATAAATTGTATAGTAATTCTGTTAGTATTCTTATCCGTCGCATTAGTATGGTCTATTTGATACGTTAGATATCTCAATTAAATGATAACAAAACACCAAAAAAGAATATCACTTGTAAATATAGCAACTTTGAAAAAAAAAAAAAGAAAGAAACAACAAACACATGATCTTCCATCTTATTTCTTCTTAACCTCCATATTGCTTAGAGTATATAATATGGTCTTTAATATATGATAAACTAGCTGATTACCCTGGGAAGGTCTCGGGGTTGAAAAATTTAATATTATTTAATAAAAAAATGATAAAAGAAGAAAACTCAAATCACGAAAAGAGTAAATAACTTAAACATAATCAATCTTAGTTAAAAAAAACATTTATTTAAAAAGTTAAAAAATAAAAAGCATAAACCATATTAAACATAATACATTATTAAAAGGATAACCTTCAACATATAATCATCTTCACGTAATTTAAAATATGTTACAATTTGACTTTGACTTATATAGATGTAGAATTCATGAAGGGGGTTGAAAAATATAACCATTCTATTAATACTAATACTAATAGTAATAATTATTACTCTTGTAATTAAATAAATAAAAAAATAACTTTGTTATAAGGTGACACCATGTGTTGCAGTGTTGCGCAATTCTTTCTCCTAGCTTCTCTTGATGAAGTATACCAAATCCATCTTTAGAAGAGTAAAATTCCAATGATAGCATGGCGATTGGGCTGAATTTCAACATCGTAGATAAGAACTTGGTTTAAAAGAAAAATCATGATTAATGAATAACCTGAACACTTTGTGTTTTTTTTTCTGTACGAACATAACCCCACAAAAAATAGTCGTTTTTTTCTCCGTTTTTTATATAGCACTATGGTACTCGTTGGAAAGATAATAAAACGCTCGTTAATTTGGTGTAATTTTTTTATTTAAAAAATCTCGAATATAAAAGATATTAACGTTTAAAAATTATGGGAGGAACATAAGAGAGAAAAATCTAAATTTATTTTTAAATTCTTTTTTCCTAAAATAACTCAATTTAATTTTAGTAATTGAGAATTGAGAGATAGAGAGATAAATTTAGGGTTTTATGTTTATCTTTTTTTTTTAATTAAAAAAGGAAATAATTTAAAAACACTAAAATCTTTCAATTATGATGCCACGTGGCAGTTTCATGGAGAGGTTGAAGGCACCATTGCACGCCACGTCAGCAATGTTCAATTCTTTTATATATATTACTAGCTGATTACCCCGGGAAGGTCCCGGGGTTGAAAAATTTAATATGATTTAATAAAAAATGATAAAAAAAATGATAAAAGAAGAAAACTCAAATCACGAAAAGCGTAAATAACTTAAACATAATCAATCTTAGTTAAAAAAACATTTATTTAAAAAGTTAAAAAAATAAAAAGAATAAACCATATTAAACATAATATAGTATTAAAAGGATATCTTCAACATATAATCATCTTCACGTAATTTAAAATATGTTACAATTTGACTTTGACTTATATAGATGTAGAATTTATGATAGGGGTTGAAAAATATAACACTTCTAATAATATTAATACTAATAGTAATAATTATTACTCCTGTAATTAAATAAATAAAAAATAACCTTGTTATAAGGTGACACCATGTGTTGCACTGTTGCTTGATTCGTTCTCCTAACTTCTCTTGATGAAGTATACATATCCATCTTTAGAAGAGTAAAATTCCAATGATAGCATGGCGATTGGGCTGAATTTCAACATCGTAGATAAGAACCTGGTTTAAAAGAAAAAAAACATGATTAATGAATAACCTGGACACTTTGTTTTTTTTTTTTCTGTATGAACATAACCCCACAAAAAATAGTCGTTTTTTTCTCTGTTTTTTATATAGCACTATGGTACTCGTTGGAAAGATAATAAAACGCTCGTTAATTTGGTGTAATTTTTTTATTTAAAAAATCTTGAATATAAAAGATATTAACGTTTAAAAATTATGGGAGGAACATAAGAGAGAAAATTTTAAATTTGTTTTTAAATCTTTTTTTCCTAAAATAACTCAATTTAATTTTAGTAATTGAGAATTGAGAGATAGAGAGATAAATTTAGGATTTTATGTTTATCTTTTTTTTTTAATTAAAAAGGGAAATAATTCAAAAAACATTAAAATCTTTCAATTATGATGCCACGTGGCAGTTTTATGGAGAGGATGAAGACACCATTGCACGCCACGTCAGCAATGTTCAATTCTTTTATATATATTAATAGATAATAGATTAACTGTATATACTATGGAATTTGGATTTTACCTTGACATGATGATACAATAAACTATGGGTGTACATACATGTTGTATGATACATATATGCATGCATGCATATGATTCATCATGGCTCAAGTTTATGGGTGTGATGGTGTAGTTGTCCTAGTTCATCAAATGTCGTGGTCACCCAAGTCAAAACATATAAAAGAAAAACAAATAGTTTTTATGTAATTAATTGAAGAGTTGAAAAACAAAGTGTAATAATTACGTGACGTCTAGCCGTGTAAGAATTTAAATCCTTTGAATCTTTATTTCTTCCTTGAAGATGTTAATGAGTTTTTACAACGCGGTTCTGGATGATCTAACCCGGCCTGCTTCAATTGTATAAGAGCCATTTCTTTTTTCCTTTCTCATAAATACTTTATTGTATTGATATGTAGGAATTTTTTTTTTTTTTTTTTTAAAAAAAAAAACACAATACCTGATCACTCATTTCCTAGAGTACTGGAATCTGTAAGGACTTAATTGTGGGCTATACTCTATAACCGGGACAATGCACAAAACCCCTCCATCCTAATTGATCTTACCCAATTAAGTAAAAAACATTATATGATATGATGTTTGAAACCAAAAGAAAATTTCAAAAAACGACAAAGTTTTGCTTTAACCTTGTAAAGTAAACTATTGATTGATTGTATTTGTAGTGGCTTCGCCTTATCAAGAAGAATTGTAATTGTAATAATATTTATAGTATAGTTCTTGACTGTATTTAAAACATTAAAGATTGACAAAAATAAGTTTTGGCTGGTAGGCACAACCTAATCCGACCCATTTTGACCTTTACACAAAAACTAATTTGCGCGCCACTTGGACTTGAGGTGTTTCTATGCTGCAAACTGTTGTAACTTGGGTTTTTTTGGCTTGTACATAGAGGTAAAAGAAATATATAAATGTGTTGCACCTTGGGTACGAAAATCCTGCCGCTTTTGTGTATTTCACGGTTTTTAAAACCATGCCTTAACCCATTGTGATCGTTCCCAACTCGCCCAAAGGTTAACTAACTACATATAAACTGGCTCAAGCATCCCTAGTTACTAAGTTATCCTCCTATAAACATACCTCCCAATTGCGCAAAAAAAAAAAAAAAAAAAAAAAAAAAAAAAACCCTTGATCATCCCTAGTTACTAAATTAGTTGAAGGCGATGTTGGACCTATATTCTCTATTTCATGTTCATCGTCAGTATTTCAATCAATATGTGAGGGGGGAAAACATGCAATTAAGCAAACACTAAAATATGAAAATATAGTGTTAAGGAACAAGTACGTACCCTTTCTCTATGATTTTTAGGCCTGTAGAATGTAGAAAGAAGCGTTCAATCTGTCTGTCCAGCTGCACAAAGAAGAAGAAGAATGGCCATTAAAATCAAAGAAAAATTACAACGTAACTTTCATTAAAAAGAACTAAAGAGATATATATATACTTAAAGGTATAATTAGGTAGGATGTCTAAACACAACACCATTCCATCAATTTATGTGAAAATCAAACTTGAAAATAAACATATAACTCTTTAAACTCTACCAAATTTGACAACACTTTTCTTGCTTATAAACATTTCAAAAACTTCATATTCTGGTTTCAATCGAAAAGTATACAACACATAAATAGCATACAATATCATCTATGAAACCACACAAACAAAAACTGGTAAAACAGAACATATTGGGCTGAAAGAAAAGAGAGAGAGATTACAGGCCAGGCCAGGATTGATAGGAAATCAACCCGAATCACCGGTTCAAATAAAACGGTAAATAAAAGGATAGATCTAACGACTCGTTTGGATACAGATTCACCACCAAACGAAACGATAGGGCTGCGAATCACTCCCGAAGATACAGATACACCACTCCGGTTATGACTTCGGGTCTAAGATCACCACTCAATATGCCACAATTGAGCTAGCATAGACACAATCAATTTAACCTCAAAATCCATTGAGATAAATTAACCAAAAGAGAAACCTCTCATTCATAAACTAAAACTCACTGTCCATTTTTTCATTGATTCTTGCAATACATAGAAGAGAAGAATACAGTTACAACCACGTTGCTACAACTTAGGAAACTCTAAAGAAACTAACTTTGACAAGTCAAAGAAAATAAAATAACATAAAAAAAACACTACATGCAAATAAAACAAATTGCATCTTGTTGGTTCATATGTATATCAAGGATGGTTGGAACAAAAGTGAACATGTTATCGACTGACTTTATGGTACTCTATTAGTCATCACCAACCCACCAAACACAACATCGGCTTTAAATCTCTCTAATATTTAAGATTTCATATAACATAACCAAATCAGCCAGCCATTAACTCGATTTTAGCTTCAAAAGCCACAACAGTAGTCATGAAATTAGATAATAGCTGTATTTCATCTAAAAGATTATTATTATATCACAATTAGATGTTTGAAAAGTTAATCAGGACTCACTTATTAACTAGTAGCCGAAAAACCAAGCTCATACGTATTGTACCTGAAACAGAATGCAAAAGTACAAACATCCTTGCTTGAATACGTAGTAACGTTGATACAGAAAAAAATAGAGGTAAATAAGAACTCAACAAGTTCACTTGTATAGCTGCTAATACACCTCATGGACCACCTTCTAAGCCCATTGTTGTTTCATCATCAGCACTATATCTGGAAATAGTTTGAGATAGAAAAAATAGTTTCTTTTTAAATATGCCAGTTTAATTCCTAATTTCTTGACAAAATATAATGAAAATAGTTTGAGACTAAAAGAATCTATAGTCCCATCTCTGATCATACATTTCACACTTGCCTCATCTTTCCATAT
The DNA here is from genome assembly GCA_028751855.1 of Ambrosia trifida. Classification (NCBI taxonomy): domain Eukaryota; kingdom Viridiplantae; phylum Streptophyta; class Magnoliopsida; order Asterales; family Asteraceae; genus Ambrosia; species Ambrosia trifida. The sequence continues at coordinate 52,981,429 of CM054128.1, forward strand.
ACCAATTTCTGTTATAACACAAACTTAATAAGAAAAACATAAAACTATTAATTTATGAAAACTTATCAATAAAGCTTAAAACTATTCTACATCCATGCTTTACTGAAATGATCAAATAAAAAAAAATGAAATTATAAACAAAGTGGTTTTTGTATTGAAATCAATGTTGCAAAAGTCGCTAGGCGGCCCCTAGTCGGCTGACTGGGGAGTTGGGTGTACTCGGAGTACTCGGGGAGTACTCGGATATGGTAAATATAAAGAAAATTAATTATTGGATATAATATATGTATCAAAATAAGCATAATTCAGGTCAAATACGCATATTTTTTTAAAGATACATGTTTAAAATTCAATTTTTTTCGAGTACAAGGCCGAGTACAGGGCTGAGTAGGACGAAGATGACTGATTTTGACAACTGAGTACAGGGTCGAGTTGGCCGCCGCCGACTAGTTTGGCCGAGTAGGAGAAAGTCGCCTCGGAGGGGTTCCGAGGTCCGAGTAGTCGCCGAGTACAAGGCCGAGTAGGCCGACTTTTACAACACTGATTGAAATTGTTTTATCAATAGAGATTTACAAGACTCTTATATAGAGGATTTACAATAAGGAAAAGACTAATACTAAGGGATACACTAAATTACATAATTACAACTATAATTATAATTGACTAACCTAAGATTATGCAAAGTCTTGGTCAACATCTTTAAGATGATGGTCAATGCCATTATGGTGATGATACATTCCTTATACGCCCCCGCAAGATATTGTTTTATCAATAGAGATTTACAAGACTCTTATATAGAGGATTTACAATAAGGAAAAGACTAATACTAAGGGATACACTAAATTACATAATTACAACTATAATTATAATTGACTAACCTAAGATTATGCAAAGTCTTGGTCAACATCTTTAAGATGATGGTCAATGCCATTATGGTGATGATACATTCCTTATACGCCCCCGCAAGATGGAGGATCCGTTGGAGACTCCCATCTTGGACCGAAAATATAGGAAGGGTGCACGTGCAAGCGGTTTAGTGAGCATGTCCGCGAGTTGATCCTTGGAGCTGACATGAAGAACTTGGAGTTGCCCAGAATTGACTTGTTCCCGCACAAAGTGATAGTCCAGAGCGATGTGTTTCATGCGGGAATGGTATACAGGATTTGCACTGTAACACCCCAACCGATGGCGGAAACATCGAGGTGTCATGTAGTGACGATTGTTCAATAGCTCATGGTACTAAAGTGTAAATTTGAATACATTGATTTGAATAATTTTACATTGAAAGGAAATTACATTATACAATAGTTCTAAAGCGTCAAGTCTAACTAAAATACAATAAAGTCAAAGCTTAAATATAAATCCAAAAGCTAAAAAGAAGCGTCGCAAAATAACCTGAAACATGTACGAAAATAATATATGTCAATACAAAAATGTATTGGTGAGCATACCCTGTTTGAATAAATATAGTAGGAAAAGTGTTTAGCACTTCATGTGCGGTACCATTTGCAATTATGTAACAAGCAATATCCGTTCAAAATCAACCCTATGTAAAGAAAGGAAATATATATAGTATGCGCTAGTAGTAATGAAATACATAGCAATGACAAGGACTCTCAACAGAGTCACAAGGGTATATATCATAGTACTATTCATTGAAATGCCAGGCCCTTAAAGGTTAATGATTTTGACAAGTCATAGACACACAAATTATCATAACGCAAACACACATGAGAATTGCATTTAGTGAAAGAATAACATTTAGTCATAGTGTACATGAATAGCCCCAAAAGAGTAAAACATGAAAAAGGGGAAAGATATACTCACTAGAAATTCATTAGGAAAGATCTAGCAAAAAGAAGCATGAACTTGGATCAATTGAACATCTTGTATCCTATTGCACGTAAAGGAGGTCTTAAATTCTAATACAAAGTAGACTCACTTTATTTCTTAGTTGTAAAGATAGTATCAAACTACCTAGACTCGTATGGAGCGAATACACATCATTAAGTGTGTATAAGCTTATATTGCTATAATAATAATAATAATAATAATAATAATAATAATAATAATAATAATAATAATAGTAATAAATTATTATTATTATTATTGTAATATTGATGATGATAAAATAAAAGAAAATTTCTTTTACGTATAATGAAGATGTAATTCAAAAAAAAAAATATGACACTTATATAATATTATATAATATTGAAAAAGAATTACTTAAGTTCATACTATAAAATTGGTTTTAGTAACCAAACATCATGGATTTTGATCTTTATGATAAGAATGAATATATTGGTAGCAGCAATACCTTGACTGACGTTTGTTTCGACACCGACAGCCTAAGGCCGGAGCCCGGAGCTCGCGGCAGCGATCCAAAAATGCATGAACCGGTTCTTTCTTAGTCACTAGCAGATTGGCCGGTGAACCGGCAGCGACGTCGGTAGGTAACTTCATAAAAGTGACTGATTCGAGTAGGCAAGATGGTGGTGATGGTCGGTCCGAATTATGGTAGAAATGAGACAACAGGTACGATGTGACTTTGACTGTGGGTTCGGTTGGAGTTTTAAAGGAGGTCAAGAGGAAACAAAGAATAATGTAGATGGTATTAAGGGAGACGATACATGATTCTCAATATTATACTTTCTATTTATAAGGTGAGTATTTTTTTTAGATTGAAACAAATTATAATTCTTCTCCATAGCTTCAGGGATTTCCATTTCATCCATGTGTAATATTGTCTCGAGACATGCACATGCTATTTAAGGCCTTTGTATCCTATGCATTAGGCATGCTTTTGTAGTACAAATAATTAATCAATTATTAATTGATAATAATTATTAATTAATGATTGTTAATTAATACAAATTAACCGGGCGTTAATTTGCCGTGATGGTGAAACATAACTTAAGGAAATTGGCATTCAATTTTTTTTATGTTTTTATTATTATCAATACAAAACAATTTAGTAATGCTATTAATTAATAATCATAAAGTTGCCAATGGTACATGATACTAAGCTTTGGTCGATTTGACGACTTGTTAAATTTGTATACGATCTGACAAAATAATCGATTAGTTGTTATTCGAGATTTTCAAACACCCGGGCAATGTAATCCAACCCATCGTTACGTTTTATGCGGTTTCAAAATTTTGGGATTATTGACATTTTTGGTCCTTATAGTTATAATTAAAGTATTAGTAAAATCACAAATGTTACATGCACATACATAAGTAGCTCCGGTGTTGTCACAGTAAAGCAATGGGGTGCTCTTAATTGGGAGCCCGAGTTCACAAGTAAATTTTTAACCCATGAGAGTTCAGCCGCAGCATTAGCGAGTGCTTTGTACTCAGCTTCGGTAGATGATCTAGAGACAGTTTTTTGTCTAGCAGATTTCCAAGAGATGATATTGGACCCAATATATATGAGATATGCTAGTGGACCATCCCCCATCATTAATACCGCCCCAGTCCGAGTCCAAAAAAGCCTGCAAGTTTAGGTTAGTATTGCGTTTCAAGAATAATCCATGATGGACCGTTCCTTTCAAATAGCGGAGTACCCGTTTAAGAGCTTGCCAGTGTGATTATTTAGGTGAGTGCATGAATTGAGATAATTTATTGACGGCAAAGGAGATGTTGGGACGTGTGAAGGTAAGATACTGCAAAGTGCCTACAAGTTGGCGTTAGGGAGTGGGATCGACTGGGAGAGTGGAGTCAAAGGAAGAAAGAGAGTCAGAAGTGCTTAAAGGAGTGAGAACCTCTTTTGCACCATCCATTTTAAAGGTGGTAAGAATATCTTGAATGTGGCGATGTTGGGAAAGAAATAGACCATGAGGCGTAGGAATGACTTCGATTCCTAGAAAATGATGGAGAGGGCCTAAGTCTTTGATAGAGAATTGGTTGCTTAGGGCTTGAACAAAGGAATCCATAAATGGATTGTGATTGCCGGTGAGGACAATGTCGTCAACGTACACAAGGAGGTAGCAAGTGATGTTATTGAGATTGTATACAAAAAGAGAGGGGTCAGAAATGCATTTTTAAAGCCAAAACGAGTGAGAATGTTGGTTAGTTCGATGTACCAAGTACGCGGTGCTTGCTTAAGTCCATAGAGGGATTTTTTGAGTTTGCAAATGTGACGTGGGAATTCCGTATTGGTGAACCCGGGAGGTTGCACCTGTAACACCCCAACCGATGGCGGAAACATCGGGATGTCACGTAGTGACGATTGTTCAGTAGCTCATGGTGAATGATAATTTCATTAAATGATTTAAATAATTTACATACAATTGTTCTACAAGGAATCGTACATCAAAATGAATAAAACTATGCACATATCTTCAAGCAAATCTTCAAGCAAGTAGAACCTGAAACATGTTAAGTTGAAAATATTTTGGGTCAACAAATGTTGGTGAGAATACATAGGTTTTTGAAAATAATTGATAACAATAGTTTGTACAACATTCAAAGTTGTATGATGATAGAGTATGATACCGACATGTAACAATGCGTCTTTGTACAACCAAACCTTGTGTCGACTGATGACTAACTCGCAAGTTAGTTAAATGTTATTACTGTTATCGATCATCCCTGAGTCTATGCGGGGGATGGGTTTGTCAGACCTATAGCGCTATAATCTAAACAGGCGGCTTGATCATTGTTAATGATTGTACTGTGTCTTTTTGTTACAGTCAAATGATAGAATGATGGTGTAATTGAATCACAAGTAAATATGAGTAAATGATAGTATAAAATGTTTAAACATGTTTCACCCCGAAAATAGTGAAAATAGAGTAAAGGGGCTATGTAAACTCACCGTTTGCGTAATAACTTGAAATATGTCGAATCGCAAAGTTTGAATTAGAATGTCCCAAAGGGTTAACCTAAAGGAATAAATAATAATTTGTAAGGGAACGAACTTAAATTCTAAGTTATCTAGGATTAGGCACTTAGGGTTTTGTAGACTAAATTTGGGGGTTTTAGGGTTTTTGAGTTAAACCATAATTGGTTTTAAATCATTTTAATTATTTAAAGAAAATTTTATGACTCAATTATTATTCAATAATTACGTCCTTTTATGAAAACACGTAAAATAATTGAAAGCGTAAAATAGACTTTTATGTGATTTAATATGAAATGAAACTAGAATTTAATAGAATAAGTCAATAATTCAAAAATAAATTTAGAAATGACAAGTTATTTAAATCCCGATAAAATAATTCTCAGAATTTTAAACTTAAAATTTTAGTATTTTGTATGTTTTAAATTGTTTTATTCTTATTAAAAGGAAAATAATTAGGGAATAAATACAAATAAAGTGCAAAAATATTATTTTCATTTTTGTACAGTAGCCCATATGTATTATACGTGGGAAATAATTTAATAAATCATTTTCCATATTATTTCCATTTTTAAAGTGAATTTAATTGAATTAAATCAATTAATTTGTAAAACTGGAGAAATATAATTTTTTACAACAAATCAAACTACCAAAATGGTTTACATGATTATAAATATTTCTACAAAAATTTTGGTGTTAAAATGATTAAATATGAATTTTCTATGAATTAATTACTATTTAAACAAAATAAATGTATTAAAAATAATAAATAAATATTTTTCAGAAAAATAAAATTATGAACATAAACTTTTGAGTTTTGGGAATCTAGGATAAGTTTTATAAAAATTTTTGACGAACTTTGTTATTTTTAATTGTATATATAAGTTATATATAAAAAGACAAAGAAAAGAGGTTATTTTAAAAAAAAAAAAAACTTCACAGATCCGCCCCACATAGGGCTCGAACCCGTGACCTTCTTTGTGTAAAGGCACGCCCAGACCAGTTGGTCTGGGTGGGTGTTTGTTGTCTTATTTAGTTCAGTTATAAACTTATACACTTACCTGAAACATCAAAATTCCCCAAATTTAAATCTTATAAACCCTAACTCCTAAATCCTATCAATTGGTCTAGAATTCGATGCAGAAACTCGAATTCATTATGGGGCTTTTGTTCTACATTCAAAAACAAAACAATACATATAATTATTTGATGCTAACCGTGATTAGAAGGGTGTTTGCGAATGAGCAAAAAAAACGAACCGAAAGCCTTTAATTATGATCTGTATAGTGTTTGAAAGTGAAAGTATGTTTAGGGGTTCTGCAAATCGGCACTTTTAGGCTGCGGGTGTGAGTTGAATTGGACTAAAAACGCCTATAAGTATCAATTGGAGTTTTTGGTTTTTTGGAAAGTTATAAAAACGCAATTATCACATGATTAGCCATGATTATCGGCCCTAATACACGAAATTGATAATATAGAAACAGAGTGACATGAGTTTTGACCAATTATGATGCATTAATTTGGAAATACTAGCTGGATTGAAGGTTTAATCGTTGATTGAGTCTGGCTTTGACTTTTGGTTGTTGACTGGACTAGATAAAAAGGTTTATATTTATTTATCTCCGAATATCTTCATAAGAAGCATAGTGGCCTAGTGGCTTGGTGCATATTATAGAAAGCTGTTGGATGCGGGTTCGAGTCCCGGCTCCAACGTTTATTTTTTTTTTGAAGCATTTAACATATATAAAATATATTATTAATTACATATTATAATTATACGAGGTTAAAAATGTTGTGAATAATTTTTTTTAAAACGCACTAAAACGTCGAGATCCACAAATTTTATTAAATAAATATTAGCATAAGGTGGTTAAAATTTTGGGGAAAATATGCGATGTTACAGTCTCCCCTACTTTTGGAAACTTCGTCCCGAAGTTTATTAAAATTATAGGGTTGAAGGTGATAAAAATAGTTGTTATTTGGGTTATAGCATGAATAGAATAAACTGTCTCGTGTTTAGTGTGGGTTAATGAACTACCAGACAACTAGAGTTTAACCTTGATAGAATTTCACACTACCTTAATGTACCTGTAAATTCATGATTACGTTCCGGACCGCAATCGCCAATTTACCTTACATTAAAGTTTTGCGTCCTTCTATGACTCCACCGATTGTTGAGCAGGTTCGATAGTCTCCACCAGTCGTGGAGTAGGTTGTAGGGCCTCTCCCGACTGTTGAAAAGGCATGATGACCTCTACCAATCGTTGGGTAGGTTTGATAGCCTCCACCAGTCGTGGAGCAGGTTGTAGGGCCTCTCCCGACTGTTGAAAAGGCATGATGACCTTTATTAAGTGTAGCACATAGATTGCAAATTGATAACATGTTTATGCACAGTATAGGGGTTGTAGTTGTGTAGATTTATATATAATTTGTTCACATTCAAACAATTATGCATCATATAATAACTTTCAGACAAAAATTTCAATACTAGAATTTATTATTCAAATACATAGAATAAAAGTAAACAACGTTCGAGTGGTGGGACATGTTGTTAAGTAGCTGGAGGGTCTTGATCTCTGTTCAGTTTAGGGCATCGGTTACGGATGTGATTTGGGTCTCCACATTCATAGCATTGACCGTAGTTGTATTGATTAAGGTTAGCAGCTTGAGCAGGGTTGGTGGGTTGGTTGGCATTTGGGGTTTCACGACACGTGTTGACCAGATGGCCATACCTTCCACAATTGGTGCACAAGCGACATGCTGAAGCAGTGGGATGATGTCGGTTGCATGTATTACATAATGGATGATTTCCTGTATAAGGTTTCTTCTTAGAAGCTTGTGGAGTGAGGCTTGCATCAGGATTCCTGGTCTTACGCTTCTGGTTCTCAGTGGTTACCGCGGCTACAATACTTGTTTTATTGCCTTTCCGAACTAAGGTCCCGTTCTTTACGTGATTATCAGTTAAGGTAGCTGCTAGACGTTTGGCTTCCTCCAAGGTGGCAGGATTCCTTCCCCACACCGTGTCCTGGATTTGCATGGGCAGACCACCGATGTACTTCTCGATGGCTACCGGCAGGGGAGTGACTTTGTGGGGTAATAATAAGCTAAGCTCGTGAAAGCGGGTATTGTAGGCAAGGTTTTCCCCACTATCCTGAGCAAGGGTGTGGAACTCGTCTTCTAATTTCTTGACCTCGTTTCGTGGGCAAAATTCATCTTTCATTATCTCCTTGACTTGATCCCACGTCATAGTAAGTGCAACTTCAGCTCCTCGGGTACGCTTTTCCTCATTCCACCAAGTGAGTGCTCGTTTGTAAAGAACACTCATAGCATAACGGACCTTAAAGTTATCGGGACACTCACTGTTGATGAAGGTATTTTCAATACCCTCAAACCATTGTAGGAGTCCTGTAGCTCCTTCTTCACCACTAAACTTTGGGGGATTACAAGAATTAAAGTGCTTGAGAGTGCAGGCTGGGAGTCCATTCCCGTTGTGGTTTCCATTTCCATTCCCGTTTCCGTTCCCGTTGCCGTTCAACTGGATGACTTGAGCTAGTAAGTTGGGAACCAGAGTTGCAATTTACTGCGCCATTTGTTGAGAAATGATTGCAGCTAGTTGGGCATCAACACCATTGTTGTTGTTGTTGTTATTGTGGTTAGTATCGTGGTTGTGGTGGTGATTGCTACTTCCTTCATCATGATTTTCACCACTGTTAAGACGAGCACTGCGACGTGGAGGCATGATCTGTAAGAGACACAGTGAAATGAATGAAATTATATAAGGAATGTAATCATCTATTCATTAATTAAAAACGAATAAACAAAAACGTTAACTTATCAAAGATTCTAAATTCTAATAACATATGAAGACGTGCTTTAGCCTATAAGTGAACACTCATCCCGAGAATTCCCAGGTAGGCATCCGGGTCCCTCGTCTGATTGGGATATATGCGCAATGCCAGCCTAGACAGAAGACTCAGAATACAGGCGTTCACCCTTCCAGATTGCACGTGTTCGTTATTAAAATCTAGAACTTCGACGAGATCTCAAGGTGTTTCAGGTTAAACCTGAGGATTTTGTCCTATTAGTCTAAGAGTAGATCCAGTGATGTAGAGCATCTTCTTGTAAGGATGATAGTAGGGATAAGAAGTAGGAGGGAGATGGAGATTAGCAAGTAAAGAAGCAAGTACTGATTAAGTCCTATGGTTATAGACTAGATTATTTTTCTACTAACCTAATTCCCTATAACCATGGCTCTGATACCAATCTGTAACACCCCAACCGATGGCGGAAACATCGGGATGTCACGTAGTGACGATTGTTCAGTAGCTCATGGTGAATGATAATTTCATTAAATGATTTAAATAATTTACATACAATTGTTCTACAAGGAATCGTACATCAAAATGAATAAAACTATGCACATATCTTCAAGCAAATCTTCAAGCAAGTAGAACCTGAAACATGTTAAGTTGAAAATATTTTGGGTCAACAAATGTTGGTGAGAATACATAGGTTTTTGAAAATAATTGATAACAATAGTTTGTACAACATTCAAAGTTGTATGATGATAGAGTATGATACCGACATGTAACAATGCGTCTTTGTACAACCAAACCTTGTGTCGACTGATGACTAACTCGCAAGTTAGTTAAATGTTATTACTGTTATCGATCATCCCTGAGTCTATGCGGGGGATGGGTTTGTCAGACCTATAGCGCTATAATCTAAACAGGCGGCTTGATCATTGTTAATGATTGTACTGTGTCTTTTTGTTACAGTCAAATGATAGAATGATGATGTAATTGAATCACAAGTAAATATGAGTAAATGATAGTATAAAATGTTTAAACATGTTTCACCCCGAAAATAGTGAAAATAGAGTAAAGGGGCTATGTAAACTCACCGTTTGCGTAATAACTTGAAATATGTCGAATCGCAAAGTTTGAATTAGAATGTCCCAAAGGGTTAACCTAAAGGAATAAATAATAATTTGTAAGGGAACGAACTTAAATTCTAAGTTATCTAGGATTAGGCACTTAGGGTTTTGTAGACTAAATTTGGGGGTTTTAGGGTTTTTGAGTTAAACCATAATTGGTTTTAAATCATTTTAATTATTTAAAGAAACTTTTATGACTCAATTATTATTCAATAATTACGTCCTTTTATGAAAACACGTAAAATAATTGAAAGCGTAAAATAGACTTTTATGTGATTTAATATGAAATGAAACTAGAATTTAATAGAATAAGTCAATAATTCAAAAATAAATTTAGAAATGACAAGTTATTTAAATCCCGATAAAATAATTCTCAGAATTTTAAACTTAAAATTTTAGTATTTTGTATGTTTTAAATTGTTTTATTCTTATTAAAAGGAAAATAATTAGGGAATAAATACAAATAAAGTGCAAAAATATTATTTTCATTTTTGTACAGTAGCCCATATGTATTATACGTGGGAAATAATTTAATAAATCATTTTCCATATTATTTCCATTTTTAAAGTGAATTTAATTGAATTAAATCAATTAATTTGTAAAACTGGAGAAATATAATTTTTTACAACAAATCAAACTACCAAAATGGTTTACATGATTATAAATATCTCTACAAAAATTTTGGTGTTAAAATGATTAAATATGAATTTTCTATGAATTAATTACTATTTAAACAAAATAAATGTATTAAAAATAATAAATAAATATTTTTCAGAAAAATAAAATTATGAACATAAACTTTTGAGTTTTGGGAATCTAGGATAAGTTTTATAAAAATTTTTGACGAACTTTGTTATTTTTAATTGTATATATAAGTTATATATAAAAATACAAAGAAAAGAGGTTATTTTTTAAAAAAAAAACTTCACAGATCCGCCCCACATAGGGCTCGAACCCGTGACCTGCTTTGTGTAAAGGCACGCCCAGACCAGTTGGTCTGGGTGGGTGTTTGTTGTCTTATTTAGTTCAGTTATAAACTTATACACTTACCTGAAACATCAAAATTCCCCAAATTTAAATCTTATAAACCCTAACTCCTAAATCCTATCAATTGGTCTAGAATTCGATGCAGAAACTCGAATTCATTATGGGGCTTTTGTTCTACATTCAAAAACAAAACAATACATATAATTATTTGATGCTAACCGTGATTAGAAGGGTGTTCGCGAATGAGCAAAAAAACGAATCGAAAGCCTTTAATTATGATCTGTATAGTGTTTGAAAGTGAAAGTATGTTTAGGGGTTCTGCAAATCGGCACTTTTAGGCTGCGGGTGTGAGTTGAATTGGACTAAAAACGCCTATAAGTATCAATTGGAGTTTTTGGTTTTTTGGAAAGTTATAAAAACGCAATTATCACATGATTAGCCATGATTATCGGCCCTAATACACGAAATTGATAATATAGAAACAGAGTGACATGAGTTTTGACCAATTATGATGCTTTAATTTGGAAATACTAGCTGGATTGAAGGTTTAATCGTTGATTGAGTCTGGCTTTGACTTTTGGTTGTTGACTGGACTAGATAAAAAGGTTTATATTTATTTATCTCCGAATATCTTCATAAGAAGCATAGTGGCCTATTGGCTTGGTGCATATTATAGAAAGCTGTTGGATGCGGGTTCGAGTCCCGGCTCCAACGTTTATTTTTTTTTGAAGCATTTAACATATATAAAATATATTATTAATTACATATTATAATTATACGAGGTTAAAAATGTTGTGAATAATTTTTTTTTTAAAACGCACTAAAACGTCGAGATCCACAAATTTTATTAAATAAATATTAGCATAAGGTGGTTAAAATTTTGGGGAAAATATGCGATGTTACAGCACCATAAAGATATCTTCGTGAAGAGTCCCATGAAGAAACACATTATTAACGTCTAGTTGACGTAAAGACCATCCTTTTGAAAGAGCAATAGAGAGAACGGTGCGAATGGTAACGGGTTTAGTAACGGGACTAAATGTTTCATGATAGTCTTTTCCATATTGTTGGTGAAACTCTTTGGCAACTAGAAGGGCTTTGTACTTATCAATGATGCCGTCAGGTTTGCGTTTGATTCGGAATATCCATTTGCAACCAATGGAAATTTGGGTTGTGTGAGGGACAAGTTCCCAAGTGTTGTTATGAAGGAGAGCATTATACTCAAGATCCATGGCATGGCGCCAATCCGGATCTTTCAAGGCTTGAGTATAAGTGGATGGTTCAAGAGAAACGGGTAGAGGGTGAATGGTGGTAGAGTTGAAAAAGTTGGGGTTGTAATACTTTGAGTTAGGTTTTGGTTGTCGACGAGGTGGTTGAGGGTTATGTGGAGGTGAGTTCGTGGGATTATCGGATGTGTTGGATGAAGACATTGGTGAGGTGGGGTCGGTGGAGTGGGAATCGGTTGGGGTAGGGGTGTAACACCCCAACCGATGGCGGAAACATCGGGGTGCCACGTATTGATGATTGTTCAGTAGCTCATGGTGAATAATAAATTTCATTAAATGATTTAAATAATTACATACAATTGTTCTACAAGATTTCGTACATCAAATTGAATAAAACTATGCACATATCTTCAAGCAAATCTTCAAGCAAGTAGAACCTGAAACATGTTAAGTTGAAAATATTTTGGGTCAACAAAAGTTGGTGAGAATACATAGGTTTTTGAAAATAATTGATAACAATAGTTTGTACAACATTCAAAGTTGTATGATGATAGAGTATGATACCGACATGCAACAATGCGTCTTTGTACAACCAAACCTTGAGTCGACTGATGACTAACTCGCAAGTTAGTTAAATGTTATTACTGTTATCGATCATCCCTGAGTCTATGCGGGGGATGGGTTTGTCAGATCTATAGCGCTATAATCTAAACAGGCGGCTTGATCATTGTTAATGATTGTACTGTGTCTTTTTGTTACAGTCAAATGATAGAATGATGATGTACTTGAATCACAAGTAAATATGAGTAAATGATAGTATAAAATATTTAAACATGTTTCACCCCAAAAATAGTGAAAATAGGGAAAAGGGGCTATGTAAACTCACCTTAGCAAGTGTTATACTTCTTGAAAAGATTGAATAATGGGGTTGCCCAAACAATACCAAATATCACCCTATAATAATGTGATAAATAAGTCTATCTAGTCTACAAATATATAAATTTCTAGGGCTTCGGATTGGGGATAAATGCTCGTTTGATTAATATTAAAAATATTCGACAATTGAGAGAAATTTAGTAAATAAATAACCAAAAATCTTTTTATGAAATTTAAATTTAAGATGGTCACAATAATGTGCTTAAAGTATAAAAATATTTTTTATAAAATTATTTTCTTTAAAATAGATTATTAAATCTATTTATTACAGATTGTCAAACTATAACTTTAATATCTTAAAAATACTAAAATTAAAGAATTATCATTTTAAAAATTATATTTCTATTCTAAATGATCAGAAATAATTTGTATAAAATTTTGGTGCAAAAATATTAAAAATTGGATTTATTATGATTTAATTATGATTAAAACTAACAAAAATTGATTAAAAATATTAAATAAATGATTTTTCAGAAATAAAAATCATTTCTGAAAAGCTTAATGTTATAAAAACTTAGGATAATTTTTGTGGAAATTAATAAGATCGTTTTGATATTTTAATGGATTTTTATAAATATAATAGCATAAAATTGATTTAATTATTATAAATATTAAATAAATAAATTTCAGAAAACTAAAAATTGTAAATAAATCTTTTACATCAGATTTGATAGATATAATTTTTTTTAGAATTTATAAAAAGGTTTTAATATTTAAAAATGAATTTACAAGATTTAATGTATAATATATATTTAAAATGGTTTGTTTTAAAATGCAAAAAAATGGAAAAAGGGGGTGTCCAAGCTGGGACTCGAACTAGAGTCTCTCAGCCGGTCTGAACTTTAAGACCAACAAGGGAACCATCTGTGCTACGAAGCTCTTTGATGTTTGTTTTTATTTCGAAAACGTTTTAAACAAATACCAACGTATGTCATCTTCCCCAATACTATACATAAGAACCCTAGTTTAACCAATTAAACAATCAACAAACAATAACCCCAGAAACATTGGGGTTATTGATCGGTTAGTAATGTAGAACAAAACCATGTATTAAATTAACACTTACAATGCTCGATGATTCACGTTTGAATAAGTCAAACGAGAAGTCAACTGTCGCGAAAATCTTGAATAAGACGCTCTATTAGCAGGAATTGGAGATGAGGGTTTGTGTTTCGGCACTTCTAGGTTGTATTGCAAGGTTCAATTTATAAAAAATATACTGATTAATCGTTTTAGAAAGTTTGACCCATCATATATAAAACGCGTAAGGGACAAACTTTTGGTATGTTTTGAATGGGATTCGCGTGTATTCTACGCCTAAGAATTCGTCGAATTATTAATATTAATTAACCAGAGGCTCCATTCCATAATTGAATCAGATTTCGTGGTCAACCAAGTTGCCATATTGGCTTGGTTCTGTTGACTGTTGCAGCGAAAGAAAAGGAAAAGAGGAGGGGGCAGTTTATTTTCGTATAAAGGAAATACAATTCCATTGTTCTTCCATAAGTAGCAGGTGGCCTAGTGGTGGAGTTGTTGTTTGATTTGTTGTCAACCCGGGTTCGAGTCCGGTTGTCAGCGTCCCTTTTTCTTCTATTTTTTAACCAGATGATGTGGGCCAGATAAAGGGGGTTGGGCCGGACCTTGTTGGGCTGATCTAAAGGGGCTCAGGTCTTGGGTTGGGTAAAGCAACATCAACAAATCAGTGTTATCATAAATTATTATTATTATTATTATTATTATAAACCTTTATATATATATATAAATATACATATATATATGTATATGTATGAATATTGGGGTTTCAAAATATCACAAAAATAATAATGATAAGGCTTGCCGTTTTATTTCGTAACGTATATTTATTTAACGCGAAATGTTACAGTCTCCCCTACTTTTAGGAACTTCGTCCCGAAGTTAAAAGAGAACACCAAGTTATAATTGGTCGACTACTGAAAACCTTGATAAAATTTCACACTACCTTAACGTACCTGTAAATTCATGATTACGTTCCGGACCGTAATTACCAATTTACCTTACATTAGGGTCTTGCGTCCTTTTATGTCTCTACCGATTGTTGAGCAGGTCTGATAGTCCCCACCAGTCGTTGAGCAGGTGGTAGGGCCTCTCCCGACTGTTGGAAAGACATGATGACCTCTACCAATCGTTAAGTAGGTTCGTTAGCCTTTACCAGTCGTGGAGCAGGTTGCAGGGCCTCTCCCGACTGTTGAAAAGGTATGATGACACATAGATTGCAAATTGATAACATGTTTATGCAAGCACAGTATATGAATTGTAGTTGTATAGATTTAGTTCACATTCAAACAATCATGCATACACCATGTAAACAACTCTCAGACAAAAATATCAATATTAGAATTTATTACTTGGATCAAATAGCGTCAATACATAGAATAAAAGCAAACAACGTTCGAATGGTGGGACATGTTGTTAAGTAGCTGGAGGGTCTTGATCTCGGTTTAGTTTAGGGCATCGGTTACGGTAGTGATTTGGGTCTCCACATTCATAGCATTGACCATAGTTGTATTGATTAAGGTTAGCAGCTTGAGCAGGGTTGGTGGGTTGGTTGGCATTAGGATTTGGGGTCTCACGACATGTGTTGGCCAGGTGGCCATACCTTCCACAATTGGTACACAAGCGACACGCTGAAGCAGTGGGATGATGTCGGTTGCAGGTATTACATAATGGGTGGTTTCCTGTATAAGGTTTCTTCTTAGAAGCTTGTGGAGTGAGGCTTGCATCAGGATCCCTGGTCTTACGCTTCTGGTTCTCAGTGGTTACTGCGGCTACAATACTTGTTTTATTGCCTTTCCGAACTAAGGTCCCGTTCTTTACGTGATTATCAGTTAGGGTAGCTGCTAAACGTTTGGCTTCCTCAAGGGTAGCAGGGTTCTTTCCCCATACCGTGTCTTGAATCTGCATGGGCAAACCACCGATATACTTTTCGATGGCTACAGATAGCGGAGTGACTTTATGGGGCAATAACAGGCTGAGCTCGTGGAAGCGGGTATTATAAGCAAGGTTTTCCCCACTATCCTGAGCAAGGGTGTGGAACTCGTCTTCTAATTTCTTGACCTCGTTACGTGGGCAAAATTCATCTTTCATTATCTCCTTGACTTGATCCCACGTCATAGTAAGTGCAACTTCAGCTCCTCGGGTACGCTTTTCCTCATTCCACCAAGTGAGTGCTCGTTTGTGAAGAACACTCATAGCATAACGGACCTTGAAGTTGTCGGGGCACTCACTGTTGATGAAGGTATTCTCAATACCCTCAAACCATTGGAGGAGTCCTGTAGCTCCTTCTTCACCACTAAACTTTGGAGGGTTACAAGAGTTGAAATGCTTAAGGGTGCAGGCTGGAAGTCCATTCCCGTTGTGGTGTCCATTTCCATTCCCGTTGCCGTTGCCGTTCCCGTTGCCGTTCAACTGGATGATTTGAGCTAGTAAGTTGGGAACCAGAGTTGCGATTTGCTGCGCCATTTGTTGGGAAATGATTGCAGCCAATTGGGCATCAACACCATTATTGTTGTTGTTATTGTGGTTAGTATCGTGGTTGTGGTTGTGATTGTTACTTCCTTCATCATGATTTTCACCACTGTTAAGACGAGCACTGCGACGTGGAGGCATGATCTGTAAGAGACACAGTGAAATGAATGAGATTATATAAGGAATGTAATCATCTATTCATTAATTAAAACGAATAAACGAAAACGTTGACTTATCAAAGACTCTAGATTTTTATAACATATGAATACATGCTTTAGCCTATAAGTGAACACTCATCCCGAGAATTCCCAGGTAGGCATCCGGGTCCCTCGTCTGATTGGGATATATGCGCAATGCCAGCCTAGACAGAAGACTCAGAATACAGGCGTTCACCCTTCCAGATTGCACGTGTTCGTTATTAAAATCTAGAACTTCGACGGGATCTCAAGGTGGTTCAGGTTAAACCTGAGGATTTTGTCCTATTAGTCTGAGAGTAGATCCTCTGATGGAGAGCAACCTCCTTGTAGTAGTGAAGGTAGGGATAAGAAGTAGGAGGGAGATAGAGATTAGCAAGTAAAGAAGCAAGTACTGATTAAGTCCTATGGTTATAGACTAGATTATTTTTCTAATAACCTAATTCCCTATAACCATGGCTCTGATACCAATCTGTAACACCCCAACCGATGGCGGAAACATCGGGGTGCCACGTATTGATGATTGTTCAGTAGCTCATGGTGAATAATAAATTTCATTAAATGATTTAAATAATTACATACAATTATTCTACAAGATTTCGTACATCAAATTGAATAAAACTATGCACATATCTTCAAGCAAATCTTCAAGCAAGTAGAACCTGAAACATGTTAAGTTGAAAATATTTTGGGTCAACAAAAGTTGGTGAGAATACATAGGTTTTTGAAAATAATTGATAACAATAGTTTGTACAACATTCAAAGTTGTATGATGATAGAGTATGATACCGACATGCAACAATGCGTCTTTGTACAACCAAACCTTGAGTCGACTGATGACTAACTCGCAAGTTAGTTAAATGTTATTACTGTTATCGATCATCCCTGAGTCTATGCGGGGGATGGGTTTGTCAGACCTATAGCGCTATAATCTAAACAGGCGGCTTGATCATTGTTAATGATTGTACTGTGTCTTTTTGTTACAGTCAAATGATAGAATGATGATGTACTTGAATCACAAGTAAATATGAGTAAATGATAGTATAAAATATTTAAACATGTTTCACCCCAAAAATAGTGAAAATAGGGAAAAGGGGCTATGTAAACTCACCTTAGCAAGTGTTATACTTCTTGAAAAGATTGAATAATGGGGTTGCCCAAACAATACCAAATATCACCCTATAATAATGTGATAAATAAGTCTATCTAGTCTACAAATATATAAATTTCTAGGGCTTCGGATTGGGGATAAATGCTCGTTTGATTAATATTAAAAATATTCGACAATTGAGAGAAATTTAGTAAATAAATAACCAAAAATCTTTTTATGAAATTTAAATTTAAGATGGTCACAATAATGTGCTTAAAGTATAAAAATATTTTTTATAAAATTATTTTCTTTAAAATAGATTATTAAATCTATTTATTACAGATTGTCAAACTATAACTTTAATATCTTAAAAATACTAAAATTAAAGAATTATCATTTTAAAAATTATATTTCTGTTCTAAATGATCAGAAATAATTTGTATAAAATTTTGGTGCAAAAATATTAAAAATTGGATTTATTATGATTTAATTATGATTAAAACTAACAAAAATTGATTAAAAATATTAAATAAATGATTTTTCAGAAATAAAAATCATTTCTAAAAAGCTTAATGTTATAAAAACTTAGGAAAATTTTTGTGGAAATTAATAAGATCGTTTTGATATTTTAATGGATTTTTATAAATATAATAGCATAAAATTGATTTAATTATTATAAATATTAAATAAATAAATTTCAGAAAACTAAAAATTGTAAATAAATCTTTTACATCAGATTTGATAGATATAATTTTTTTTTAGAATTTATAAAAAGGTTTTAATATTTAAAAATGAATTTACAAGATTTAATGTATAATATATATTTAAAATGGTTTGTTTTAAAATGCAAAAAAAATGGAAAAAGGGGGTGTCCAAGCTGGGACTCGAACTAGAGTCTCTCAGCCGGTCTGAACTTTAAGACCAACAAGGGAACCATCTGTCCTACGAAGCTCTTTGATGTTTGTTTTTATTTCGAAAACGTTTTAAACAAATACCAACGTATGTCATCTTCCCCAATACTATACATAAGAACCCTAGTTTAACCAATTAAACAATCAACAAACAATAACCCCAGAAACATTGGGGTTATTGATCGGTTAGTAATGTAGAACAAAACCATGTATTAAATTAACACTTACAATGCTCGATGATTCACGTTTGAATAAGTCAAACGAGAAGTCAACTGTCGCGAAAATCTTGAATAAGACGCTCTATTAGCAGGAATTGGAGATGAGGGTTTGTGTTTCGGCACTTCTAGGTTGTATTGCAAGGTTCAATTTATAAAAAATCTACTGATTAATCGTTTTAGAAAGTTTGACCCATCATATATAAAACGCGTAAGGGACAAACTTTTGGTATGTTTTGAATGTGATTCGCGTGTATTCTACGCCTAAGAATTCGTCGAATTATTAATATTAATTAACCAGAGGCTCCATTCCATAATTGAATCAGATTTCGTGGTCAACCAAGTTGCCATATTGGCTTGGTTCTGTTGACTGTTGCAGCGAAAGAAAAGGAAAAGAGGAGGGGGCAGTTTATTTTCGTATAAAGGAAATACAATTCCATTGTTCTTCCATAAGTAGCAGGTGGCCTAGTGGTGGAGTTGTTGTTTGATTTGTTGTCAACCCGGGTTCGAGTCCGGTTGTCAGCGTCCCTTTTTCTTCTATTTTTTAACCAGATGATGTGGGCCAGATAAAGGGGGTTGGGCCGGACCTTGTTGGGCTGATCTAAAGGGGCTCAGGTCTTGGGTTGGGTAAAGCAACATCAACAAATCAGTGTTATCATAAAT
The DNA here is from genome assembly GCA_028751855.1 of Ambrosia trifida. Taxonomy (NCBI): domain Eukaryota; kingdom Viridiplantae; phylum Streptophyta; class Magnoliopsida; order Asterales; family Asteraceae; genus Ambrosia; species Ambrosia trifida. The sequence goes on from CM054128.1 coordinate 53,000,934, forward strand.
TATTATTATTATTATTATTATTATTATTATTATTATTATTATTATAAACCTTTATATATATATAAATATACATATATATATGTATATGTATGAATATTGGGGTTTCAAAATATCACAAAAATAATAATGATAAGGCTTGCCGTTTTATTTCGTAACGTATATTTATTTAACGCGAAATGTTACAAGGGGTAGGGGTAGGGGTGGTGCTATCGGGTGGAGTGGGCGGGCCGGTTGGTGAGGGTATCTCGGTGGTCTGGGGTGTAGGGCCTGTTGTGTGGGAGGTTGGGCTGTTTGGACTTATTGTGTGGGAGGGTGGAATGTGTGCAGGAGGTAGAGGATGTGGGCCGTGGGTTTGTGGAGGGATAGGGGTTTGGGCTTCGGGTGATGTGGGATGTGGAGTAGGGGTTGGATGATGCAAGATGTTTGGGTCTAGAGTGGGTTGGTTAGAAAAGGTGGTTGATTGGGCCGATTGGTATGTGGATAGGAAGGAGTCAAATGACATGTATTTAGGTTGGGGGTTGGTGATTTGAGATGGAAAAATATGTGGGATAAATTCAACGTGGCGAGAGTGGTATAGTTTGTGACTAGTAGGGTCATAGCATTTGAATGCCGATTTGGAGGATGAGTACCCAGGAAATATGCACGCCGTTGAACGGGAGTGGAGTTTGGAAGTAGCATAGGGTCGTAACCATGGGTAGCAAAGACAACCAAATGGTTTGAGTTTGGAGTAAGTAGGAGCGGTTTTGAACAACATATCGTAGGGAGATTTGTTGTTAAGGATGGGTGTAGGCAAACGATTGATTAGGTGGGTTGCGGTTTGAAAGGCATGGGACCAAAAATGTTGTGGTAAGTGGGAGTAGTGGAGTAATGCGAGGCCGGTTTCCACAACGTGTCGGTGATGTCGTTCGGCAATACCGTTTTGTTCCGGTGTGTGAGGTGGTGTCGTGTAATGGGAGATACCTTGAGAGGCAAGATAAGGTGATATACCCACATATTCACCCCCATTATCAGTGAACAACGCAACAATGTTGGTTTTGAAAAAAATTTCAACAAGAGATTTAAATTGTGGAAAAAGAATTTTGACATCGGATTTTTGTTTGATTGGGTATAACCAAATGTATTTGGAAAAATAGTCAACAAAAATGACATAGTATTTAAAGCCATCGATTGACGTTTTTACGGGACCCCAAACGTCGGAGTAGAGAAGTTGTAGAGGTTGATTGGCAACAAAAGAGTTTTTGCCAAAAGGTAGTTTGTGGCTTTTATTTAATGAACATGAAGTACAATGAAAAGACTCATGGGTCACCTTATTAAAACGAAGTCCCAATTTAGAAATTAAAGACATGAAAACTTGAAGCGATGGATGTCCAAGTATGTGGTGCCACATGAGAAGAGAGTTTGTTTGGGTGTTGTTGACTTGAGGAGACAATGTGATTGGTCCATAGTAAACATCATTGACGTTCACTCCCCGCATGAGGCGCGCCCCCGTGCGTAGATCCTTTACAAAAAAATGATAGGGAAAAAATTCAACGGAAACACGATTAGTACGACAAACTTTGGCAACGGAAATAAGATTATTTCGAAGATTAGGAGAAATTAAAATGTTACTTAAAAGAAGTGGGCGAGAATTTGTTGGAATAGTTGTTTGAGCAATATGAGTTATAGGGAGAGTTTTACCATCACCTAGCACGATCTTATCGGGTCCTCTGTATTCGGAAAGAACGGAAAATTGTTGGTTTGTTGTTCGCTGTGTTGTTGGACGCACCGGTATCCCACATCCAAGATGAGGTTGTAGCCGTTGGGTGAGGGGTGGTGTAGTTAACCACCAGGGTGTTGGTATTTTGAGGGGAGACATTGTGTTCTCTTAGGAAGCGACTAAGTTTGCGACAATCTTTAGTGTCATGTCCGGGAATGTTACAATTGTAGCAATAGGTGTTATTGTTCCGAGTCGGGTGAGTGTTGGTATTGGTAGTTCGAGGTGGCCCTTGGTTTCGGGTTGTGACGGCGGTAATATGGGTGATTTGTTTGGCCATGGTGAATCGAAAGAAAAAAAAGGCAGAATGCGGACAGAAGGTGTATGTCGAGTAGGTTGGGATCGAAGATGACTCAAGGGAGCTTTTAGGCTCTTGATACCATATAAACAAAGTGGTTTTTGTATTGAAATTGTTTTATCAATGGAGAATTACAGGACTCTTATATAGAGGATTTACAATAAGGAAAAGGCTAATACTATGGGATACACTAAATTACATAATTACAATTATAATTGACTAAGCTAAGATTATGCAAAGTCTTGGTCAAGTCTTGGACAAAGTCTTGGTCAATATCTTTAAGATGATGGTCAATGCCATTATGGTGATGATACATTCCTTATAGAAATAATCTAAAAGTTATCATTTCAATTGAACATGACTAATAAAGTTGAACCCCTAGATCTGGCCTCTTAGATTCAAACAAAAAAACATTACTCGGACCTTTCAATCTAATTACTACTATATAAAGAAAATAGTATGTATTCAAACAAACGAAAGAATAAATCATCACGAAACAGGAGCGCATATTAGAAACTATATACTCATTCAATCGCTAAAAAGTGATTCGAATCAACAAGTAAACCGAATCAAACCGAGTTAGGTTCTGATGGTGAAGGAAGAAGGTTTCTCCAGATGAATGATGACTGAATGAAAGCAGGGTTAGGGTATCTTAAGGTAAGATTGTTTTGGAGTGGCTGAGATAAAGGAGATGAATGAAACCCGTTCTGGTTCTCTCTCTCTCTCTCTCTCTCTCTCTCTCTCTCTCTCTCTTCGAATGAAATCAGGAAAGTAATAGCGATTATTTGGCTGCCCAAATGGATGAGCGGGAATTCAAAATTTGGATGAATGCCCCAGCCCGCCCAAATGTTTTGGAGGCTTGTATCCCCTAATAAAGTGGCAAATGACTATTCCTACCCTTTTTATGCGCTTATTAATATAGTATATAGAAATATATAGACTGTATAGATAATAACAGTATGTAGTGTCTAGCAGAGAGCCCGCGCGATGTTGCGGAGAACCACTTCCACGGATACGCATGGTTTAGTTTAATTTAGTTATGAGACGCAACCAAAATTGAAGTCATGAATATATAATGGTTTGCTTTTAGTTTAGTTAACTTCGGTTAACGGTTTAGTTATTACCCACCCTTGGATCTTGTTAATCACATAACATGTTAACTTTTTAAAATTAAAAAACATTAGTAAAACTATACTCATACTAAAGAAAATAAAATGTTCGTTTTTATGATGTAATATTTTTAAAAAATTATCATCGTATAAAAAAATTATTGTTGTTTAAAAATCGTGAGGCGTAGTTGCCTTAAAAAGGGATCAAAATATAAATATTATTTAAATAAGTAAAAATTGAGTAGAGTTCAGGAGATTAAAGTGTAATTAAGATGGAGGTGTTAAAGTGTAAAAGTGTTTGAATGACTATGTTACTCTCATTTTAAGGTTATTAATGTAAAATAAGTTTTTAACTTTTGGGTATCTTAAACTACCCTTCCCTCATGCATTATAATATAGTATTGATATAATGAAATACAAATTTTTAAAACAATACTGTAATTTTTATTCAAGTTTAATAATTTAAAATATATTTAAATGAATTTATTTAATTTATAAATAGAATAAGTTTGAATTTATTTTTCTCAAGATGCGAAATGTAAACTTAAAATGGTGAAAAAAGGATAGTAGTTAGGAGTAACTAGTAAAATTCAGCCGCGCTACACGCGGCAATCTGGTTAGCATCAAGTTGCTTTGTTACGATAAGGGCTTTCGTTACAACCAAAAGTGGCTAGTATTTAACCTGTCGCGCGTTGTTGCGGCTGGCGGCAAGTAGAAACGTGTAGTAAGACACGAAATATAAAGCACAATGTGTAAGAATCAATACGCTACAGACAATTCGTATACGCAATGTGTAAAAGACAATTACAAAACAGTGTAAAACACACTGCTAGACACGGAATGTAAAACACGATGCTTAAGACGTAGCACGCTACACAAATTCATAACACGGCCCTTTGCAAAGATCAAATAGATTGTTTCAAACGATAGTTTAGCACATGTCAAACCAAACAACGAAGATGAATCATCATGGCCTCCAAAAGGTTAGCATACACCAACTACACTAAATGTGTCTACATCATCACCGTTTTTGATACGTGATTGATCACCTTTGATAGTGGACACACGTCTCTTTGGAGAGGTTTTTTTTTGAACGGCAAGTGGTGCAACCGGTGGAGCTCCGGCTAACACCCGGTGTATACACGTCTCTTTGAAGAGGTTATTTGTTAGTTTCTTAAGGGTATAGGTTGAAGCGTCATCATATTACACTCATTGTTTTCCCACATGACCACACTATATTATCATATTGACACCTACATAATATTCAGAAGTCACCTGCCAACATTTGGAATTTGCTTTCAGCCTGCATCTACTACTTTATTATTAATTTATTATTATTCTAACAAACAACAAACAATATACATTTCATCATATAAAATTAATCTATTATTTTGCTGGGGCCTTTGTTTATAAGCATACAGATGGAGGTGCCAAAATTTGAATATTATATCTATGGAGAGTGCCTTCCAGCCTGTCATACACTTTCCATAATTTTTTTTCCAGTTACTTTCTCTACTTGTCTTATTCACAACCATCACTACCAACATAACGCCGCACCAGCACCTCTGCCAACGATTGAAGCGCATAGACAGTAGTGGTGGAGCAACCCGTTTACATCTGAGACATCCACGGGTCAGCGATCTCTCCTCTCTCTCTCTCTCTAAAAACCCATTCACCACCACCACTCCGCTCTCTCTCCCCTGACACCACCACCACTCCTCCTCTGTGTTGCTCTAAAAATCTCTATCTTAATGTCATCACAAGCCGCATATGCAAAAGGAAACGGTGAAAGAAGAAGCGGAGACCAGAAACATAGCGGCTGGAGATGGTAGTATATTCGCTAGGCAAATTACCGATGTACCCTTCATTCACAAACGAAATTACGAATGTGCCATGTGTTCACATACTGTTCCACCGACAGTTGTGAATTAATATGTATACTAATATTTAGAAGCAAAAAAGGAATGAGTAAAATCATTTAAAAATTAAAATAAATAAATTTACGTGGATTTTCGTTGTGTTTTAGATGTCACCACCAACTCCACAACACCACATTTCGTCTTTTCCTTTCCCCAACTTTTTAACCATATAAACCAAAAGTATTTTCTCTCTCTCTTCTTCTCTTCGCAGATACAAATATATAGTTCAGCAATCAACATCGTCGTTTAGATTCGTCACCACTATTGTCCTTCATATTGGTAATCTGCTGTGATCCGTATCATTCTTCATTTGTGTATCGTCGTTCAGCATCAGTTTCCTGTTCAGATCTGTATCTCTGCTTTGATTTTGTGCTTAAATCTTGTCATCTGGTCTGGCCGTGGTCCCGATTTGCCGGTCCAACCTCCGAACCGCCTGGAACCGGCCGGTTCCTTTACAAAACGGTCTGGATACACTAACCGGACCGCCGGCATCTCTGGTTCCCGGTTCGGCCGGTCAGTCCGGTTTTAAAAACACTGATTTTATTTCCAGCGAAGTGCTGCCTCCAAAAAACTGTTTCAGTGAAGTGATATGGCTTATTAAACAACGTTAAATGTGAGGTAAATAGTATAAAATATTAATAAAACTAATATTATACTGAGGCTCGATAAGGCTCGGCGAGCCTAACAAGCTTCATACGACAGGCTCGAGCTCGGGCTCGATAAGTAAACGAGCTTTGTTTTAGGCTCAAGCTCGGCTCAGACTTGAGTAGCTCGCGAGCTGCTCGGCTCATTTCCTCCCCTAGGCATAACTACCACTAACTATATGGTAGCGTGTGCGATTTTATTTTGTTAGAATTCAAAGGACAGGTTTATCTCCGTTAATTACAAGGGCACTCCACCAGGAAATAAGGTGAACTTTGGGGAGAGGTGGGAGAGTTTACTCCTTAGGGAGGTTCCTGTCCAGGAGAGGTACACAGTTTGAATCCTAGGGCCAGTAAAAATACACCCCTTGACGTTGAAATGGCTTATGCACCCGCTGTCTTCATGGATCTCATGAATCGCGTGTGCAAACCCTTCTTGGATAAATTCGTAATCGTTTTCATTGATGATATACTCATTTACTCCAAAACCAAATCAGCTCACGAACAACACCTTAGACAAATTTTGAGTCTTTTGAAGAATGAACAACTGTATGCCAAATTTTCCAAGTGCGAATTTTGGCTTAAGGAAGTTCAATTTTTGGGACACATTATCAGTGATAAGGGAATACACGTGAACCCAGCTAAGATTGAGGCCGTTAAAAGTTGGGTGACGCCTAAGTCTTCCAAACATTAAAGCAGAAACTGTGTGATGCTCCAATCCTCACTTTACCTGACGGCAATGAGGATTTCGTGGTTTATTGTGATGCCTCTAACCAAGGTCTTGGTTGTTGTAACACCCCAACCGATGGCGGAAACATCGAGGTGTCACGTAGTGACTGTAACACCCCAACCGATGGCGGAAACATCGGGATGTCACGTAGTGATGATTGTTCAGTAGCTCATGGTGAATAATAAATTTCATTAAATAATGTACATACAATGGTTCTATAAAAATTCGTACATCAAATTGAATAAAACTATGCACATATCTTCAAGCAAATCTTCAAGCATGTAGAACCTGAAACATGTTAAGTTGAAAATGTTTTGGGTCAACAAAAGTTGGTGAGAATACATAGGTTTTTGCAAGATAATTGATAACAATAATTGGTACAACATTCAAAGTTGTATGATGATAGAGTATGATGCAGACATGTAACAATGCGTCTTTGTACAACAAACCTTGTGTCGACTGTTGACTAACTCACAAGTTAGTTAAATGTTGTTACTGTTATCGATCATCCCTGAATTTATGCGGGGGATGGGTTTGTCAGACCTATAGCGCTATAATCTAAACAGGCGGCTTGATCATTGTTAATGATTGTACTGTGTCTTTTTGTTACAGTCAAATGATAGAATGATGATGTAATTGAATCACAAGTAAATATGAGTAAATGATAGTATAAAATGTTGAAACATGTTTCACCCCAAAATGTAAAACAGAAAAGGGGGCTATGTAAACTCACCTTGGTATAGTATTAGGTATTGAGGAATAGTATAAGTGTAGCCAATAGTTTGCCAAGTATCACCCTATGTATAAGGCAACAAATAAGTCTAAGTTTATCTAGTCTACAAGTATATTCTAGGGTTTCGATTTGGGGATATTCAATTGTTGAATTTATAATAAAATGTTAATTAAATAAAAGGAAATTTGATAATTAAATAAATGAAAGTCTTTTTATAAAATTTGGATTTAGGGTGTTCACATTAATGTGTTTGAAGTATAAAAATAATTTTTATAAAATTATTTTCTTTAAAATAGATTATTAAATCTATTTATTACAAATTGCCATAATTTAACTTTAATATTTAAAAATACTAAAATTGAAGAATTATTATTTTAAAAATCATATTTCTGTTCTAAATATTCAGAAATAAATTGTATAAAATTTTGGTGCAAAAATAATAAAAATTGAATTTATTATGATTTAATTATGACTAAAACTAACAAAAATTGATTAAAAATATAAAATAAATGATTTTTCAAAATTAAAAATCATTTCAGTAAAGTTTATTATTGTACAAACATAATTTTTGTAGGAATTTATAAAATTGTTTTGATATTTTAATGGATTTTTATAAATATAATAGTATAAAATTGATTTATTATTATAAATATTAAATAAATTAATTTCAGAAAACTAAAAATTGTAGGTAAAACTTCTACATCAGATTTGATAAAAATAATTTTTTTAGAAATTAATAAAAGGTTTTAATAATTAAAAATGAATTTACAAGATTAAATGTAATATATATATATATATATATATATATATATATAATTGATTTGTTTTAAAAGTGAAAAATAAGTGAAAAATGGGCGCCCAAGCTGGGACTCGAACCCGGCTGGCAAAGGTTATAAGCATCAGTCACAACCACTTGGCCTAGGCCTGTGGTTGTGATTTAACTCTGTTTTAATAAAATAAATACACGATGAAAAATCATTTTTATCCCCAAATCCATACCCACGAACCCTAGATTTCCCAATCGAACGATTTACCCAATGTTAATCTAATTAAGCATAGGGTAAATACTGTGTAGATGCCGATTAACAATTCCCACAACAAAAATTAAACTTACAATCTTGTTTTGATACTGATTCGATCGGTCAACTTCGAAGTCAACAAACTCGATCAATTGCCAAGAACAGAGAATTTTTATGAGGAATTGGGGATTGGGAAAGGTTGTTCGGCGATTTTAGGGAGTCCAAAAGAGTTCAATTTATAGTATAATGAATTGGTGTTCGTTTTGGTAATTGTTGACCATGAGTTAATCGTTGACGCGTCCATGGATCAAATTGGTAAACATTAAACGTTAATTGAGGTGTGTCTGAGTCATGATAGGCCGAAGATCACGAATCTTACCATGTTTGCGCGAAATAATTGATAAATCAGCGGCTTGGTGTTGACTGCGAGTGGCTCCTTTTGTGCAGCGAAGAAGTAGCAGCAGATAATCACCCCTTTTATACAATTTGAATTGGGATAATTAACAAGATTAGCTGTGGCTCAGTTGGTTTTGTGCGAGTGTTTGTTCCGGACAGACTCGGGTTCGAGTCTGTCTTGGGGCGTTTTTTTTTTTTTAAACAAAACAGATAGGAGAGAGCTTAGTGGGCCGGTTTTGGTGGGCTCAGGTCTTTGGGCTTGGTTTAATTGATTGGGTTGAGTCTTGGGCCTAGGTGGGGATGGTGAGTTTGGTTTAAAAGAGTTATGGTTAGAATAAAATCAAAATCAAAATGATACCTACTATTATTATTATTATTATTATTATTATTATTATTATTATTATACATTTTTAAATATATATATATATATATATATATATATATACAAGTTGTAAGTTAGGATAATAGAGGCTTAGGCACATTGGTATAAAGTGTAACAAAAATAAGGGCTTCTATATTAAAATTTGGGAAAAATTTTACGATGTTACAGTGACGATTGTTCAATAGCTCATGGACTACAAGTGTAAATATTGATACATTGATTAAATAATTTATTACATTGAAATGAAATACAACGTTTCTAAATGTCAACTAAACTGAAATACAATGAATCCAAAATCTAAGTAAAAATTCCAAAAGCTTAAAAGTCATCTCATAAATAACCTGAAACATATACGAAAATAGTATATGTCAATACAAAATGTATTGGTGAGCATACCCTGTTTGAATACATATAGTAGAAAACTGTTTAGCAATTCATGTGCGGTACCATTTGCAATTATGTAATAAGTAACATCCGTTCAAAATCAACCCTATGTAATGAGTATCAAGAATCAAGAATCAAAACATTTTTGAGTAATATGAATCACAAGACAATGACCAAGGTCTCTCAACAGAGTCACAAGAGGTATATACCATAGTACTATTCATTGAAATGCCAGGCCCTCAAAGGTTAATGATTTTGACAAGTCATAGACACACAAATTGACATAAAGCAAACACACATGAGAATTGCATTTAGTAAAATGAAATAGAAACTTGATAGTAAGTACATGAGTCACCCCAAAATAGTAAAACAGTAAAAGGGGAAAGATATACTCACATAGATTATGATGATAAACGTGCAAGAAATAAACGAGAACCAATAGTTATGCTTGAACGTTAGGTCTAGCAAAGCAACGCAAAACACAAGGAGTGTCCGAAACGAGTATAAGAACCTATATTCATTTATGTAGAATTAGCTTTATGAAGTTAATATTTTTTTTTAATCCGATTCATGTATTTATTGATTCCCGACAACACCAACTTATCAAACAAATGTTATATATAAAAAAATATAAATCTCGTGACGTTTGAATTAACATAGCTTATCTATATTTTTAGTTAAGATATAACAAAAAAATAATTAAATTAGCTATAATTAAATATAGCTACTATTTTAAAATATATGCCATCATACGTAGGATTTTTCTTTTCAAGATAAAAATGATAAAACACCATGTCGTGGTTGTTGTAAATCAGTTTCAATGAATTGAAAATTTTAATAAAGTAAAAAAAATTGTGATATTTGAAAACAAGATCAATGAATTTTATATGTTAGCAAGTTGAATTTTTGTAAGGACCGTAAGTTTATTCAATGATAAACACAAGCTTCAACATCGGATCCTCGACGGAATATAACCCAACCCCATTCTAAACATTCACAATATGATTTCTAGAAAAACAAAGATAAATAGCTTGATTGGTTACCGTAGGCTTGCGAAGAGACTTGTAACGGTGGCGCATGGAAGGTGACGGTTTGTTAGTGACGCCGGTAGCACGTAGTGGTTTCGACGGTGCTGGTCGTAGCTAGGTGGATGGACAAAAAAGATGACCGCGGTTGACGGAAGAGGCGGTGTGGGTCTTATGGTCGCCTAAGGTATGGGGAGGTTATATATGGTTTTGATGACTAATCAATTGGTTCATGCCGATTTAATGATAATTATTTGGTAGAGTTAATGGAATTCAATTAGTTTGATAAATGCTTTTGTGGTTACAAAGGAAATACAAATGCACGTTTAAGATGAAGTTATCATCTTTATGACATGATTTAATTTAAATTTTACAAAAGCTCCCCTTTGACTAATACTAAATGTTTAAAGAGTCCCCTCAATTAAATGCAACATATTATCATAACATCTTATATATATATATATCTATATATATATAAAGAAGCAATTTAGCACATAACATGCTTGGTTTAAGTCATCAACTGTTCGAGTTTCGTTGACATATTAAATCGCCATTTGATAATTTAAGGTTTTCAATTCATTTTTTTATTGCAATTCTACCCCAAATGTTATGTTAAATTATGGTTTATATGATTTTTTTTTTTAATATTGGATAATAGTCACTTTAGATCCCTAAAGTTATAAATAAATTATGAGAAAATCACGAATGTTACAGTCTCCCCTACTTTAGAAAATTTCGCCTCGAAATTTCTTTCAAGTGGATGCTACTATGAAACAAAAGGCGTTGTAAAAGTCAGCTAGATTTTTAAAAGAAAATTTCATCATTTATGATTCGACAAAATTTTAAATAGTTGTCTAATACCCAAAGTAAAAGTGTCAAAATTTTTGACAGTTAACTCAAAGTTAGAAAGTTGAGTGTTTAAATGAGAAAAGTTTTGTAACTGGTGAGGGAAAATGCACCGATGAGGGTAGTCTCCCCTACTTTAGGAAGTTTCTGACCGAACTTTATTAAGGACATGCAACAGGATTTCGACTAACAGAAGGTGTAAGAGTATACAAGGTTTATGTTTTCTGTAGAGGTGGTCAAGAGAAAAGCTCTAGGAAGACGAATTGAAACTCATATAAGAACATTCCTATCGAAAATGCTAGCTATTAGTCAACTGTCTAATGAAGAGATAGTAATGGGTAGGTTCTTGGTCAGACTCCTAGTCCGCTCCCGCAGTATCGTTTATGCTTATATATAGGGTGTACCGCAGCTAACCCACCACACTCCCGATACTTTGGACTCGTACTGATTGTCTACCAATAGCCTAAATAGAATTACACACCACCCTCATGTACCTGTAAACCCATGATTGCGTTCCGGACCGTAACCATCGATTTACCTTACACTAAGGTGTTATGCTTTTCCATAACCCTAACAAGAAATAAATGCGCGCAACCAATAGTTAATAGCCACTGTAATGAAATAATGTTCAATCATGACATGGTTAGAGGTTCTTCCCTTTCGGGTTTACCCTTTAACCGTAATGAGAATAACATGTAAGTGTAAGACATGGTCAAAGGTTCTTCCCTTACGGGTTTACCTTCAACCAGCAAAATTTTGTTCACCTCGTTGCTCTAAACATCTATCTTGATAAAATATGAGGTTTACACCGTTCCCCTCGGATTAAAGAAATACTCTAATCCGAGTCGTACGTGGGCACTGGCTTAGATCTCATACGAGTTATCAACTAGTATGTTCATTGACCATGATGATGAACAAAATAATGTAAAATATAACAGGGTTTTGCTCAAAATAGGAAAGAAAATATGCATACCAAATATGCATTCAAGTAAGTATATAAGTATAGCATAAAATTTCGACTGAAAGAATAGTATAACATAAATCGAGTGAATCACACAATTGCACAAAATGAAAGTAAACGAGTTGAATTAATGCAAATAGTCAATGTGAAAATAATCACAAATAACGTGTTAGAAATAACTATGAATAAAAATGGTGCAAGAATAAAATAATGAAATTTACGGCAAATGAATGTGCACGGAACGGGTGTATAGCCTACTGGCATGTGAGTTAAAATCTAGTAATTTTACATATATGCGTTATACTGTAAAAGACATTTAGCAACATTCTGATAAAAAGATATGTCCATTGTTTTGTTAAACCAAAAGTTTTGCAACTGAAAGAGTATAAGTGTAAAAGGTAAATTTTCGCAGTTTACTCGACTTTGTGATATTGTTGAAAGAATACTAGTGATGCATGAGAATAAATTTTTAGAAATCGAAGTGTGTTTTAGATTCAAAACAGGTTTATTTGCAAAATCTTCGTAAATACACATTTTCATGTGTTTTCGAGAAGTCGAGTTTGAAAAATGTTATAAAGCTTATTATTAGTTGCAAATTTCTCCCGAAAATATATATATTGGATACGTCATATGAAAACAAAAGATTTACATTTGGTCTTTAAAGTATGCAATACAAGTTTGTAAAATGCAAAATGAAACCATTTCATGAAGTATGTGTAAATCGAATGTGTTTTAAAAGACCAGGATTTAAAATGACGTGAATGATAAAATTAACGTATGTAATAGATTACCAATATTTAAGAAAATTCATAATTTATCATTTGAGTCTACGAATGATGAACAAAACATAACTATCAATATCATAAAACATTGAGATTGTTTCCATAGAAAACTTTGACTAACTAAAGTAATTGAAACGTTATTAGTGACTTGTGGGGGCGTACTTTAGCCTATAAGTGAATGCTCATCCCGAGAGTTCCCAGGTCGGCATACGGGTCCCTCGTCTGATTGGGATTTATGCGAAATGCCAGGCCTAGACAGAAAACTCAGGATACAGGCGCTCACCCTTCCAGATTGCACGTGCCCCATCACTAGTAAATTCCAAAACTTTAGCGGGATTTAAAAACGAGACGTAGAAATGTATCCTTGAGATGTGGATTTCACTCCTAACTCAAAGATGTATTTCAAAATTAAAAACTATTGTGGAATGAAACCAATCACTAAGTTAAGGATATCACTCCCAGCTTAGTGGTTAAGTTTCTTTTTTTTTTGAAGGAAATACTCTTGAGGTGTGGATGTCACTCCTATCTCAAAGATATATTCCTAAGATCAATAACATATAGAGGAGTGAAACTAATCACCAAGGTATGGATGTCACTCCTAACTTGGTGCTATCGTTTCGTTTGTGAAGTACGAGCGTATTATTTTCTAAGCAAAATACCGAAAGAATAACGAGAAACTATCATAGCAAAAATATCTAGAAAGAAAAATATAAGAATAAAGAGGAATATACACGAGAGGACTCGTGAATGTAAACTTAGTTATAGACTAGGCTAAAAGGCATTCTAATAACCTAATTCCCTATAACCATGGCTCTGATACCAATCTGTAACACCCCAACCGATGGCGGAAACATCGAGGTGTCACGTAGTGACGATTGTTCAATAGCTCATGGACTAAAAGTGTAAATATTGATACATTGATTAAATAATTTATTACATTGAAATGAAATACAACGTTTCTAAATGTCAACTAAACTGAAATACAATGAATCCAAAATCTAAGTAAAAATTCCAAAAGCTTAAAAGTCATCTCATAAATAACCTGAAACATGTACGAAAATAGTATATGTCAATACAAAATGTATTGGTGAGCATACCCTGTTTGAATACATATAGTAGAAAAGTGTTTAGCAATTCATGTGCGGTACCATTTGCAATTATGTAATAAGTAATATCCGTTCAAAATCAACCCTATGTAATGAGTATCAAGAATCAAGAATCAAAACATTTTTGAGTAATATGAATCACAAGACAATGACCAAGGTCTCTCAACAGAGTCACAAGGGGTATATACCATAGTACTATTCATTGAAATGCCAGGCCCTCAAAGATTAATGATTTTGACAAGTCATAGACACACAAATTGACATAAAGCAAACACACATGAGAATTGCATTTAGTAAAATGAAATAGAAACTTGATAGTAAGTACATGAGTCACCCCAAAATAGTAAAACAGTAAAAGGGGAAAGATATACTCACATAGATTATGATGATAAACGTGCAAGAAATAAACGAGAACCAATAGTTATGCTTGAACGTTAGGTCTAGCAAAGCAACGCAAAACACAAGGAGTGTCCGAAACGAGTATAAGAACCTATATTCATTTATGTAGAATTAGCTTTATGAAGTTAATATTTTTTTTTAATCCGATTCATGTATTTATTGATTCCCGACAACACCAACTTATCAAACAAATGTTATATATAAAAAAATATAAATCTCGTGACGTTTGAATTAACATAGCTTATCTATATTTTTAGTTAAGATATAACAAAAAAATAATTAAATTAGCTATAATTAAATATAGCTACTATTTTAAAATATATGCCATCATACGTAGGATTTTTCTTTTCAAGATAAAAATGATAAAACACCATGTCGTGGTTGTTGTAAATCAGTTTCAATGAATTGAAAATTTTAATAAAGTAAAAAAAATTGTGATATTTGAAAACAAGATCAATGAATTTTATATGTTAGCAAGTTGAATTTTTGTAAGGACCGTAAGTTTATTCAATGATAAACACAAGCTTCAACATCGGATCCTCGACGGAATATAACCCAACCCCATTCTAAACATTCACAATATGATTTCTAGAAAAACAAAGATAAATAGCTTGATTGGTTACCGTAGGCTTGCGAAGAGACTTGTAACGGTGGCGCATGGAAGGTGACGGTTTGTTAGTGACGCCGGTAGCACGTAGTGGTTTCGACGGTGCTGGTCGTAGCTAGGTGGATGGACAAAAAAGATGACCGCGGTTGACGGAAGAGGCGGTGTGGGTCTTATGGTCGCCTAAGGTATGGGGAGGTTATATATGGTTTTGATGACTAATCAATTGGTTCATGCCGATTTAATGATAATTATTTGGTAGAGTTAATGGAATTCAATTAGTTTGATAAATGCTTTTGTGGTTACAAAGGAAATACAAATGTACGTTTCATTATAACCCAAATGAAGAAGATGAAGTTATCATCTTTATGACATGATTTAATTCAAATTTTACAAAAGCTCCCCTTTGACTAATACTAAATGTTTAAAGAGTCCCCTCAATTAAATGCAACATATTATCATAACATCTTATTGTTTATTTATTTACATATTATATATATATATATATATATATATATATATATATATATATATATAAAGAAGCAATTTAGCACATAACATGCTTGGTTTAAGTCATCAACTGTTCGATTTTCGTTGACATATTAAATCGCCATTTGATAATTTAAGGTTTTCAATTCATTTTTTTTATTGCAATTCTACCCCAAATGTTATGTTAAATTTTGGTTTATATGATTTTTTTAATATTGGATAATAGTCACTTTAGATCCCTAAAGTTATAAATAAATTATGAGAAAATCACGAATGTTACAGTTGTGTTCTCATGCAACGAGGCAAGGTTAGAGCATATGCATCGCGACAACTGAAAACCCATGAGAAAAATTATACTACCCATGATCTTGAACTCGGAGCGGTCGTTTTCGCACTTAAGATTTGGAGGCACTATTTATATGGTACAAAATGTGTGATTTTCACCGACCACAAGAGTCTTCAACACATTTTCAACCAGAAAGATCTGAATATACGTCAACGACGATGGGTCGAGTTGTTAAACGACTACGACTGCGAGATTCGCTACCATCCTGGCAAGGCGAATGTTGTAGCCGATGCCCTCAGTCGTAAAGATCATGCCCAGCTTTATTGTGCCCAGGTCCAGTCTGATATCAAACTCCGCATCATTGAAGCCCAACATGTCTCTGTTACTGAAGGCAACATGTACGATGAAATGTCGTGCGGAGCCGAAAATCAATTGGAAACCAAACATGGTTTACTTTACTTCATGAACCGTCTTTGGATTTCTGATCGTGACAACCTGCGTACCTTCCTCATGGACGAGTCTCATAAGTCTCGTTACTCCATTCACCCTGGTGCTGATAAGATGTATCAGGATTTGCGTACCTTGTATTGGTGGCCCGGTATGAAAAAGGACATAGCTCTTTATGTGGCTAAATGCCTTACTTGCTCCAAAGTCAAAGCTGAGCACCAACGTCCATCTGGTTTACTTGTGCAACCAGAAATTCCAGTGTGGAAGTGGGAGAACATTGCTATGGACTTCATTACAAAACTTCCACGCACCACTCGTGGGCATGACAGTATCTGAGTCATCGTCGATCGATTGACCAAATCTGCTCACTTTCTACCCATTCATGAGACCTACACAGCTGAGAAACTGGCTAAAATCTATATCAATGAGATTGTCAGTCGTCATGGTATTCCTCTGGACATTATTTCCGATCGTGATAGTTGGTTTACTTCTCGCTTTTGGCAAACATTTCAATCCGCACTTGGTACTCAACTGAAACTTAGCACGGCCTATCACCCACAGACGGATGGTCAAACTGAACGAACCATCCAAACATTAGAGGATATGCTTAGAGCGTGCATCATCGACTTTGGTGGCAATTGGGACACGCACTTACCTTTGGTTGAGTTCTCGTATAATAACAACTACCATTCCAGTATTAACATGGCACCATTTGAGACACTTTATGGTCGCAAATGTCGTTCCCCTGTTTGTTGGAGCGAGGTTGGCGAAACACAAATCACCGGTCCCGAGCTAATACAGGAAACGACAGACAAAATTCTTCGCATTCGTGAGAATTTGCAAGTTGCTCGAAGTAGACAGAAAAGTTATGCTGATCAAAGACGCAAGCCTCTAGAATTTCAAGTCGAAGACTTGGTGCTTCTCAAGGTTTCACCTTGGAAGGGTATATTTTGATTTGGAAAGAAAGGGAAACTTGCACCTCGATTTGTAGGCCCTTTTAAGATCCTTGAGCGAATTGGGAAGGTGGCTTACAAGCTTGATTTAACACCAGAGCTCGGCAATGTCCATCCAACGTTTCACGTTTCTAATCTTAAGAAGTGTTTGGCTGAAGATAACCTCCATGTTCCTTTAGAGGATATCCAGATTGACGAGTCGATGCGCTTCTTAGAAAAACCTGTGGAGATTATGGATCGAGATGTCAAGACACTTAAGCGAAGCCGAATTCCAATTGTCAAAGTTCGTTGGGAATCCAAACGGGGCCTAGAGTTTACTTGGGAGCGTGAGGACCAAATGATGTCTAAGTATCCTCATCTTTTTCCAGAGACTACCACTTGAAGGAATTTCGGGACGAAATTTCTAGAAGTAGGGGATGCTGTGACATCCGTCACTTTTCGTATTTATTTTAACATTTCGTATTTCTTAAATTATGTACGTTTGTTATTTGATCATTAAAACGCCATATTATACCCTTCTAGTATGTTCTAAAAAAATGTTTTGTGATAATTTTGGACATATATAATCATACCATATACACAAAATAACATTTTAGTTGTGAAATAATTGCAAAAAAATAAACGCTTGGGACGGGGTTCGAACCCGCGTCCCAAACCGGCCCAAACACAGCCTTAACCAGCTGAGCCACAAGCTTCCTTGGTGATCATATCCTAACAAAAATAAACTTAAACCTTCCCTCACTTCGTCACAGTTGACTTGGAAAGTCAACTGCGAGCAAATCTTTCCAATTCGTGCATCTTTCCGCGTCATTTGTTTTTTGTTATGGCAATATGCTAATTGACAGACTATCACGCGTATTCTATACGTTTAATCGCCATCAAAACATTCCAAATTAAGGAGTAATCACGCATTTATAATTAAACCTTGAGTCAACTTTCCAATTCGTTCAATATGTGTGTTGCACTATAAATTGAGGCTTCACCTACGAGCTATATGCGCCGAATATCAAAACCCCACACCCAATTTCTTCTAAACCTGCTGGATAATCAAGAAACTTGTCGCGTTTGACTTTTCGTTGACTGATTCAAATCGCACGATAACACATTGTAAGTCTCGAAATTTTTGGTTGGTTTTGTTGTTCAGTATCATGCGACCAATAGCCCCAATGATTCAGGGGCTATTGGACGCTAATTGATGTTAATAAGAAAACTAGGGTTCATGTTCATATGAATTGGGGATAATACTCGCTGCAGACAGCGTTTATATATATTACAGAACGAAAATAATAACCAATTGATCTGTGGATCAGTTGGTAACACGAGTATGATTAAAACACGAACCGGCCTGAGGCCTGGGTTCGAATCCCGTCTCATTCTTTTTTTTAAAAAAACAATATATAAGTTCAAACAGATAAGATATATAATTAATTGAAACCAACTATAATCGTTCTCAGGGTCTAGCCCAGTTGGTGGCTAGGCTTGTGATTAAGCCACGAACCGGCCAGAGGCCCGGGTTCGATCCCTGGCACATACAAACCATTTTTTTAAAACCCTTTTATACTTATATAATCAATATTATTTTTAAAAATAGATTTTAAATACTAAACATGGCTTAAAATTTTTATAAAATTTATTTTAAGTTATTCTGAGGGCAAAGTTATTATCCCACTTTTAGTTTTTCAAAAATAAATTATTTAATATATATTATAAATATTACAAGTTTATTCATTTAAAATTTTAAAATTCTATAAAAATACCTAAACAATTTTATAAAATTTCACAAAAATTATTCTAAACTTGTATAGTAATAAACATTTCAGAAATAATTTTTATTCCAGAAAAATCATTCGTTTTATATTTTTAATTGATTTTTATTATTTTAAACCATAAATAAATCATAATAAATTCATGTTTCAATATTTTTATCCCAACATTTTACATAAATTATTTCTATTCATTTAGAACAGAAATATAATTTTTAATTTGAAATTTCTTTAATTTTAATATTTTTAGATATTAAAATTATATCTTTGACAAATAAGAATAAATATACTAAATATTTAATTCTTGAGGAAATAATTTTATAAAAATTATTTTTATACTTAAAACCCTATAATATGATCATCCTAAATCAAAAACCTACAATAGCCTTTTATTTAATTATTTACCGAATTTCTCTCATTTATTAACTATTTACTTAATTAATAATTAAACAATTACATATCCCCAAATTTGGAACCCTATAATTACTTGCGTCCTATAATTATTTCCCTTACACATTATCAAATTCTTTAGGTTAACCCTTTTGGGATAATCTCAATTCACATTACGTTGTTCGGTAGAATTTCAAGTTATTACGCGAACTGTGAGTATCTCCTATCCCCTTTTTGCTTTTATTCATTTTTGGGGTGTTACATGTACACTTATACAAATTACAAATACAAGTTCACATTTTTACAATACAATTCTAGTACTATGTGCATTTGTTTATGCTTAGACATTACATGTAGAATACATTTGTACTTAGTGAAATCATTAACCATGTACAAGCCGACCTTAACATTGGATAGCGCTATTGGATTGACAACCCGCCTAGGTTGATTCTCCCCCTTTTTCATCGGAGAATCCATGGTCATTGTTAAGCTTTTTATCCATTTATTGGATAAGTACACCGCCGTTCATTTAGTACGTCACAGGGTTGATTTCGCTCATTTGTATGATACATAGTTTACATATTTGCACTGTAGCATGCACTTGAATTGTATATCTTTTTCAACTTACTCATCATCATCATCATCATCATACTCAGTTAATCCCACCTATAGCAAAAACTAAGGTAGGGTCTGAGGAGGGTAAGATGTAGACAGCCTTACCTCTACCCCGTGGGAATAGAGAGGCTGCTTCCAGTGAGACCCCCGGCTCAATGGTGGTTTTGTATCAAGCCTTAGACATAAGGCACATAACACTTAGCAATCGGGACAAACCCGACTGGTCATGTACCCCTTTGTCTTTTGGCTATCAACGCCACCACCTGATGCATGATTAACCGTCCGTCATTTTTAACGTTATTTTCATGAAATTAGTAAAATAACGCTAAAATTAGTGCAACTTTACTTTTGCCCCCGAGGGCCACACATATATACATTATATGCGCACAGCCGTAAGCGGGCCTCTTTTTCAACTTACTATATGTATTAAAACTAGGAATGCTCACCAACATTTCATATGTTGACCAAACCTATTTTGTACATTTTTAGGTGCAGTTTGATCTAGTACTATAGCATGGGACTTTTAGTGCTTGATTTTAATAAGTTATTTCAATATTTATGTTTCATTCAGACTTTGTATTTTTCGTTTCCATGTAAGACAATTTGGATTATTCAATAATATATTTACATTTTAGTACCATGTGCTTTTGAACAATCGTCACTATGTGACACCTCGATGATTCCGCCATTGGTTGGGGTGTTACAGTAATGGCACTAGATTTATACCTCGGCGCAGAGATTCATTTTTTTTATATTTGAATATGATAACTTATGGTAGAGATTTGTTTAAAATAATAATAATAATATATTTTATTATGTCATATTAGATATTTCAACCCGGGACGCTCCCGAGATAAAAACTAGTTTATTAATAACACCTATTGGGGCTCCCCTGTACGTTTTTTACTCGATGGACTATTTTAATGCCTATAACAAAAGATGATATGACTAACTAGCTGATTACCCCGGGAGTGTCCCGGGGTTGAAAAATCTAATATTACTTAATAAAAAATGATAAAAGAAGTAAACAATCTCAACGTCTTTTAATGTTAAAGAACATTGTTTTAATGTTTATACTATCAAAAGGGGTTCTCATGCTGCGTTCCCGGCAGATTAAAAAATCTCAACCTCTTTTTTTTTTTGAACGGTGACTTTCTATAACTGTGTGGCAGAGATCATCACACCCGCCTCTTGGCAGACCCTAATCACCCACGCGTCCAGACTATGTTGTCTGAACCGGGTCCACGCTGGTACGGTGGGGACTACGACGTTCGCCCGGAAACCGTACTGCCTCCACACGAGTTTCCTCGCTGGAGTAACAGCCGGATGAAAACCGGGTCAGCTCAGATTCGAACCTGCGCAACTAATGGCTTACAGGTTTTCCTCTTCATTGCCTAATATCCATCAAATTGTGACTTATGGGGATCGAACCCATGTCTCATAAATGAGAACATAATGCTAAGCATATCGTTATAGCACATGAACATGGGCAATTCTTATATGTAATAGTAGGTTCAAAAACATATATACTATCATAACATGATTAGTGACTTGCCTATATATGATTAAGAAATTACTTAATTACATTGTGTTTTTTTCTGCATGAACAAAAACTCACTAATTTTTTTTTTCGTTTTTGTATAGCACTATATATGGTGCTCGTTGGAAAGATAATAAAGCGATCGTTAATTTGGTGTAATTTTTTTTTCAAAAAAATGTCATACATAAAAGTTACTAACATTTAGAAATTGTGAGCGGAAAATAAGAAAAAAAATAAAGATAAAAATATTAATTAACATATTTGAAATTTTAAAATAATTAATAGTTCACTAACATTTAAAAAATGTGAGAGAAAAATAAGGAAAATATATTAATTAACATATTTGAAATTTTAAGATAATATAGATATAGATTTTATTTAAAAATACAAAATAAATAAATTTAAAAGAAAGCTTCACATGATGCCACATGGCGCCCCCATTGAAAGCCACCTTATACAAATTCAATTCTTTTATTATAAGTTACAGATAACATTCGTATCATATGGAATTGTATATTTTAAGCATATATCTCATAATTAAGGTATTGCCTTTGGGCTGTAGCATCAACCGAACTAGTGGGGTGCACAGTTGCGCGTTGCGCGACGTTCGACTATGTGTGCTCGCATAACTTATTAGCACGATGTTTGACTATGTGTACGCATAAGTTATCAGAACGTTCGACTGTGAGTACGCGTAAGTTATTAGAGACCTAAGTACTATGTAGCAATGATAATTAAGCCTGGAACACTTATAATTTCACAAGACCATTATTGTACAATTCATTAGCTAACCAATATATACATATATCCAATATGTCTATTATTGTACAGTTCATTAGATAAGCAAAAATATATATCTATCAAGTGATAAGTTAACCAATATGTCTATTATTTGCGCAATCGACTCTCCCTAGAACGATAAACGGGTGGTGGTGCACAATCCACGTGCCGTCTAACCTATAAGTATGAATGTTTCCTTCATCTTATTCATTGATAATAGGATGTATATATACATAATTACATAATATAACCTGTTGGTGTGGAAAAACTCACGGACACGAGTCCAAGCCTGAAGAGCAGTAGCATCATTATCAGGGTTCAATATGTCAAGAACCTGCTTGAGATAATTATCAGAAAGGGTGGAGTATATCCACTGCAGAACAATAGCATCGATATTCTTCCATTGCTCATATGACGGGTCATCTTTGGAAGGAGGTTCGGACGTGATATGGTCCAAGACTTGATACCCACGTGCGTGAAGTTGGAAGAGTTTCGCCCACGCAGAGTATGTCACCTTGGATCTATTAACACAAATCAATAGTCAACAGTCAACAGTCAGCAGTCAGTCAGCAGTCAACAGTCAATAGTCATAGTCAAAGAGCTATCTTTATGCCTTTGTAATTATTTAGTCATAGTCAATATTCTTAGTCAATAGTCTAGTCAATAGTCTTCCTAGAATCAAGTCATTATATTAATGTTGTAGCCACTATATAATCTTCTGTGAATAATGAGAAAAGCACATTCGATCCAATTCACTCTATTACCTATTACTCTATTTGGTATCAAGAGCCTAAAGCTCCCTTGAGCCAACCAATCCATCACAGCTTTCGACGGCCTTCTGTCCGCAACCCACACAACCCTTTCATCTTTTTTTTCTGATTTGCAGCCTCAATGGCTCCATTTTTTGTTCATCAATCAAACCAAAACTACAATCTGAATCCTTGTTCCTCAGCCTCAAACCCATCATTACAAAACCGACCCTCCTCGTGCTCAAACAAATCTGCAACCCAAACTCAAAACAACCCGACCCACAATAGCCAAACTAACGTTTTTTGTTATTTTTGCAACATACCCGGTCATGTAACGAAAGATTGTCGCAAACTTCGTCGCTTCCTACGTGACCATCAAGTCTCTACTCATGATTCCTACTCATACCCGGTTGTGAACAATACATCTTCTCACACTACGGTTCCAAACACTCCATGGATGTGGGATACATGCGCTTCCAATCACACTAACAACAACAACAACAACAACCAAATGCATGTTCTTTCCGAATATGGTGGCCCGGATGAGATTGTCTTAGGTGACGGTAAAACCCTTCCTATCACACACATTGGTCAAACAATCCTTCACACCAACTCACGACCGCTTTTCTTAAACGATGTCTTAATCGTTCCATCTCTTCGTAATAATCTTATTTCTGTTGCAAAACTTAGTCGTACTAATCAAGTTTCTGTTGATTTTTTTCCATATCATTTCGTGGTTAAGGATCTACGCACGGGGGCGCATCTCATGCGGGGCGTGAACGTCAATGACGTTTACTACGGACCAACCACACTCTCTCCTCAAATCAATGCAACAACAACAAGATCTCTACTTACGTGGCACCATATCCTTGAACATCCTTCGTTTCAAGTCTTCAAGTCCTTAATTTCTAAATTAGGACTTAATGGTAATAAAGTGTCACCCGAGTCTTTTCTTTGCAAATCTTGTTCGTTAAATAAAAGCCATAAAATTTCTTTTGGTAAAAACTCATTTGTTGCAAAGAAACAATTGCAACTCGTTTACTTAGATGTATGGGGTCCAGTCCAAACATCCATTGACGGCTTCAAGTACTATGTCATATTTGTCGATTATTTTTCTAAATACATTTGGTTATATCCGATAAAAAGAAAATCCGACGTCTCCGTCCTTTTTCCACAATTCAAATCACTAGTGGAAAAAAAATTTCAAACACCTCTTATCTCTCTATTTACCGACAATGGTGGTGAATACATTGGTCTTAAACCATTTCTCACAACTCATGGAATTTCTCACTACACCACACCCCCTCATACACCCGAACAAAACGGGGTGGCCGAACGTCGTCAGCGACACGTTGGTGAAACGGGCCTTGCCCTCCTCCACTATGCTCAACTCCCATCACAATTTTGGTCACATGCCTTTCAAGCCGCAACTTATCTCATCAACCGTCTACCCACCACCATCTTGAATAACAAATCACCTTATGACATGTTATTCAATGTTGCTCCCACCTACTCCAAACTAAAACCGTTTGGATGTCTTTGCTATCCTTGGCTCCGCCCATACAACACCTCCAAGTTACAATCTCGCTCCGCATCATGTATCTTTCTTGGATACTCCTCTTCCAGATCAGCATACAAATGCTTTGATCCAGCCACCAACAAACTATATCACTCTCGCCATGTTGAGTTCATACCACACATCTTCCCATCCCAAACCAATAACTCCGAATCTCCCACTGTCACCTATGAATCATTTCTTCACAACTTACCAAATCCTACAAAGCCTTCACACCCTACACAACCTCCCATCGATCCCACACCCCAACCCATACCTCCTACACACCCCTCTCCTGACCCTACACAACCTTCTGCTGCACCTACACAACAATTGCCTGATACTACACAACACTCATCTGACCATACACAACCTTCTACTACACCTACACAACATTCCCCTAACCCTACACAACTCTTGTCCTCTACACAGTCCTCCACTGTCCATACACAGTCCTCATCTCCACAATCCTCCACTCCTACACAGCCTTCCAATGACTCTACCACCTCCTCATCTCAAACTCCTTCAACGATCTCGCAATCCTAGCCAAAATATTACAATTCCAACTTCATCAACTCCACCACACTTCACCCACTTCCTACATCCATTGAGCCCTCTACTCACATCCAAGCGATGAAAGATCCACAATGGCGACAAGCAATGGATCTTGAATACAACGCTCTTCTTCAAAACCATACGTGGGAGCTTGTCCCTCATACTACCCAAAATCCAATCGGATGCAAATGGGTATTCCGAACCAAACGAAAACCCGATGGAACTATTGATAAATTTAAAGCGCGCCTAGTCGCAAAAGGGTTTCATCAACAGTACGGTAAGGACTATTTTGATACCTTTAGTCCGGTAACGAAACCTGTCACCATTCGTACTGTTCTTTCCATCGCACTCTCTCAAGGGTGGTCGTTACGCCAACTAGACACATGAGGATGTGTACATGATTCAACCACCCGGATTTGCAAATTCGGCGTTTCCTAATCACATTTGCAAACTCAAGAAATCTCTTTACGGCCTTAAACAAGCCCTGCGGGCTTGGTACAATGAATTAACCTCCTTCCTCATTAGCTTTGGTTTTAAAAAATGTCTCTCTGATGCGTCTCTTTTTGTCTACAACACAAATGGTAACACTTGCTACCTACTCATCTACGTTGACGACATTGTCCTCACTGGAAACAATAATCCATTCATGGACATCTTTGTTCAAGCCCTAAGCAAAAAAATTTCGATCAAAGACTTAGGCCCTCTACATCACTTCCTAGGAATCGAAGTCATTCCAACTCCTCATGGTCTATTCCTCTCCCAACACAGGCACATTCAGGACATCTTAAACACTTTCAAAATGGATGGTGCCAAAGAGGTCCTCACCCCTCTAAGCGTCTCTGAACCGCTTATCCCTTCGGATGCCTCTCCACCCGTTGACCCAACTCCTTATCGCAAACTTGTTGGCACACTTCAATACCTTGCTTCACCCTCCCTGATATCTCTTTCGCTGTCAACAAACTCTCCCAGTTTATGCACCACCCAAAACAGTCACACTGGCAAGCTCTCAAACGGGTTCTCCGCTATTTGAAAGGAACATTGCACCATGGGTTATTGTTAAATAAACAGTCCTCACTTGATTTAAATGCTTTCTCAGATTCTGATTGGGGAGGCATACATGACGGAGGAAGATCTACTACAGGTTATATATTATATCTTGGATCCAACATCATCTCCTGGCGTTCATCAAGACAAAAAACGGTCTCACGTTCATCCACTGAAGCAGAATACAAAGCACTAGCAAACGCCGCAGCTGAAATATCATGGGTTAAAAATCTTCTCCAAGAACTCGATCTTCGCACGACACGTACACCATCTCTTTTCTGTGACAACACCGGCGCCACCTACCTTAATGCCAACCCGGTGTACCATTCCCGCATGAAACATGTTGCCTTCGACTACCACTTTGTTCGTGAACAAGTCAATGTCGGTCACTTAAAGGTCTTTCACATTAGCTCAAAACATCAACTGGCTGATGTCCTCACCAAACCACTTCCAAGATCACCGTTTCTTTCCTTTCGCTCCACGATTGGCGTATCCAATGGATCCTCCATCTTGCGGGGGCGTATTAACACAAATCAATAGTCAACAGTCAATAGTCAACAGTCAGCAGTCAGTCAGCAGTCAACAGTCAATAGTCATAGTCAAAGAGCAATCTTTATGCCTTTGTAATTATTTAGTCATAGTTAATATTCTTAGTCAATAGTCTTCCTAGAATCAAGTCATTGTATTAATGTTGTAGCCACTATATAATCTTCTGTGAATAATGAGAAAAGCACATTCGATCCAATTCACTCTATTACCTATTACTCTATAGGATCCATCCAGAATCCGGACCTTCTTCGTGATGTCGGTAACGGTGTAGATGGGGTGAAGGGTGTTAGATGGTTTAGGGTTGGCCGAGGCCCGCGGACCTTCTTCAGTTTTGTCTGCCATAGGTTTGAAAGGGAAAAAGGGTGTTGGACAAGGTGTGGCCGGCGAGAGGGTCGAAACCCAGAAGCAAGATTGAAATCTTGAAGAAAGGCGGCTGCAGGGTTAGGGTTCAGAGCACTAGCTCTGATACCATGTAAGTATGAATGTTTCCTTCATCTTATTCATTGATAATAGGATGTATATATACATAATTACATTGAGTAATGATAGAAACTATATCTCCTGATTTTATAGAGATTGATTAGACAATAAATACAAATTGAAATACTAATTAATATATTCCATATATATCTGCTAATATAACCAACCAAACTATAGACTGTGAATCAAGTTGAGCAGAACTATACGCAGACGGCCCAACATCACAACGAACCACCGCTTCCTATAAAAAAAAGCCCCCTGTTATATGCATCAGCAGTGCAACGACCAAGGCAAATCTGCGTTTACACTACTAGACAATCATAGACACACTCCACTATCAAAGCAAAAAACAAATCAAAAACAAAAAACCATGACTCAACCAGCATACTGTGATAGACGAACTCCACAATCAAGCAAAAAACAAATCAACAACAACAAACCATGACTACAACTTAAGCAAAAAACTAAAGAAACAACAATTTACTGAAGACATGTAATTGTCAATTACATGTACTTAAATGACACATCTAACAATTATGACCTTTGAAAAAAAAAGATGGGGGGATATCACTCTATTGTTTTGACCCATAGGCCATAGCTAACTTAGCTACCAGACTAATAGTTGCTGCTGCAGCAACAATAATAATTACCCACATATTTTTTTTTTTCGTGTCTTTACTTATGAATTTGACATTTAAAAAAAAAGATATATAAAATGGGATGGACAGACACTTAAGGTGGTGAAGCAAATGATACATAAACATAAAAATGCAATCTTTAATGGTAAAGAAATCTAATTTGGCTAGAAGTAGGCGATACAACAAACATAAAAATGCAATCTTTAATGGCAAAGAAATCTAAATAAAGCCAAATGAACATGAAGCCTCAAGAACGTTAAATTTTATAAACATTAACCGGTCAATGATCTCGCAAACTGATTGGCAACATATATCTACAGACTTACCTTCCAAGTGAGAATTAACTACCATAATCGAGTGACTTCTTTCTCCAAATATATTAAAAATCCGTCTGTTTTAACGCTCGAGCATAAAAAAAAAAGATAAAAACCACTTAAAAATATAATCCACAAATGAAGATTAAACAAAAATTATAACTAAATCACATCGTCACTCACCGCTGCTGTTTGGTGAGTTTGCAAGTGTGAAGTCCAGCGAAACCCTAAAGCCATCGATCAACAAAACCACTACCAACACCGATGCTCTGTGCCCAAACTTTCTCTTAACTTCTCGTTTTGTCTTAATTTCTTTCCATTAAGAAGCAATCAAAGCGAGAAAAACCACCATCACGCTGCACCAGCATTAGTTTTGATATTTAACATATAGGTAAATTTCTAGAAGTTTTTTTATATATAATCCTGAAGCTCAACTTAATGATATTTGTCATCAAGTATGGATTGCTCAATGACTGCGAAGAAAAATACGTGTTAAATTACATGTATTTTCTACATATAAAAATACGGTTAGTTTAATAGAAACTCTGATGATAGCTATAGATATACATCTTCTTTAACAACTGGGTAGTGTAGAAATTAATATGTCAACGCATCAGTAAATAATACTTTTACCTTTACTTGCTCTTGTAGACCTCACCAATTGCTTCCCATAATAACAAAATTGTGTCCATCTGAAATATTAACCAAACTTATATTCAAAATAAGGCATAAAATATTAATTCGGCTATAATAAAGAAAGAAATTATGACATGAATGGAGTTGAAATAAGACTGCCTATGAATAATTGACTAATTGAGTATACAACTAATTTTATAGAAGTGATGGATACAAACCAAACCATCACCTCTAAATGTAATGTTAATGTACTCAATTTTTTGAAAAAAAAAAAAAACTAATTTTAGTTCATGTGATCATAAACCCTACACACGAACACCACTCATGATTGAGACGAAAGGAAATAATGATACCTCACTTGTGACTATTTTAGTCAACCAATTTCTTCGTGACTTCCTTATCTATTACCATTCATTTTATTTTAAGGCTCGTCATTTACACAAATTTTCATGGCAGTAAGAAACATTGAAATACAAACATTATTCAAACTTTTAGCAAAATAACCAATATTTATACTAAACAATTTCATGAATCTGACATAATTTCAATCATAAACCAGAAACATAAACATTAGTCATCATAACCCATAGTTTAACAGATCTAAATGCTGATACAAAAAAAATCCAACAAAATCACATCACATATTAACAATCACCTTATCTTAATGAACTGAAAAGAACCCAATGCTCAGATCACTAACATTAACTGTTAACAAAAGACAACATAATGACGATAGACAACCTGTAACACCGGCAGAACCACCGTTTAAACCATAAAAATTGGCGTGACAAACGCCGCTCGCCAAAATCATTAAAGACGCTAGACACAACGTCTTCGAGTACTATTTACGCCGACGAACAATGGTGTCACTCTAACCACATTGCCGCAGGCGAACCGCAAGTAACACCAATAAAAACAATCATCTCCGGCCTCTATCCCTATCTCTCTCATACCACTTTTTCTCTCTAACCCCTTGTCACTCTCTGTGAGGCGGAGGTTGTTTCGGAGACGGTGGTGTGACGGCAGAGATGTTGCTGGTTTAGGGTTTAGGGTTGATTTATGTTGCATGTTCGAGTGATGTTTGAGGTTGTGTCGTGTGCGCGATGGAGGGTGTATGGCGGTGGTCAACATTGGTTGAGGGTGGGGTTGCAAGGTCCTGCGGTGAACGGTGGGTTTTTTCGAGTTACATTGGAAGGTAGTTGAGGTAGGATGGGGTTGTATGAGGTTAGAGAAAGAGAGAGGAGAGGAGGGGTTAACAGAGAAGGGCAGTAAAAAGACAACACATGTCCAACTGTCAAGCATAAAGCAGAAGCAGAAACGTGGCTATAGCCGTGGCTGTTAAGTTTAATGGTGCTAGCTCACGGAGTCAAGTAACTATTCATCAAACTTTAGATTTTAACATATAGGATAATTAGATTTTAACATATAGGATAATGCTATTCCCTTATAAAAGTTGATATACATGTTCAAAAACAAGGAGCTTGCTTTCCCAAAAAGATGAAGCAAAAGTATCGTTTCATCATATGCTCCTTGAAACCTCATTTCCTACAATTAATGAAAGAAAATTAAAAGAATACACTATTACACTACTCATCACTATAAATTTGACACTTGATGCAGCAATCTAGCGCTAATATAGCATAATCTAATAAGAAATAGAACAACTTACATTTCGGTAAAGCAATCAATTTAGTAAAAGATAAAAAAAGCTCTTATATATACTTATATTTAAAAATACTTACCCCACTTTCTGTTGTTCGATCTCCAAAAGTCGTTTCTTGTGTTCTTTCCACTTCCATGGCGGGATAGCATTTGGATCTCTCCATAACCCAATACCATGATCATGGGCATCCTTGTGCCACTGCCATCAAACCAATAACGCGTTTTCATAATAAAGAAAAATTAATATTCTTGTTATCGTAATCAAGTAGCTTGGAAAGGTACCTCAGCAAAATCCTCACGCTCGACATACAAATCAGCGTACCATGCAGCCCCCTTTTTAACAAAATCTCCAACATAATTTCATGTATTAGTTTAATTACATTTGTTAGTAGACATAACAGTGTTGAAAAATCGAGCTATGCGGCCGATTAATCAGCGGCGCTAATCGGAGCCCTACCAACTAGATTTTCCATAATCAGAACAAATTGGGACCAGGTAAAAATTGGGTCTAGGCGGAAAAATAAATCTTGCCTACATAGAGTTCTTACCTCAAAATCCAACGTATCTGAACCCTACGCAACGGCCCTATTCGAACTGAAACGCACCTGCTTCGTCTTCATTGATTCGAATCTGGCCCAATTGATGACATCCATGGGGTCTCAAGAGAGGCTAGGTTGCAATTACAGCCTTGAAATAAGGAATTGATCAATCTAAATAACTTAATTAGACGTAGGGAACTGTGGTGTTTAGAAGAAATGGGGAAGGGTTTGTGCATGTTATAAAACGCTGGTGGTCATATTAGGGTTTATTAACTTTGATATTTTATCATTTAACCCCCTCAATATTTAATAGTTTATATTTGGTCTTCAAACCAATTTAGCTAAAGAATAAAAATTCTAATTTTATAGCTTTTTATGTTATACATGAAGGTTTCTTATAAATTTTTGTACATAAAAAAAACTTTATTAGATTAATTCCAATTAACTTGCAAGCTAGTAAAAGTGTAACTGATATCGATCATCCCTGAATTTATGCGGGGGGGTGAGTTTGTCAGACCTATAGCGTTATAATCTAAACAGGCGGCGTGATCAATTTTAATGATTGTATTGTGTCTTTTTGTTACAGTAAAATTGAATCAACAAGTTTCAACAATGTAAGAATGAGTATATGATAGTATATAAAAGGTTTAAACATGTTTCACCCCAAAATGTAAAACAGAAAAAAGGGGCTATGTAAACTCACCTTAGCAAAGTCTCAAGTCCTTTGTAATGGAATAGGTGTGATCCAAACGTTGCCAAGTATTACCCTATGTTTAAGGCAATAAAATAAGTGTTGGAAAAACTTAAAAATCTAAGTTTTCTAGTCTAAAAGTATTCTAGGGTTCTTAATTTGGGGATTGACGAACGTTAAATAGTTATTTTAAAATAATTGTTAATTATATGATAAGTAAAGGAATTGAGGAAATAAATGAATAAAAAGAACTTTTTTGTAAAATCATGTTCAAGGGTGGTTGTACTAAAATATCATAGTGTGTAAATAATTTTTTATAAAATTATTTTCTTAATTAAAGAATGTATAATATATTATAATTTATTAATCAAAACATGTTAATAATATCTAAAAATATTAAAATTCATAAATTTCAGATTACAAAATTATATTCCTGATCTGGTTTGTTATAAATAATTTATGTGAAATTTTGGTGCGAAAATGATGAAAAATGAATTTATTATGATTTATTTATGATTAAAATAGTAAAAATTAATTAAAAATATTAAATAAACGTGTTTCTGAAATAAAAATATATTTCTGAAATATTTACTGATTCATAAGTTCAAAATAATTTTTGTGGAATTATATAAAATTGTTTAGATATTTTTATAGAATTTTCAATTTATAATTGAATAAACTTGTAATATATTTTATATATATTAAATAAATGATTTTTGAAAAACTAAAAATTGTATAATAAAATTTTTCATCAGGTTAACATAAAATAATTTTTATAGAATTTATAAATTAGATTTGGTATTTAAAAGTCATTTTATAAGATAATACAAAAATATATAAAAGTAAGGGTTTAAAAAAATGCTTAAGGTTTGTGGGAATCGAACCCGGGCCTCTGGCCGGTTCTGGGTGTTAAGTCACAAGTCCAGACCATCTGGTCTGGACCCTGAGAACATAATTTGTTGGATTCGGTTAAACGTATATGTTTCTAGATTATTTCTATTAAAAAAAAAAACCAAGGCGCCTGGGATCGAACCCAAGGCAACCAGCGGCCAAATGTTATGTAGCAACAGATTTCACCAATTGATCTGTATATCAGTTTGTGTTTGTTATTGCTTTGAATTAAATAAAAACAAATGCAGTTAGCTATCATCTTCCCCCAAATATAATATCTATGAACCCTAGTTTTCTAATCTGTTTAATCGTGACAATAGAGGCCGATTAACCATGGGGTAAATGGTTATTAACGGCCGATTATAGTGCAGAAATAACGAATTTTATCATACCCGAGTGTGGAGCTTCCAGATCACGAGTGAAACAAAACAGTCAACAAAACTCGATTACTTGCTTACTGATGAAAAACAGAACAAATTGAGAGTGGGGGTAGGATTTTCGGCACTTTTAGGTCACAAAGGAAGGTTCAATTTATAATAATCCTACGGCTTGATTGTTTTAGAAAGTTTGACCCACTCTTTATTAAAAACGTGTGTAATGATCTATAATTGGTAGGGTTTAACGGAGATTTTTGGCGTGTAGAACACGCTGAAAGCTTATTTCAATCATACCATATATAATCATGCTTCAAAACGCGGATTAGACCTCGATTTTGAAAGAATGCAAATCGCAGTTGCCTTTCTAAAGTCAACTGTATAGATGTGGAAGGGTTAAATTTGTTTGGATTGGATATTTATCACCAAAAGAGCTGTGGCTCGGTCGGTTTGTTGTGTTTGTGTTAATCCGTTGGACTCGGGTTCGAGTCCCGGCACCAACCCTATTTTTTTAAAGCATTTTATACATAAGCTATATTTCTATATATATAATGATTATACTAGTAAAAAAATATGTTATGAAAAATTTTAAAACACACTAAAACGTCGAGATTCAACGGGTTTTATTAAATAATTATTTGTATAAGGTGTTTAAAACGTGCATTGTTTAAAACAAACAAATTTTTTATTAATTAAAAATTTAGGGAAAATATGCGATGTTACAGTCTCACGTACTTTTAGAAACTTCGTCTTGAAGTTATTAAAAACACAGGGTTGAGGGTGATTAGGTAGAAATTAGGGCAGTTGTGGTTTGGGTTAAGGCACAACATGAATGTATAGGTAATAGAATAAACTGTTTCGAATAATTTGGATAAGAGGTTTGATATGTGAGTTTTAAGGATTGGATTAGGTTCGTCTGAAATAGCAAGGAGAATAAGATTCTAGCAAAACACTAAACTTTAAGTTTTAGGAATCCTAAAAGAAATGCATGAGTTGATTGACTATAGGAAAACGAAATGAACTATCAAAACCTTATTAGAATTTCACACTACCTTAACGTACCTGTAAATTCATGATTACGTTCTGGACCGCAATCACCAATTTACCTTACATTAGGGTTTTGTGTCCTTCTATAACTCTAGACACACACACGGTGTCAAATAACCTTGTGTTTGAATCGTATTCAATGTATTCAAAAATGAGTCCAACTGTTGAGCAGGGAAAAAGGCTTCTACCAGTCAGTGAGTAAGAACCTCTGCCGATTGTTGAGCAGGTTGTTAGGGCCTCTAACAATCGTTGAGTAGGTTATTTGGTACTCTACTAACTGTTGAGCAAGTACTTCGTCCTCTACCAGTTGTTGATTAAGTGCAACAATTATTCCACACATAAATTGCAAATTGATAATATGTTCGTGTAAGCAAGTTTATAAGCGTACAAATATAGTGGGTGAGTTGAAATGTTATAGATTCAGATATTAATGTAGCAATTAGTTCATACTTAACCATGCATGTATTCATGTGTCATGAACATACTAGATAAACAACCCTCATGTAAAAGACAAAATTTTCAGTACTAGGTTTTATTACTTGAATAAAAAATGCATCAACACATAGAATCTTAAGAGCAAATATCATTCTAATGGTGGAGCTTGTCGTTAAGCAACTGGAGGGTCTTGATCTCGGTTTAAGTTAGGGCACCGGTTACGAAAGTGGTTTGGGTCTCCACATTCATAGCACTGACCATAGTTGTATCTGCCGGGACGATTAGGATTAGCAGCCGGAGCAGGGTTGGTTGGTATTGGGACTTGGGGCTTCACAACATGTGTTGACCAGATGGCCATACTTACCACAATTGGTGCACAAGCGACATGGTGAAACGGTGGGATGATGACGTTTGCATGTGTTACACAAATGAAAGTTTCCCGTATAAGGTTTCTTCTTAGAAGTGAGGTTTGTATCGGGCTCCTTGGTCTTGCGCTTCTGGGTTTCAGTAGTGACTGCGGCTACAATACTTGCTTTCTCGTCTTTCCGAAATAAGGTCCCATTCTTTACGTGATTGTGAGTTAAGGTAGCTGTTATACGCTTGGCCTCTTCAAGGGTAGCAGGGTTCCTTCCCCACACCGTGTCCTGAATCTGCATGGGTAAGCCACTAATATATTTTTCGATAGCAATAGGTAGGGGTGTGACCTTATGTGGTAGCAATAGGCTCAGTTCATAGAAACCAGTGTTGTAGGCCAAATTCTCCCCACTGTCCTAGACCAGAACGTGAAACTCATCCTCTAACTTCTTGATTTCATTACGAGGGAAGAATTCCGCCTTCATGATGTCTTTAGCTTGCTCCCAAGTTAAGGCCAGTGCGACTTCAGCTCCGCGAGTCCTTTTCTCTTCGTTCCACCATGTGAGTGCCCGCTTGTGGAGGACACTCATAGCATAGCGAACTTTGAGATTGTTAGGGCACTCGCTATTAATGAAGGTATTTTCGATACCTTCGAACCACTGAAGGAGACCAGTGGCTCCTTCGTGCCCGCTAAACTTGGGAGGGTTACAAGAGTTGAAGTGCTTGAGGGTACAAACAGGGTGAGCATTCCCATTCCCATTGTGATTATTGTTCCCATTGCCATTCCCATTGCCATTTCCATTCATTTGAACGACCTGAGCCACCAAGTTGGGAACTAACGTCGCTATCTGTTGAACCATTTGCTGGGAAATGATCGCAGCAAGTTGGACATCGTTGTCATGGTTGTTGTTATTATTGATGCTTTCACCATCATGATCGTTGTTATTACGAGAGCTACGACGAGGAGGCATTATCTGTAAGAGACACAATGAAGGTTTCAATGAGACATAGGATGAATCAAGGATAACGAGATATAATGAGGAGTGTAATCATTTATTTATTAATTAAAATGAATAAATGAAAACGTTGACTTATCAAAGCTTTTAAATCCTAATAACATAGTGAAGACATGCTTTAGCCTATAAGTGAACGCTCAACCCGAGAATTCCCAGGTAGGCATCCGGGTCCCTCGTCTGATTGTGATTTATGCGCAATGCCAGTCCTAGACAGAAAACTCAGAATACAGGCGTTCACCCTTCCAGATTGCACGTGTTCGTTATTAGAGTACAGAACTTCGACGAGATTGTCAAGGCAGTTCAGGTTAGGACTTGAGAATTTGTCCTATTTAGTCTAAGGGTAGATCTAGTGATGGAGAGTAATCACCTTGTAAGGGTTAGGTAGCCACTAAGGTAGGGATAAGAAGTAGGGTGGAAATAGAGAATAGAAACAAGTAGAGTTGCAAGTAAGATGAGCATGTACTGGTTAAAATCCTAGGGTTATAGACTAGATTATTCTTCTAATAACATAATTCCCTATAACCATGGCTCTAATACCAATCTGTAACACTCCAACCGATGGCGGAAACATCGAGGTGTCACGTAGTGATGATTGTTCAATAGCTCATGGTACTAAATGGAAGTTGAATATTACTAAACAATTTACAATTTGTCAAACAATTTAATAAATACATTAACTTGATTTACATAAACTAGGTCCAAAGCTCCTATGTGATCCAAAACTTGTACAACTTCCAATAGCAACCAATGAAGCCACAGCGGAGTGGTGGAGGTGTGAGGGTTTTCCCCCCAAGGTCTCGGGTTCGAGTCTTGGGGTTTCCCGCACTGGGATTTTCCAAATGCCCTCTGGGTCTGGAGTGGGCCAGTTGAGCCCTTGTCTATGGCCACTAGGGGGCGCTCAATGGGTGTTTGGCCGGTCAAAAAAAACAACTTCCAATAGCAAGTTAAACCTGAAACATGTTGAGTTGGAAAGATGGGGGGTCAACTATAAATAGTTGGTGAGAATACATAGGTTTTGCATATAATTGAAAATAATATGTTGTGTAGCAATCATAGTTGAAGTATAATAATGAATAATGTAAGAATATGAGTCCGACATGTAACAATGCGTCTTTTGTACAATCAAACCTTGTGTCGACTGAGACATAACTCGCAAGTTAGTAAAAGTGTAACTGTTATCGATCATCCCTGAATTTATGCGGGGGGATGGGTTTGTCAGACCTATAGCGCTATAATATAAACAGGCGGCGTGATCAATGTTAATGATCGTAGTGTGTCTATTTGTTACAGTTAAATTGAATCAACAAGTTTCAACAATGTAAGAATGAGTATATGATAGTGTATAAAAGGTTTAAACATGTTTCATGTAACACCCCAACCGATGGCAGAAACATCGAGGTGTCACGTATGAATGATTGTTCAGTAGCTCATGGTAATACATATGTTTAAATAATCATTTATTTCATTACATTATTGAATTACATTAAAGTCTTGAATGGAATCTAATACGTCAAACAAACAACGAAACTTCAAATAACTTCTCATGCTAGCTCTAGATTTCAAGCATCAATATTTCCTGTTGAGTTCGGAAAAAGGGGGGTCAACTAGAAGTTGGTGAGAATACATAAGCCAAGTCAAGCAATAAGTTTTAAAAGAATAAAAGTTTAGCAATTCATATGTCTAATGTAAGTTTAAGTCTACATGAATAAACAATAAGTATAGTATGCACATAATCAATCCTCCGACAAAGTTTAGGTCCATCGCGCATCCACGGTTCTCCTTATAAAGTTTAGGTCCATCCCGCATTCACGGTTCTCCTTATAAAGTTTAGGTCCATCCCGCATTCACGGTTCTCCTTATAAAGTTTAGGTCCATCCCGTATTCACGATTCTCTTTATAAAGTTTAGGTCCATCCCGCATTCACGGTTCTCCTTATAAAGTTGGGAACGATAACAATCACCCGCGTTCCCCATACAAGATGGTCAACGAATCTAGGTGGGGTTGTCAATCTAATAGATCTATCATTGTATACCGCCGGCTTGATCAGGGTCAATGATTATGCAAGTTGAAGTTTAAGTCTAATAGTCTTTGTCTAAGTCATGAGGCATTAAAGTTTACAACTAGACATGTATGTAGAATTGCTTAAGTATAAAGTTTCAAGTATAAAGAATTGCATAAACAAGGTTACGTAAACTCACCTGAAATTCACTGTGTAAGTACTAGCAAGTAGCAACAAGTCTGAACTTGGATTAATTGAACTCTTGTATCCTATTACAAATAAATGATGCCTTAAATTCTAATGCAAATGAGTTTAATTCATTTCTTGGTTGTAAAGATAGTTTATTCAACTACCTAGATTCGTATTGTAAACAATACGTGTCTTAATGTGTGTATGACTTAACGAACCGATAGTACTTGGTTTAGTTTCACGAAGCTTCCGCGTATGTATAGTTATATATAATGTATACTTTATATAATATTCAGATTCACGGCTTTAAACTAGTTAGAAAGGAATATTCAAGATGGTGAAAATAATATGTGTAACTTGATTCGCGTTTTAGTTTATTTGAAGACCGGACGATATTTGTATTATGTTTATATATATTTTCTCAAAATCAATTGTCCACCGATTGGTACGAGAGTTCACCGGAACAAGCACAAGAGATGATACCTGGCCGGAACCTGTAACTCGGAAGGAAAATAGGCAATCAGAAACCTGCAAGCTCGAGTTCCAGTCAAGTATGAACATCATCACTGTTGTGCTCCCTAATCAAAACACTCGAACTGAACATCAAAGAAAAAGCCATTCGGTCCGTGTTGTGGCCAACCGAACCCAGCAACCTGACAATAACACCCTGAAGCAAATAACCCGGTGCAAAACCCTTTGCGTACCTTGACCCGACTATGCAGACCTGCCCGGACAACCCCAATAACGACCCAGCACTCCTCGCGCGTCACTGATGCAGCGCCGCCACCACCCTCCATGGTGGTGGCTGGTCGTTTCTAAAAACGGAGGGGGAGGGAAAAGCTCGAGTGGTGGTTGGCAGCCCTCTGTCGCGTCATTAAACCAGCGCCGCCGCCACCATTCATGGTGGCAGCCGGTCGATGCCAATGGTGGAAGAGGAAGGAGGCCAATTGTAACGACCCGAAAATTAACGAGTCATTACGGATTGGTAATCGTGACACGTATATTAATTACCAATTTATTATTCTAATAATTCTTTTATACTTCATAAAACATTCTTTTATTTATTTAACATGGGCCTAGCCCAATAACATACCAACATTGGGCCGTGCCCCTTACATACCAACCGGGCCTAGCCCGTTTAAGTTTTCCGAATTCTTGTTACTTGGGCCGAAGCCCATTAAAACTTTAAAACATAGTTTTCAAACATCACTAATTATTACACATGTGGGCCGGAGCCCATTTATTTAATATTCGGCCCAAGAGCCGGTTTTCTTGACTAGTTATTAAGACTTGAACTTGCACGTTTTGAGCTCGGGTTCCCATAATCTAATCAACCTGAAATGCATGTTAAAAATACGTTAGCCACAAAGCTAGTGAGTGATGCCAGATTTAGACTCGTTTATAAACAATATCAACAATTCTCATATGGTTCGGTCATTCTAAGGTGGGACATATTTAACGATGGAGCACCATACAAATGCTTAGTGTGGTTCCAAACCTCTACTTGGTTTAGAAAAATATATCCCTTTGATACCGAATGGATCCATTCTACGTGATTTCTATTCGACCGATTCTATTAACTCTTTCATGATCATGAACCAATATTTTACCAAATCACACGTAAAAACTAACATGCATTCACCCCAAAATCATTTAAACATAGGGGTACATGCACTCACGTTTATTACTTCCGAGTCTATAGATTCGTTCAAAGCAAGAGTTCTATTTCCCACGGTTTCCTGTTTCAACACAAATCAAGTTATATCACATATATATACAAATAATCATACGTATAGCTGGCCATTACAGCTTAGGCATAAAGATCTAACTAAAAGCTGGCCATTACAGCTTGGCACACGACCTTATGGGACTCTAGACTCGTACCTACCAAAAGATGATCTCGATCCGGCTAATGCTTGGCTAATTATTTGGGCCGATTGGGTTTAGTATTAAGTGGGTTGGATTTCTTTTACAAAACTAGTGAAAGTGGTGTTATGTAATTGAAAGGGAGGTTTAATAATGATGGTATAAGGGCCGATTATTAAGAAGGTTTTGGAAAATGGTTTGCATGTTTGGATGAAGATGGTTAGTGGTTGGTTGTATAATGATAAAGTATGGGTTAATAAGATGGATACATGATGGCCGATTGTTTTTCTTCAAACCATCAAGAAGTTTGCATGTTGAATGGTGGTTTCTTAGCTTATGGTTTCAAGGTTAGATGCAAAGGATCTTGCCTTGGATTTGTTTGCTTCATATATAGAGGAAAAGGTGATGCATGACATGATGTTGTAGGTTGTAGACTTGTGAGGTGGAGGGTGTATGCATCATTTGAGTGTTGAGTTAAGCAATGAGGTGTAATATTCCCTCACTTAATTTTGAACGGCAATATTTCTAGCACAAGGAAGGAATGGGCCGATTTATATACAAGGTTATTGGGCTTGATTTTGTTTCCTATAATTAACTCAAGAATCCATAGTTATCGGCCCACTACATTTCTAGCGATTATTAACTAGGCCCAATTAACTAATCGGGCTTTATTTCCATTCGGCCCATATAAAAGGTTTATCGGGCCGGATTTATAACGCGGGTATTTATTGGGCCCATAGGTGGCCCAATCATTATAGTTATTAATTATTATTAATTAGCCTAATCCTGCTAATTATGACGTCATAATTTTCTGGTTGTTACACTCTCCCCCCCTTAGGAAATTTCGTCCCCGAAATTTTTATTTGTAATACCTGATTTTCAAATAGGTGGGGGTATTTGGCTTTCATCACGTCTTCTCTTTCAAAAGTAATTTCGGGCCCCAATCTAGCATTCCATTTCACTTGTACAATTGGAATCTTTCCTCTTCTCATTTTCCTTTCTTGTCGTGCCATAATTTCTATGGGTTCTTCAGTAAAATGGAGTTGAGGACTAACTTTCACATTATCTAATGGGATGATAGTTTGGGTTTCTATTATACATTTCCTTAGATTTGAGACGTGGAACACATCATGGATTTCGCTTAACTCCGGTGGTAGTTCTAAACGATAGGCTACTGGTCCCACCTTATCTTTAATTTGATAAGGTCCTATGAAACGTGGGTTCAATTTTCCTCTTCTTTGGAATCTTATCACCCCCTTCCAGGGTGATACCTTTAATAGGACATAATCTCCTATTTGAAATTCCAAAGGTCGCCTTCGCTTATCCGCATAACTTTTCTGCCTGCTTCTTGCTTCTTCTAATCTTTTCTTGATTTGCACGATTTTGTCTGTTGTTTCTTGGATAATTTCGGGCCCTGTGAGTTGGTTTTCTCCGATTTCGTTCCAGCAGATCGGAGATCTACACTTCCTACCGTATAATGCCTCAAAGGGTGCAGCTTGAATGGAAGCGTGGTAACTATTGTTATAAGAAAATTCTATTAACGGCAGGTGTGTATCCCAACTCCCACTAAACTCCAGGACACATGCCCTTAGCATGTCTTCTAATGTTTGAATTGTTCTTTCACTTTGCCCGTCTGTCTGAGGGTGATAGGCGGTGCTGAGCTTAATCTGGGAACCTAATGCTTCTTGGAACGTTTTCCAAAATCGGGAAGTAAAGTGACTATCCCTATCTGATATAATTGAAAGAGGTATCCCATGCCGGGACACAATTTCTTTTATATAGATTCTTGCTAATTTTTCCGTTCCAAAGGTCTCTTGTATTGGTAGAAAATGGGCAGACTTGGTTAATCTATCAACGATAACCCAAATGGTATCGTTACCACTTTGAGTTCTTGGCAATTTGGTTACAAAGTCCATAGTTATTTGATCCCATTTCCAGACTGGAATCTCTGGTTGGATCAATAACCCACTGGGCTTTTGGTGTTCGGCTTTCACTTTTGAGCAAGTCACACATTGAGCTATAAATTCTCCCACACTCTTTTTCATGCCAGGCCACCAGAAGTTTTTCCTCAAATCTTTATACATCTTATGGTTTCCTGGGTGAATGGAGTACTTAGAGTTATGGGTTTCGCTCAGAACTATTCTTCTTTGTTCACCGTACCTAGGTATCCAGATTCTTCGGTTGTACCTAAAGATTCCGTCTGTTCCTTCCTCTAATCTTGCTTCTTCACCATTCAAAAGTTCTTCACTTAACTGGGTAGGTTCTAATGCTCTCCTTTGACATTCTCGGAGTTGGTTTAAAAATTCGTTAATCAAAGTGACCTTAAAGGCTCTATCTCTTAAGGGTCTTTCTTTTCGGCTCAAGGCATCTGCTACAATATTGGCCTTTCCTGGGTGATATTTGATATCACAGTCATAATCACTTAGAACCTCTATCCATCTCCTCTGACGCATGTTTAGTAGCTTTTGATCAAAAATATGTTGGAGACCCTTATGGTCAGTGTAGACGGTACACTTGGTTCCATATAAATAGTGTCTCCAAATTTTTAAAGCAAATATAATAGCTCCTAATTCTAAATCATGCGTAGCATAATTCTGTTCATGTCTTTTTAACTGTCGAGAAGCATATGCTATAACCTGATCTTCCTGCATTAGTACACATCCTAACCCTTGTTGAGATGCGTCACAATACACAGTAAAAGCTTTTCCTTCTACTGGTAATGTCAACACAGGGGCTTTACACAATCTTTCCTTAAGTTCTTGAAAGGCTTTTTCTTGTTTTTCTTTCCACTCAAACTTAGAATTTTTCCTAGTCAAGGTGGTGAGTGGTAAGGCTAGTCTAGCAAAGTTTTCTATAAATCGCCTGTAATATCCAGCTAGCCCTAAAAATTGTCGAATCTCACTTGGGTTTTTAGGAGCGTCCCACATCTGTATTGCTTCTATCTTAGTTGGGTCTACCTGAATTCCCTGGTCGTTGATTACATGTCCTAAAAACTTAATTTCTCTTACCCAAAATTCACATTTTGAAAACTTGGCGTATAGTTTTTCGTTTCTTAAAGTCTCTAGGATTTCTCTTAAGTGCTCTTCATGCTCACTTTCAGTTTTTGAATAGATCAAAATATCATCCAAAAATACAATCACACACTTATCCAGATAAGGTCGACAAATCCTATTCATTAGGTCCATGAAAACGGCAGGGGCATTGGTTAGACCAAATGGCATAACTAGGAATTCATAGTGTCCATACCTAGTTCTAAAAGCAGTTTTTGGAACATCCTCATCTCTTATCTTCAATTGGTGATATCCAGACCTAAGATCGATTTTTGAAAAATATTTCGCTCCGTTTAATTGATCAAACAGGTCATCTATTCTAGGTAATGGGTACCTATTTTTGATTGTCAACTTATTTAATTCCCTGTAGTCTATACACATCCTCATAGAACCATCCTTCTTTTTGACAAAAAGTACTGGTGCTCCCCAAGGGGAGGTACTTGGCCTTATAAAACCTCTTTCTATCAGTTCTTCTAGTTGGTTCGTGAGTTCTTTCATTTCGGTGGTGGCTAACCTATATGGAGCTCTGGCAACTGGTGCGGCTCCAGGAACTAGGTTAATTTCAAATTCCACCTGTCGGAATGGTGGTAACCCAGGGAGTTCGTTTGGAAATACATCTTTGTATTCCGACACTACCTTAATTTCATTAATTTCTGATTCTTTTTCCTCCTTTCTTAAATTCACATGAATTAAAAAGAGTTGATGTCCCTTTTTTACATACTTCATCATTTTTGCACTAGAGATTAAGCTTAAAATACCCCTTCGTTTTTCTCCCTGGACTATTAAAGTTTCGTGGTGGGTTAAGGGAATTTTCACGAGTTTTTCTTTACAGACTATCTCTGCTTGGTTTGCGGCTAGCCAATCCATCCCTATTATTACATCAAATTCTCCTAGACTCATGGGTATTAAGTTTATTTTAAACTCTTGTTCTTCCATAATTAAAGTCAAATTTTTAAAGACTTCATTGGCTTGCAAAACCTTACCATCAGCTATTTCTATCTCGTAGGTTTGAGTCATTGGTTCGGGAAGGATATTTATCTTTTCAACTAACCTTTTAGAGATAAAACTAAGGTTTGCACCTGTATCGAACAAAACATAAACAGGTAATTGATTGATATAGAACATACCCGTGACTAGGTCCGGTTCGTCACGCGCTTCTGCAGCATTAATTACAAATGCTCTTCCCCTGGCTTGGTCTTTCTTGGGCTGATTCTTGAGTTTTGGACATTCATTCTTGTAATGTCCCGGTTCCTTACACTCGTAACAGACTCGTGGACGATCTGGAGTGTATCGACATTCAGCCGTGACATGTCCTATCTTTTTGCACTTTTGACAATGGGCTCCTCTACACTCACCAAAATGGTACCGACCACAAGTATTACATTTCTGCTTGCATTCACCGACATGATAGTACTTACACATGGAACAGTAGGGGTTATTTCCTCGATAGGGTCTCTTTCCTGGATTTTCTTGTTCTTTAGGGGTTTCTTGGCTCTTTCCTGATGTATTATAATTTGTGGACCTAAAGGTTTCGTTCCATCCCCTTTTACTCCCTACCGACACTTTATCTCTTTCCTTATGTCTAACTATATCATCGGTCAAGCTTAAAGCTAATTCACAAGCAGTGTCATACCTAGTCGGTTTGGCTCCTCTAACAATTCCTTGAATTTGAGGGATTAATCCCCAAATGAACCTACTAATTCTTTTTGGTTCGGGGGTAACTTGGTGAGGTACTAATCGAGCAAGTTGGTTGAAACGGTTTATATAGCCAACACAGTCTAGACTTTTCATTTCGAGTCCTAGAAATTCCATTTCCATCTTTTCAATTTCGTTCATGGGACAGTATTTTTCAGTCAAGAGGGTTCGGAATTCTATCCAAGTCATATTGGCTACTACTTCTCTACCTCTAACTTGTCGAATCATATTCCACCAGTTTAGTGCCTCAGCTCGTAAAGAGTGAGTAGCAAACTTAACTTGGTCTCTAGGAGCACAATTACTTATT
Source organism: Ambrosia trifida (assembly GCA_028751855.1). NCBI lineage: Eukaryota > Viridiplantae > Streptophyta > Magnoliopsida > Asterales > Asteraceae > Ambrosia > Ambrosia trifida. The sequence continues at coordinate 53,045,919 of CM054128.1, forward strand.
TCTAAACTGGCTTCCATCTCTTCAAGCCAACGAAGGGCTCCGGCAGCTCCCGTGCTGCCGTCAAAAAGTTCTGGCTTACAAGCCATGAAGGTTTTATAGTCACAAGATCGAGACCTTAATTGTTCGTCTTCTATATTTACTACAACATTTTCCGGATTTTTCTCTAGAGTTCTCGAACCGGGTGACTTTTCTATCATACTTATAAGGGTGGGAATGGAATCTTGAAAACTTTCTAGGACTAACTTCCTCATTTTCTCTTCTAGTTCGCTAGTGTCCGGGGTTACCGGGGTTTCTTCGGTCAAGGGTTCCTCGGCCGTGGTTTGCTTGGATGAAGAAGCGTTATTTCTTTTTGGTGTCTCGGTTTCTTTGCCTCTCTCGGATCTTCGCGGCATTTTTCTATAATAATACATTTTGTTTAGATTAGTATTATTGTTATAACAATTTAATACTATATTACCCAAATCTTTTATAAATTGCGCTTACTAATTGGTGCCCATATATTCTTTAACTTATCATTTTAGTATTGAAATTTGTATAGTCATATCTCATGTTACTTCTTGATTCATACCATGATCTCATTTTTAATTGAACATACTAATTTAAACATCCAATATAACCATTTCATAACCAAAAATTTGGATGTTACATACTTCAATCACCATTTTAGATGTACTACCATCATAACCACATAACTAAAACACCACACATAACATCACCACAAAGACTTAACTAACAACTTCACACATACACACCAAACCCATTTATTTAGACCTCGCCACTACTCTCACCCCTCCCTCGCCATACCCTCCTTCGATCCCTTCTAAGGAAGTGGATACTTCGACTCGTCGATCAATTGTCGGGATTGATACCCGAATCGTTTGATCAACCTCCTTAGGTCTTCCGCCGTGTTTAGTGCTTGGTCTCGTTGCGTCTTCATTCGGTAATAATTTTCCACAAGTTCCAAATAATCCTTTCTTGGCACAAATTCATTTGGTGGAAAGGGAATATTATTATGATTGAACATGGCGGCTTCGTAATATGGATCGACCACGGGCGTAGGTGGTACCATTGGGTACGGGGCCGTGGGGTATGGGCCTTGGTGGGCCGTGGGGTATGGGTCTCCAAACGGCGAGGGGTATGGGCCTAGATTACTCGACCCTTCCATGGATAAATTGCTTGATGCGTTGGTGAAGTCTTGGAATGGCGAGTTCGAGTAATAGTAAGGAGAAGGCCCGTAAAACGGCATCTCGGGTATAAATGGGATGGGTTCGGAGTTAGTGAGGATAGGCTCGGGGAGAGGACCGATAATGCCAACCCCTCCTAAGTTTAACTCCACCCCGTTAATTCCCCATGTTAGACCCGGGATTTCGTTTACAAGTGCTTCTATATCGGGGAAGCGTAAATTGTCGTTATCTTCAACAACTTCTTCGTTCCTAATTTCTCCTTCTTCATACTCCATGGGGGCTTTCCCCCGATTGTCTTGTCCTTCTTGATTTATCTCTTCCCCTCTAGTCATTCTATTACAAATAATTACAACAAATATTGTTAAGTTAGTTCTATAAACTCCCCACTATTCCCGAACCCGAGCTCTGATACCAACCTGTAACGACCCGAAAATTAACGAGTCATTACGGATTGGTAATCGTGACACGTATATTAATTACCAATTTATTATTCTAATAATTCTTTTATACTTCATAAAACATTCTTTTATTTATTTAACATGGGCCTAGCCCAATAACATACCAACATTGGGCCGTGCCCCTTACATACCAACCGGGCCTAGCCCGTTTAAGTTTTCCGAATTCTTGTTACTTGGGCCGAAGCCCATTAAAACTTTAAAACATAGTTTTCAAACATCACTAATTATTACACATGTGGGCCGGAGCCCATTTATTTAATATTCGGCCCAAGAGCCGGTTTTCTTGACTAGTTATTAAGACTTGAACTTGCACGTTTTGAGCTCGGGTTCCCATAATCTAATCAACCTGAAATGCATGTTAAAAATACGTTAGCCACAAAGCTAGTGAGTGATGCCAGATTTAGACTCGTTTATAAACAATATCAACAATTCTCATATGGTTCGGTCATTCTAAGGTGGGACATATTTAACGATGGAGCACCATACAAATGCTTAGTGTGGTTCCAAACCTCTACTTGGTTTAGAAAAATATATCCCTTTGATACCGAATGGATCCATTCTACGTGATTTCTATTCGACCGATTCTATTAACTCTTTCATGATCATGAACCAATATTTTACCAAATCACACGTAAAAACTAACATGCATTCACCCCAAAATCATTTAAACATAGGGGTACATGCACTCACGTTTATTACTTCCGAGTCTATAGATTCGTTCAAAGCAAGAGTTCTATTTCCCACGGTTTCCTGTTTCAACACAAATCAAGTTATATCACATATATATACAAATAATCATACGTATAGCTGGCCATTACAGCTTAGGCATAAAGATCTAACTAAAAGCTGGCCATTACAGCTTGGCACACGACCTTATGGGACTCTAGACTCGTACCTACCAAAAGATGATCTCGATCCGGCTAATGCTTGGCTAATTATTTGGGCCGATTGGGTTTAGTATTAAGTGGGTTGGATTTCTTTTACAAAACTAGTGAAAGTGGTGTTATGTAATTGAAAGGGAGGTTTAATAATGATGGTATAAGGGCCGATTATTAAGAAGGTTTTGGAAAATGGTTTGCATGTTTGGATGAAGATGGTTAGTGGTTGGTTGTATAATGATAAAGTATGGGTTAATAAGATGGATACATGATGGCCGATTGTTTTTCTTCAAACCATCAAGAAGTTTGCATGTTGAATGGTGGTTTCTTAGCTTATGGTTTCAAGGTTAGATGCAAAGGATCTTGCCTTGGATTTGTTTGCTTCATATATAGAGGAAAAGGTGATGCATGACATGATGTTGTAGGTTGTAGACTTGTGAGGTGGAGGGTGTATGCATCATTTGAGTGTTGAGTTAAGCAATGAGGTGTAATATTCCCTCACTTAATTTTGAACGGCAATATTTCTAGCACAAGGAAGGAATGGGCCGATTTATATACAAGGTTATTGGGCTTGATTTTGTTTCCTATAATTAACTCAAGAATCCATAGTTATCGGCCCACTACATTTCTAGCGATTATTAACTAGGCCCAATTAACTAATCGGGCTTTATTTCCATTCGGCCCATATAAAAGGTTTATCGGGCCGGATTTATAACGCGGGTATTTATTGGGCCCATAGGTGGCCCAATCATTATAGTTATTAATTATTATTAATTAGCCTAATCCTGCTAATTATGACGTCATAATTTTCTGGTTGTTACACCAATGTAGAGAGAGTGCGGGAGAGAAGAGATAGAGGGCGAGATTTGCATAGAACAAGGTTGGAGGAGGTGGAATGTAGGCTAGGGTTTTCTTTTGTAGGAGGAAGAGATGAGAAGGAAGGTTAAGGATATTATATAGATAGGGTTTTGGTGTAGGTTAAATTGATGGGTACCGCGTATACAAAACAGTTGACGACTCGGGTCTCGCTTATAAATTTAGCTCGTTTAATCAATAGGATAATTATTTCATGAAGATTTGTTTATATAAAATGATTGAAAACGAGTATTTGAACTTCGTAATTATTATATATGTATATTTTGTCGTGTTTAGAAATCTACAAGGATAAGTGTCGGTTTTACTAATATGTTATTACTTACAACGTGTTATTTGGCGAATTTAAATAATTAAATTTATTAATAACTAAGAATGTATTTCTTGTTAATGAGAAAATATTGTTAACGAATTAACGAATAGTTTTATGAATAAATTATTATTATATTATTCGAGAAACTCTGGGCGTTACAGTCTCCCCTACTTTAGGAAACTTCGTCCCGAAGTTATTAAAAAAACACATGGTTTAGGTAAATGCTTGGACGTCTATCATTTAGTTTAAAGTATGGCAGAAGTTTTATGGATACTAGGATAAAGTGTTACGTATGAGTTATGAGGGTTGGATTACGATAGTCTAAAATAACGAGGGGGAATAAACACCAAACTTAAGTTGCATGAGATAATAGACTATGGATGGGCTAAATGAACTATCAAATAACTAGGGTTTGTTTTTAGCTCGACCCCCAACGTTCATTTCCGATGTATCGTTAGTGTTTATATATAGGGTGTATCGCAGCTAACCCACCGCACCTCTGATACTTCAAAAACGTACTGGGTTTCTTACCAAGCCCTAATAGAATTTCACACCACCTTAACGTACCTGTAAATTCATGATTACGTTCCGGACCGCAATCACCAATGTACCTTACATTAGGGTTTTGTGTCCTTCTATGACTCTAAACACACATGTAAGTAATGCAAAATAACCTTGTGATTGAATTGTATACAATGTATCCAAAAATGAGTCCAACTGTTGAGCAGGAAAAAGACTTCTACCAGTCAGTGAGTAAGAACCTCTACCGATTGTTGAGCAGGTGCGATAGCCTCTAACAGTCGTTGAGCAGGTTGTAGGGCCTCTACCGACTGTTGAGTAGGCATGATGACCTCTACCAATCGTTGAGTAGGTTATTTGGTACTCTACTAACTGTTGAGCAAGTACTTCATCCTCTATCAGTTGTTTGATTAAGTGTAACAATTGTTTTTGGTTTATCACATAAGTTGCAAATTGATAATACATACATGTAAGCAAGTTTGTAAATGCATCAAGTATCAAGTATAGCATGCGAGTTGTAATAGAGTTGCCCTAGACAAGGTTAATGACTCTAGGTGTGTCTATAGCAAATAGTTCTAGTATCAAATGTTCAAATATGGTAGATAATCGAATCCTCATGTATAACTAAGGATTAAGTTTGATGCAACACACAATCAAGTTTCAATAGTTTGGTTATCATGGGTAACTAGTTCATGTTTGAGAAGGTGAAGGATATGAGTCTAATTCTTGAGGGGATGGTGAAAAATTTTGAAGCAGAATTAAAGTTGTGAGAGATAGTGAATGTGAAAATAGTTGATAAGGAGTTTATTTTATAGTAAGGAGATTATGTGGCAGTGCAAATTGTGGGGTTTGGATCACCGGTTAGAATCAAGCGTATAAGAAAACATGATCGTGGTATTTGCCAAAAATTTGTAATAATTCGAACAAGTTTAAAATAAGTAGGTGTCAATGGAAAAATTGTAGAGTAAATTTTGTCCCTGTGGATGGAAAGATTTTATTTTCAAAATTGGTTTTGTATATAAAGCAAAAGTCATTAAATAGTAAAACTAAATTGATTTAGATCAAAATATTTCGATGAGTCATAGGTTTTAAACACGATGTCGGATTTGAAAGAAAAAAAAATCAAGAATTTATTGAGGTGTCTTGTATAATTGACTTTGGTTATTCCATAAAAAGAAGTGATTCCTAATATATTAAAACTTTTTTTTTAAGATCATTTGTTACACCAGTAAATTGTTACACCAACATTTGAAATTTAGAAAATGAGTTTGTGGAATAAAAGGCTTTTTGACAAAAATATTTATTTGCTTTAGTTTGTGAAATTCCTAGGTAATGAATATTTGACAAAATTTAGTACTCTTTAATGTTGGTGCTAGAGTATATCCTATAAATGGGTTACGAGATGATAGTTTGAACAAGGATTTTAAAATCTTGAATATGATGAAATTTGATAGTTGAGGGTGTCTTTAAAAAAAATATGTAGGGGGAGAAGTTTAAAATAAAATTGGCCAGAATGTAATATGATTTAAGAAGTAAGATATGTAATATGTTGTAAAGAGAAATATATGATTTGGGTTGGATGTTAAAAATAATTAAACAAGCGGGTAATATTTCAAGTTTGTAAAATGAAATATGATTGTGACATCCACAAATGTTTCATGAAATTTAGGCTAACGAGGGGATTATATAAGGAAGAAAATAGATTTGAAGTGCATGATTTTTTTTTTATTCAAATCTTAGAATTTAAATGAGAGTGAGGGGGTATAAATGAAAATGAAATACAAAGATTGTATTCATTTGTCCACGTATATACGAAAATGTTTACTTATCAAGACAGATCGGATCTAAGCCCAGTGGATTTGCCCTATTAAACTAGGAGTACATTAGGATTGCAACAAGTGAAAGAGAGTGTAGGCAAGACCAAGCTAGGATAAGAATAAGGAGGAGGATAGGGATAGAGATAAGGATAAGGTAGAGCTACAAGCAACTAAAGCAAGTACTGATTAAAGTCCTAAGGCTATAGACTAGATTGTTTTTCTAATAACCTAATTCCCTATAACCAAGGCTCTGATACCAATCTGTAACACCCCAACCGATGGCGGAAACATCGAGGTGTCACGTATGAATGATTGTTCAGTAGCTCATGGTAATACATATGTTTAAATAATCATTTATTTCATTACATTATTGAATTACATTAAAGTCTTGAATGGAATCTAATACGTCAAACAAACAACGAAACTTCAAATAACTTCTCATGCTAGCTCTAGATTTCAAGCATCAATATTTCCTGTTGAGTTCGGAAAAAGGGGGGGTCAACTAGAAGTTGGTGAGAATACATAAGCCAAGTCAAGCAATAAGTTTTAAAAGAATAAAAGTTTAGCAATTCATATGTCTAATGTAAGTTTAAGTCTACATGAATAAACAATAAGTATAATATGCACATAATCAATCCTCCGACAAAGTTTAGGTCCATCCCGCATCCACGGTTCTCCTTATAAAGTTTAGGTCCATCCCGCATTCACGGTTCTCCTTATAAAGTTTAGGTCCATCCCGCATTCATGGTTCTCCTTATAAAGTTTAGGTCAATCCCGTATTCACGATTCTCCTTATAAAGTTTAGGTCCATCCCGCATTCACGGTTCTCCTTATAAAGTTTGGAACGATAACAATCACCCGCGCTCCCCATACAAGATGGTCAACGAATCTAGGTGGGGTTGTCAATCCAATAGATCTATCATTGTATACCGCCGGCTTGATCAGGGTCAATGATTATGCAAGTTAAAGTTTAAGTCTAATAGTCTTTGTCTAAGTCATGAGGCATTAAAGTTTACAACTAGACATGTTTGTAGAATTGCTTAAGTATAAAGTTTCAAGTATAAAGAATTGCATAAACAAGGTTATGTAAACTCACCTGAAATTCACTGTGTAAGTACTAGCAAGTAGCAACAAGTCTGAACTTGGATTAATTGAACTCTTGTATCCTATTACAAATAAATGATGCCTTAAATTCTAATGCAAATAAGTTTAATTCATTTCTTGGTTGTAAAGATAGTTTATGCAACTACCTAGATTCGTATTGTAAACAATACGTGTCTTAATGTGTGTATGACTTAACGAACCGATAGTACTTGGTTTAGTTTCACGAAGCTTGCGCGTATGTATAGTTATATATACGGTATACTTTATATAATATTCAGATTCACGGCTTTAAACTAGTTAGAAAGGAATATTCAAGATAGTGAAAATAATATGTGTAACTTGATTCGCGTTTTCGTTTATTTGAAAACCGGACGATATTTGTATTATGTTTATATATATTTTCTCAAAATCAATTGTCCACATTCTCAAAACCCAATACAATTTAACTAAATCTTTAGACGCGATAAATGGTTCAAGTTATTAAAGCTATAACTAGGATAAACTATAAATTTCAACGAGTCGTATGTGTAACACCCCAACCGATGGCGGAAACATCGAGGTGTCACGTAGTGATGATTGTTCAGTAGCTCATGGTAAATAATAAATTTCAATAATTGATTTAAATGTATTACATACAATTGTTCTACAAGAATTTGTACATCAAAAAAAATGAATAATACTAAATTCACATCTTCATGCATTAACTCTAATATTCAAGCAAGCTATAACCTGAAACATGTTAAGTTTGAAAATATTTTGGGTCAACAAAAGTTGGTGAGAATACATAGGTTTTCGAATGTAATAGATAACAATAGTTTGTACAACAATCATAGTTGTATAATGATAGAGTATGAGTCCGACATGTAACAATGCGTCTTTGTACAATCAAACCTTGTGTCGACTGAGGACTAACTCGCAAGTTAGTTAAATGTTGTTACTGTTATCGATCATCCCTGAATTTATGCGGGGGGATGGGTTTGTCAGACCTATAGCGCTATAATCTAAACAGACGGCTTGATCAATGTTAATGATTGTACTGGGTCTTTTTGTTACAGTCAAATGATAGAATGAGTAAATGATAGTGTAATTGAATCACAAGTTTCAACAATGTAAGAATGAGTAAATGATAGTGTAAAAAATGTTTAAACATGTTTCACCCCAAAATGTAAAATAGAAAAAGGGCTATGTAAACTCACCTTAGTGTTAGGATGACGACCCTTGTTATATAAGTAAATGTGGCTCGTGTGTATCCAAATATCACCCTATTTCAAGGTAATAAATAAGTGTTTGGGGAAAATTTAATAAGTCTAAGTTTTCTAGTCTAAAATGTGCTAGGATTCCTAATTTGGGGATTAACAATTGATTTCTGATTAAATTTGAATAATTAACATAAATAAAGAAATAATTAATGAAAATGTTTTCTGACCAATATTATCCAAAAGTAGTTGAATTATAATGTAATAAATGTGAAAATAATTTTTATAAAATTATTTTCTTAATTAATGAATATTTGTATATAAATACTTATTTGACAAAATATAGACTTAATATTTAAAAATATTAAAAATTATAAATTTCGAATCAAAAATTTATATTTCTGATCTAAATGATTAATAATAATTTATGTGAAATTTTGATGCAAAAAATAATAAAAAAATGAATTTATTATGATTTATTTATGATTAAAATAACAAAAATCAATTAAAAATATTAAATAAATGATTTTTCAGAAATAAAAATCATTTCTGGAATGTTTATTGTTTTATAAGTTTAGGATAATTTTTGTGGAATTTAATAAAATCGTTTTGGTATTTTTATAGAATTTTATAATTATAATAGAATAAACTTGTATTATTTATTATATATATAAAATAAATATATTTTCTGAAAATAAAAATTGTAAGAATAAATTTACAGTTTGTATATTAGAATATAAATTTTATAGAATTTAAAAAATCAACTTTGATATTTTAAACCTAATTTAAGAGTTAATTATCAAATATAAATACATAATTATAAGGAATTTAAAAAAAAAGAAAATGGTTGTTGATGGTGGGGGTTGAACCTGGGCCCTTGGCCGGTTCACAGTTTTAACCAATGAGGGTTTCACCAACTGATCTGTGGATCAGTTGGTGATTGTTTTAAGAATTTTTTAAATAAAAAAGATACCTGCGAAGTGTTATCTTCCCCAAATTATTCATAAGAACCCTAGATCCTTGATCCGATTAAACACGCGGTTTTACCCCAATTAATCATAGGGCTAATAATTATAAAGAAACGATAATTAGGTAAGAATAATAAGATTAAACATACTGTTTGTAATGCTTCGTAGAATGCGGGTCAAACTGAAAGTCAACCCACGAGCAATAATCACGATTTCAGGGAACGAGGGAGGATTGTGAGGGTGAGGTTTTGGTTTTCGGCATTCTAAGGCTCACCAGGAGCGTTTAATTTATATTGTTATCACGTAAAAGGAAGGTCTACGAATTTTTACAAAAGCTTGGTCAAAAGCGTGTATTTACATTGAATTGGAGTGGGTTTTGGCACAAATCACGGATTATAATTATGGAAGCATGTTAATCGGTCAATGAGGATTAATTTGCTACCAAAAATAAGGCCAAAATTCATGGAAGGTGGACTGGTTTTTGACCACGGGTTCGGGTCGGGTATGGAGGACGAGCGGGTAACAGGGACAAAGAAAAGAGGGGTGTTTGTGTTGGGCCGGGTTTTTTTGTTCTGGGCTGGGCTATTTACTGGGCTCCGAAGGTTGGGGTTAAAAAGGGTGGGTTTGTATGGTTTGTTTTTGTTTGTAAAAGTCTATCTTTATTATTATTATTATTATTATGCCATTATATATATATATATATATATATATATATATATATATATATATATAAGTTGGGTGATAAAAACTTAGGCATAATAGTATAAAATTAATGATAAAGTAAGGGCTTTAATGTATTAGAATTTGGGAAAAATTTTGCGATGTTACAGTCTCCCCTACTTTTGGAAACTTCGTCCCGAAGTTTATTGAGAACATAAGGTTGAAGGCGATTGGGTAGAAATGAAAATGATTGTGATTTGGAAAAATTTGGGTTATAGCATGACATGAATAGAATAAATTGTCTCGAATAGTTTGGATAAGAGGCGTGTTATGTGTGAGTTGATTGACTAAATGGTCTACCGGACAACTAGAGTTTACATTTGGTTAACTCCCGAAATCTTGATAGAATTTCACACCACCTTAACGTACCTGTAAATTCATGATTACGTTCCGGACCGCAATCACCAATTTACCTTACATTAGGGTTTTGTGTCCTTCTATGACTCTACCGATTGTTGAGCAGGTTCGATAGCCTCCACCAGTCATGCAGCAGGTTGTAGGGCCTCTCCCGACTGTTGAAAAGGCATAATGACCTCTACCAATCGTTGAGTAGGTTCGATAGCCTCCACCAGTCGTGGAGCAGGTTGTAGGGCCTCTCCCGACTGTTGAAAAGGCATGATGACCTCTATTAAGTGCAGCACTTATTATACACATAGATTGCAAATTGATAACATGTTTATGCAAGCAAGTTTATAAGTATAACAAGCACAGTATATGAGTTGTAGTTGTATAGGTTTAGATAATTAGTTCATATTCGAACAATCATGCATTCAAGTGTTATGATTATACCATGTAAACAACTCTCAGACAAAAATTTCAATACTAGAATTTATTACTTGAATCAAATAACGTCAATACATAGAAAAAAAAGTAACCAATAGTCAAAGGGTGGGACTTGCTGTTAGGTAGCTGGAGGGTCTTGATCTCTGCTTAGTTTAGGGCATCGGTTACGGAAGTGATTTGGGTCTCCACATTCATAGCACTGACCATAGTTGTATCGATTAGGATTAGTAGCCTGAGTAGGGTTGGTGGGTTGGTTGGCATTGGGATTTGGGGTCTCGCGACATGTGTTGACTAGATGTCCATACTTACCACAATTGGTGCACAAACGACACGCTGAAGCAGTGGGATGATGTCGTTTGCATGTGTTACATAATGGATAGTTTCCTATATAGGGTTTCTTGTTAGAAGCTTGTGTAGTGAGGTTGGCATCAGGATCCCTGGCCTTACGCTTCTGGTTCTCGGTAGTTACCGCGGCTACAATACTTGCTTTCTCGCTTTTCCGAACTAAGGTACCGTTCTTTACGTGATTGTCAGTTAAGGTAGCTGCTAGACGTTTGGCCTCTTCAAGGGTAGCAGGGTTCCTTCCCCATACCGTGTCCTGAATCTGCATGGGTAAACCACCGATATATTTCTCAATGGCCACAGGTAGCGGAGTGACCTTATGGGGCAACAACAGACTGAGCTCATGGAAGCGGGTATTATAAGCAAGGTTTTCCCCACTATCCTGAGCAAGGGTGTGGAACTCGTCCTCTAATTTCTTGACCTCGTTACGTGGGCAAAATTCATCTTTCATTATCTCCTTGACTTGATCCCAGGTCATAGTAAGTGCAACTTCAGCTCCTCGGGTGCGCTTTTCCTCATTCCACCAAGTGAGTGCTCGTTTGTGAAGAACACTCATAGCATAACGGACCTTAAAGTTATCGGGACACTCACTGTTAATGAAGGTATTCTCAATACCCTCGAACCATTGTAGGAGGCCAGTAGTTACTTCATCTCCACTGAACTTAGGGGGATTACAGGTATTAAAGTGTTTGAGAGTGCAGGCTGGGAGACCATTCCCGTTTCCATTCCCGTTCCCATTGTGATTTCCATTGTCGTTTCCATTTCCATTGCCGTTTCCATTCATCTGGATGACTTGGGCTAGTAAGTTAGGAACAAGAGTTGCTATTTGTTGCGCCATTTGTTGGGAAATGATCGCGGCTAGTTGGGCATCGACACCGTTGTTGTTGTTGTGGTTGTTGTTGTTGTTGTTATGGTTGTTGTGGTTGTTATTGTTGCTATTTCCTTCCTCATGATTACCACCACTGTTATTGCGAGTGCTGCGACGTGGAGGCATGATCTGTAAGAGACACAATGACATGAATGAGGTAATATAAGGAATGTAATCATTTATTAATTAATTAAAACAAATAAACAAAAACGTTGACTTATCAAAGATTCTAGATTCTAATAACATAGTGAAGACATGCTTTAGCCTATAAGTGAACACTCATCCCGAGAATTCCCAGGTAGGCATCCGGGTCCCTCGTCTGATTGGGATATATGCGCAATGCCAGCCTAGACAGAAGACTCAGAATACAGGCGTTCACCCTTCCAGATTGCACGTGTTCATTATTAAAATTCTAGAACTTCGACGAGATCTCAAGGTGGTTCAGGCTAAACCTGAGGATTTTGTCCTATTAGTCTAAGAGTAGATCCAGTGATGGAGAAGCAATCTTCTTGTAAGGATTAAAGTAGGGATAAGAAGTAGGAGGGAGATAGAGAATAGGAATAAGTAGAGAAGCAAGTAAGAGAAACAAGTACTGGTTAAATCCTATGGTTATAGACTAGATTATTTTTCTAATAACCTAATTCCCTATAACCATGTCTCTGATACCAATCTGTAACACCCCAACCGATGGCGGAAACATCGAGGTGTCACGTAGTGATGATTGTTCAGTAGCTCATGGTAAATAATAAATTTCAATAATTGATTTAAATGTATTACATACAATTGTTCTACAAGAATTTGTACATCAAAAAAAATGAATAATACTAAATTCACATCTTCATGCATTAACTCTAATATTCAAGCAAGCTATAACCTGAAACATGTTAAGTTTGAAAATATTTTGGGTCAACAAAAGTTGGTGAGAATACATAGGTTTTCGAATGTAATAGATAACAATAGTTTGTACAACAATCATAGTCGTATAATGATAGAGTATGAGTCCAACATGTAACAATGCGTCTTTGTACAACCAAACCTTGTGTCGACTGAGGACTAACTCGCAAGTTAATTAAATGTTGTTACTGTTATCGATCATCCCTGAATTTATGCGGGGGGTGGGTTTGTCAGACCTATAGCGCTATAATCTAAACAGGCGGCTTGATCAATGTTAATGATTGTACTGTGTCTTTTTGTAACAGTCAAATGATAGAATGAGTAAATGATAGTGTAATTGAATCACAAGTTTCAACAATGTAAGAATGAGTAAATGATAGTGTAAAAAATGTTTAAACATGTTTCACCCCAAAATGTAAAATAGAAAAAGGGCTATGTAAACTCACCTTAGTGTTAGGATGACGACCCTTGTTATATAAGTAAATGTGGCTCGTGTGTATCCAAATATCACCCTATTTCAAAGTAATAAATAAGTGTTTGGGGAAAACTTAATAAGTCTAAGTTTTCTAGTCTAAAATGTGCTAGGATTCCTAATTTGGGGATTAACAATTGATTTCTGATTAAATTTGAATAATTAACATAAATAAAGAAATTATTAATGAAAATGTTTTCTGACCAATATTATCCAAAAGTAGTTGAATTATAATGTAATAAATGTGAAAATAATTTTTATAAAATTATTTTCTTAATTAATGAATATTTGTATATAAATACTTATTTGACAAAATATAGACTTAATATTTAAAAATATTAAAATTATAAATTTTGAATCAAAAATTTATATTTCTGATCTAAATGATTAGTAATAATTTATGTGAAATTTTGATGCAAAAATAATAAAAAAATGAATTTATTATGATTTATTTATGATTAAAATAACAAAAATCAATTAAAAATATTAAATAAATGATATTTTCAGAAATAAAAATCATTTCTGGAATGTTTATTGTTTTATAAGTTTAGAATAATTTTTGTGGAATTTAATAAAATCGTTTTGCTATTTTTATAGAATTTTATAATTATAATAGAATAAACTTGTATTATTTATTATATATATAAAATAAATATATTTTCTGAAAATAAAAATTGTAAGAATAAATTTACAGTTTGTATATCAGAATATAATTTTTATAGAATTTAAAAAATCAACTTTGATATTTTAAACCTAATTTAAGAGTTAATTATCAAATATAAATACATAATTATAAGGAATTTAAAAAAAAAATGGTTGTTGATGGTGGGGGTCGAACCTGGGCCCTTGGCCGGTTCACAGTTTTAACCAATGAGGGTTTCACCAACTGATCTGTGGATCAGTTGGTGATTGTTTTAAGAATGTTTTAAATAAAAAAGATACCTGCGAAGTGTTATCTTCCCCAAATTATTCATAAGAACCCTAGATCCTTGATCCGATTAAACACGCGGTTTTACCCCAATTAATCATAGGGCTAATAATTATAAAGAAACGATAATTAGGTAAGAATAATAAGATTAAACATACTGTTTGTAATGCTTCGTAGAATGCGGGTCAAACTGAAAGTCAACCCACGAGCAATAATCACGATTTCAGGGAATGAGGGAGGATTGTGAGGGTGAGGTTTTGGTTTTCGGCATTCTAAGGCTCACCAGGAGCGTTTAATTTATACTGTTATCACGTAAAAGGAAGGTCTACGAATTTTTACAAAAGCTTGGTCAAAAGCGTGTATTTACATTGAATTGGAGTGGGTTTTGGCACAAATCACGGATTATAATTATTGAAGCATGTTAATCGGTCAATGAGGATGAATTTGCTACCAAAAATAAGGCCAAAATTCATGGAAGGTGGACTGGTTTTTGACCACGGGTTCGGGTCGCGTATGGAGGACGAGCGGGTAACAGGGACAAAGAAAAGAGGGGTGTTTGTGTTGGGCCGGGTTTTTTGTTCTGGGCTGGGCTATTTACTGGGCTCCGAAGGTTGGGGTTAAAAAGGGTGGGTTTGTATGGTTTGTTTTTGTTTGTAAAAGTCTATCTTTATTATTATTATTATTATTATTATTATTATTATTATTATTATTATTATTATGCCATTATATATATATATATATATATATATATATATAGGGTTGGGTTATTCTACAAAGGCTACAAAAAATGAGAAGGGTGAGAAGCCACTAGAAATTGACATGTGTCTAAAGGATTAACAAGTGGGAGGGGTAATTTTGTCAAAAACATATGCACATACAAGTCACATGCCATTTCCACCTTCATTTTTAAATGCCCGTAACTTTTTTATACGTCATCCGTTTTTAAAAAAAATTATACCATAAAATTGAGGGTCTTTTTATCTTTAATATGAGTACCATATGGCTATACTTTAGAAAAAAAATTCAAAACCCACTTGCGTAAGACACAATGGAATGTAAAACACAATGAACACCAATTAAATATAGGGTATAAAACACATTCAAGAGTCTAGTAAAACACAATGAACGACATACTAAAGACACAATGAATAGAAGACTAAAATACAATGAATACTTTTGAAAAAAAAAAGTTGAAAACCCAGTTGCGTAAGACACAATGGATGACATACGAAAGACACAATGAACAGAAGAATAAAATACAATGAATACTTTTGAAAAAAAAAAAGTTAAAAACCCAATTGTGTAAAACACAATGGACGACATATAAAAGACACAATGAACAGAACACTAAAACACAATGAATAATAGACTTAAACACAATGAACATAATAAAACACAATGTACACCTAAATACAAAACTCATTTGCGTAAAACATAATTAAAAGCATACTAAAAACACAATGGACAAAGTTAAATCATGTGTAGACTAAAAAAACATAAATAACATATTTATAAAGCACACATGCATACTATAACACAATGAACGAGCAGAAAGACACAACGGAGAAGAAAACCCATTTAGCATGAATTTTTTTTTTCAATTTTAATGTAGCAATGTGGTACTCATATTAAAGATAAAAAACGCTCGTTAATATGGTGAAATTTTTTTGAAAAAAAAATGTCGTATGAAAAAGTTATAGACGTTTTAAAATGATGGGGGAATTGACATGTGCATTGCATGTGGAGAGAGAAAGTCAACAAATGTGGTTTTTCCTTTTATGCCCTTCCTCTAATTAATTATTTATTTTTTTCAAACAAACTAAGGTTGGGGTTAAAAAGGGGTGTTTGTGTTGGGCCGGGTTTTTTTGTTCTGGGCTGGGCTATTTACTGGGCTCCGAAGGTTGGGGTTAAAAAGGGTGGGTTTGTATGGTTTGTTTTTGTTTGTAAAAGTCTATCTTTATTATTATTATTATTATTATTATTATTATGCCATTATATATATATATATATAAGTTGGGTGATAAAAACTTAGGCATAATAGTATAAAATTAATGATAAAGTAAGGGCTTTAATGTATTAGAATTTGGGAAAAATTTTGCGATGTTACAGTATGCGTACATATAGTTTGGTGTTTGATTATTTTTGCAACAATAAATATACCATTAAATTAGTCATTTTTCTATCGTTCGAACAAGTAATGCAGTAAGTTTTAGTCACACGTCGATTCGGTTCGTTATACATAAAAGAAAATATAACTCTAACTATATAAATATAACCAAAATAAATAAAACAAGACACTGCGCGCGTTATACCTTTCTGTTATTCGAACTCGCGAACCGATACGCGTGCGCCTTGGAGTACTCGTTGACCAGCTTTGACCGGTACGGAGCTTGACCGATGTTGACCAGTGTTTGACCAGATCTGGATGTTTGACCACAGTTGACCAGGCCCGGGTTTGACCCGAGACCGTGAGGTGTTTAGCTGTTATAATACCCGAAAGAAAATGAATCATAGTAAGGACCAAACAACCAAACATCACAAATCTGGAATCGAAAGAAACCTGACCACAGTACCAACCACCGATTGGTACGAGAGTTCACCGGAACAAGCACAAGAGATGATACCTGGCCGGAACCTGTAACTCGGAAGGAAAATAGGCAATCAGAAACCTGCAAGCTCGAGTGCCAGTCAAGTATGAACATCATCATTGTTCGGTCTGTGTTGTGCTCCCTAATCAAAACACTCGAACTGAACATTAAAGAAAAAGCCATTCGGTCTGTGTTGTGGCCAACCGAACCCAGCAACCTAGACAATAACACCCTGAAGCAAATAACCCGGTGCAAAACCCTTTGCGTACCTTGACCCGACTATGCAGACCTGCCCGGACAACCCCAATAACGACCCAGCACTCCTCGCGCGTCACTGATGCAGCGCCGCCACCACCTTCCATGGTGGTGGCTGGTCGTTTCTAAAAACGGAGGGGGAGGGAAAAGCTCGAGTGGTGGTTGGCAGCCCTCTGTCGCGTCATTAAACCAGCGCCGCTGCCACCATTCATGGTGGCAGCCGGTCGATGCCAATGGTGGAAGAGGAAGGAGGCCAATGTAAAGAGAGTGCGGGAGAGAAGAGATAGAGGGCGAGATTTGCCAAAAATTTGTAATAATTCGAACAAGTTTAAAATAAGTAGGTGTCAATGGAAAAATTGTAGAGTAAATTTTGTCCCTGTGGATGGAAAGATTTTATTTTCAAAATTGGTTTTGTATATAAAGCAAAAGTCATTAAATAGTAAAACTAAATTGATTTAGATCAAAATATTTCGATGAGTCATAGGTTTTAAACACGATGTCGGATTTGAAAGAAAAAAAAATCAAGAATTTATTGAGGTGTCTTGTATAATTGACTTTGGTTATTCCATAAAAAGAAGTGATTCCTAATATATTAAAACTTTTTTTTAAGATCATTTGTTACACCAGTAAATTGCTACACCAACATTTGAAATTTAGAAAATGAGTTTGTGGAATAAAAGGCTTTTTGACAACAATATTTATTTGCTTTAGTTTGTGAAATTCCTAGGTAATGAATATTTGACAAAATTTAGTACTCTTTAATGTTGGTGCTAGAGTATATCCTATAAATGGGTTACGAGATGATAGTTTGAACAAGGATTTTAAAATCTTGAATATGATGAAATTTGATGGTTGAGGGTGTCTTTAAAAAAATATGTAGGGGGAGAAGTTTAAAATAAAATTGGCCCGAATGTAATATGATTTAAGAAGTAAGATATGTAATATGTTGTAAAGAGAAATATATGATTTGGGTTGGATGTTAAAAATAATTAAACAAGCGGGTAATATTACAAGTTTGTAAAATGAAATATGATTGTGAGATCCACAAATGTTTCATGAAATTTAGGCTAACGAGGGGATTATATAAGGAAGAAAATAGATTTGAAGTGCATGATTTTTTTTTATTCAAATCTTAGAATTTAAATGAGAGTGAGGGGGTATAAATGAAAATGAAATACAAAGATTGTATTCATTTGTACACGTATATACGAAAATGTTTACTTATCAAGACAGATCGGATCTAAGCCCAGTGAATTTGCCCTATTAAACTAGGAGTACATTAGGATTGCAACAAGTGAAAGAGAGTGTAGGCAAGACCAAGCTAGGATAAGAATAAGGAGGAGGATAGGGATAGAGATAAGGATAAGGTAGATCTACAAGCAACTAAAGCAAGTACTGATTAAAGTCCTAAGGCTATAGACTAGATTATTTTTCTAATAACCTAATTCCCTATAACCAAGGCTCTGATACCAATTTGTAACACCCCAACCGATGGCGGAAACATCGAGGTGTCACATATGAATGATTGTTCAGTAGCTCATGGTAATACATATGTTTAAATAATCATTTATTTCATTACATTATTGAATTACATTAAAGTCTTGAATGGAATCTAATACGTCAAACAAACAACGAAACTTCAAATAACTCCTCATGCTAGCTCTAGACTTCAAGCATCAATATTTCCTGTTGAGTTTGGAAAAATGGGGGGGTCAACTAGAAGTTGGTGAGAATACATAAGCCAAGTCAAGCAATAAGTTTTAAAAGAATAAAAGTTTAGCAATTCATATGTCTAATGTAAGTTTAAGTCTACATGAATAAACAATAAGTATAGTATGCACATAATCAATCCTCCGACAAAGTTTAGGTCCATCCCGCATCCACGGTTCTCCTTATAAAGTTTAGGTCCATCCCGCATTCACGGTTCTCCTTATAAAGTTTAGGTCCATCCCGCATTCACGGTTCTCCTTATAAAGTTTGGAACGATAACAATCACCCGCGCTCCCCATACAAGATGGTCAACGAATCTAGGT
The DNA here is from genome assembly GCA_028751855.1 of Ambrosia trifida. NCBI lineage: Eukaryota > Viridiplantae > Streptophyta > Magnoliopsida > Asterales > Asteraceae > Ambrosia > Ambrosia trifida. The sequence continues at coordinate 53,065,112 of CM054128.1, forward strand.
GGGGTTGTCAATCCAATAGATCTATCATTGTATACCGCCGGCTTGATCAGGGTCAATGATTATGCAAGTTGAAGTTTAAGTCTAATAGTCTTTGTCTAAGTCATGAGGCATTAAAGTTTACAACTAGACATGTATGTAGAATTGCTTAAGTATAAAGTTTCAAGTATAAAGAATTGCATAAACAAGGTTACGTAAACTCACCTGAAATTCACTGTGTAAGTACTAGCAAGTAGCAACAAGTCTGAACTTGGATTAATTGAACTCTTGTATCCTATTACAAATAAATGATGCCTTAAATTCTAATGCAAATGAGTTTAATTCATTTCTTGGTTGTAAAGATAGTTTATTCAACTACCTAGATTCGTATTGTAAACAATACGTGTCTTAATGTGTGTATGACTTAACGAACCGATAGTACTTGGTTTAGTTTCACGAAGCTTGCGCGTATGTATAGTTATATATAATGTATACTTTATATAATATTCAGATTCACGGCTTTAAACTAGTTAGAAAGGAATATTCAAGATAGTGAAAATAATATGTGTAACTTGATTCGCGTTTTAGTTTATTTGAAGACCGGACGATATTTGTATTATGTTTATATATATTTTCTCAAAATCAATTGTCCACATTCTCAAAACACAATACAATTTAACTAAATCTTTATACGCGATAAATGGTTCAAGTTATTAAAGCTATAACAAGGATAAACTATAAATTTCAACGAGTCGTATGCGTACATATAGTTTGGTGTTTGATTATTTTTGCAACAATAAATATACCAATAAATTAGTCATTTTTCTATCGTTTAATCGTGACAATAGAGGCCGATTAACCATGGGGTAAATGGTTATTAACGGCCGATTATAGTGCAGAAATAACGAATTTTATCATACCCGAGTGTGGAGCTTCCAGATCACGAGTGAAACAAAACAGTCAACAAAACTCGATTACTTGCATACTGATGAAAAACAGAACAAACTGAGAGTGGGGGTAGGATTTTCGGCACTTTTAGGTCACAAAGGAAGGTTCAATTTATAATAATCCTACGGCTTGATTGTTTTAGAAAGTTTGACCCACTCTTTATTAAAAACGCGTGTAATGATCTATAATTGGTAGGGTTTAACTGAGATTTTTGGCGTGTAGAACACGCTGAAAGCTGATTTCAATCATACCATATATAATCATGCTTCAAAACGCGGATTAGACCTCGATTTGGAAAGAATGCAAATCGCAGTTGACTTTCTAAAGTCAATTGTAAAGATGTGGAAGGGTTAAATTTGTTTGGGTTGGATATTAATCACCAAAAGAGCTGTGGCTCGGTCGGTTTATTGTGTTTGTGTTAATCAGTTGGACTCGGGTTCGAGTCCCGGCACCAGCACTATTTTTTTAAAGCATTTTATACATAAACTATATTTCTCTCTCTATATATATATATATAATGATTATACTAGTAAAAAAATATGTTACGAAAAATTTTAAAACACACTAAAACGTCGAGATTCAATGGGTTTTTTTTATATAATTATTTGTATAAGGTGTTTAAAACGTACATTGTTTAAAACAAACACATTTTTTATTAATTAAGAATTTAGGGAAAATATGCGATGTTACAATCTCATATGTGCGATTTTTTATGCAATAAGTTTTTTTATGCATGAACCTTATGTGTAATCTATATGTACTTGATTAGTTTATGTAAAAGGGGTCACTAATGGGATGTCGGGTCTGTCTGTTGTGACGGTTCAACAGTCAAACACGTTTTCAAACATACTTGGTCATGATTTGAACAATCGGGGACTAGTTAACCTAAGGGTTATTAGTCAAAACACTTATGCAAACTTTTATGATAGATCGCCGGTATTTGGGACTATCAGGATTGTGTCTTTGTTAAAGGAAGAAAACTAAGGTGAGTGTTACATCCCCATTCTTTACTGTTTTCATACTTTTGGGGGAGAAACATGCGGTACGAACTTACAAACATTTAGACCAACATATTACATTATATCACATGGATACTTAGTGACATTTATTCATCTGTAAAGTCCTCTCAAACCCTTAATGAACCATTAATATGTGGATACATAGAGGGGAAAGTGTGAATAGATCTATTGGGCCTAGCAACCCCCACTCAGGCTGATTGGAGGTCGGTGGCGGGTGCATATTTGTCCTACCAAACTTATGGCACCGGGTGATGAACCGGTGACGGGTATAGAGGCATTCTAACGTTCAGCAGTGGTTCACGACACTATAGTATCATGTAACGATGTCTAGGTAGCATCAGGTATAGATGTAAGGATTGTTGGGTCTGGATTACAAACATTACAATCTTTTGCAAACTTTATCGCTGTGACTCACCGGCACTGTATGTATTGGCTAACTTTGCATGTTTTCTCAGGTCGCTATAGCATGGAGTCTTAGGCGCACTGGAGTCGCACTACGTCTGGTCTTTGCATTCATAAAGTAAACATTGTTTGGTTTAACTACATATTTTTGAACTTTGGTTTTGTAAACATATTTGCTTCCGCTGTCTGGCTTTGGTTTTTGAAACTTTTAAGCTGCGCGGTTGGTTTATTACATTACTTTTCATACCATATAGTTGTCGTTTATTGTGACCGTTGACTTGGATCCTGGTATGTCACGCGCCTCACGGTAAAACCCCGCAAGTGGAATTTGAGGATGTGACATGTTGTCACCTCTGCTCTCCTGAGATCCGATCCTACCAGCCGGTCGGTAGCCATGACCGGCGTTTCCTCTTCTTCGCCTCTTTCCTTTTCCTCTGTTCGATCTCTATCTCTCTCTCTCTCTCCGTTTTCTCTCTTTCTAACTTTGGCAGTAAGGTAAGTGTGTGTTGTGCGAGATGAGAGAGACAATGAGGGGTTGTTTGGTTGATTAAGTGCTGAATGGTTCAGCTCTTAACCAATCCATTCAGAGCCTTTTTTAGGTTGAAACAAATAGTTTGAATGCTGAACCATTCAGAGCTGAATGGTTCAGAGTCTCATTAGGAGACTACCAAACAGGCCTGAGTATGTTGTGTGTGTTATGATAAGAAGGGTGGGTTTTATATATAAAAATTGTGTGTGTGTGTGTGTAATGATTAAAGAACAGAGGAGCCATGGGGCACATGGTGGTGACACCATGTGTCTCATGATGACTAATCAATTAGTCCTGAGTGGGGTCATTAATGCGTATTGGCTCGGTCTCGCGACGCGTTTTATCTATTCAATGTTTGTATACAATGGTTCGGTTTTTAGTTTCAGACACAATTATCTCACTCATTATTGGTTTTGGGTTACTTTTATTATATGATAATAATACTAATACACGAAAAATTTTGGGGTCCACTCTGGGGTGTTACATTCTCCCCCCTTGTAGTTTCTCAAGCTTGAGCTTGGCTTGGGCTTGGCTCGTTTAGTGTTTATTAGTTAATATATTATATAAAAGTACTATAAATAATAGGCTCGTTTAGGCTCGATGAGTCAAAAGCTCGGCTCCGCTCGTTTATTAAACAACGTTAAATGTGAGGTAAATAGTATAAAATATTAATAAAACTAATATTATACTGAGGCTCGATAAGACTCGGCGAGCCTAACAAGCTTCATACGACAGGCTCGAGCTCGATAAGTAAACGAGCTTTGTTTTAGGCTCAAGCTCGGCTCAGACTTGAGTAGCTCGCGAGCTGCTCGGCTCATTTGCTCCCCTAGGCATAACTACCACTAACTATAAGGTAGCGTGTGCGATTTTATTTGGTTACAATTCAAAGGACAGATTAATCTCCGTTAATTACAAGGGCACTCCACCAGGAAATAAGGTGAACTTTGGAGAGAGATGGGAGGGTTTACTCCTTAGGGAGATTCCTGTCCGGGAGAGGTACACGGTTCGAATCCTAGAGCCAGTAAAAATACACCCCTTAACGTTGAAATGGCTTATGCCCTCAGGGACGATACAAAAAGGGGATTCGAAACGGGGTACCGAGATGATGTCCTTAGCCGATCCAAAAAAAAAAAAAAAAGTTAATGGAACTTAAACAAACATTAATCATTTTTTTTATCATTCATCAATCAAACTCATTTTATGTGCTCAGTTTGTATGACAGCGCACAACTTAAAAAATACATTAACACAACCTAGACCGACCCTTATGATTATGAACTATACAATTAATTGAGTGAAACTTGCAGTCTAATTAAATTTAATATTTTAACTACTAACTATTGTACTTCTTTATTAAATTTATTTTTACTATAGAATAGGTTCGGGTTATGACGGATCAAGGGACTAAACGGGCCGTATTAACGGGTTGGCAGGTCCAACTGACACGAGCCGGAAAATTTGACACGAACCCAAACTCAAACCGAATTCAGGTATTTGTTGGGTAATTGTTCGTCGGGTATTGAGCATACCCACGAATCATACCCGTTAATTTATTAATAACACCTATTGGGGCTCCCATGTACGTTTTTTTACTCGATGGACTATTTTAATGCCTATAACAAAAGAAAATATGACTAATAACATTCATATCATATGGAAATATATATTTTAAACACATATTTCATAATTAAGGTATTGCCTTTGGGTTGTAGCATCAACCGAATGGTATTCCCTAATAAAAGTTGATATACATGTTAAAAACAAGATTCTTGCTTTCCCAAAAAGATGAAGCAAAAGTATCGTTTCATCATATGCTCCTTAAAACCTCATTTCCTACAATTAATGAAAGAAAATTAAAAGAATACACAACTCATAACTATAAATTTGACACTTGATGCAACAATCTAGCGCTAATATAGCATAATCTAATAAGAGATAGAACAACTTACATTTCGATAAAGCAATCAATTTAGTAAAAGATTAAAAAAAAAAAAAAAAAAAAAAAAAAAGCTCTTATATATACTTATATTTAAAAATACTTACCCCACTTTCTGTTGTTCAATCTCCAAAAGTCGTTTCTTGTGTTCTTTCCACTTCCATGGCAGGATAGCATTTGGATCTCTCCATAACCAGGGGCGCAGCTTAGTTGGGGCGGGAAGGGGCGGCCGACCCCCCCCCCCCCCCCCGAATTTTCACGCAGAAGTTCTGATTATATAGTATTCGTATAGAAATTTTTTCGGAATATACGGTTTCGACCCCCGAAACTAGTGAGTTCCGACTCCCCTGATAAATTCCAGGGCTGGCTGAGGATGTGAGATATTTAGAAAAAGTCTGGTTGCCGGAAAATGTTGCAGAGATATACAAACGAGAAGAGTGTTTAAAGAAGAAGCATTGGGACGGGAGCTATTTAAAAAAGGAGGTTTTAAAATATGAAAATGAAGTCTTCAGTAGTACTACAATCACTTTAATAATTTGACTAATTAATTTATTTAATTTATTACATATTCCCATTGTTTTATTCATTTTAATGCTGCATTTCTAAAGTGGGTCCCCCTTGATGGGTGTTTGGGATTGATTATTCAAAATAGATTATGCGTTTTGGAAAAGCAGAGATGGAGCTACTTATAGATTATTGCGTTTTGATAGCCTAAAAAACTGATTATCTGCGTTTTCAAAACGCAATAATCTAATAATCAGATTCAAAACGCAATCCCAAACACCCTCTTATTAGGTTTTAGATTAGATAGTAGATTACTTTATTAGTTTATAATAATAATAATAATAATAATAATAATAATAATTTTCTGTTTCTTAAGATTAGACCATTAGGTGTGGGGGGCGGCATAGGGCCAACATCGAGATGCCGGGCCTCGCTACACCGCCCCTTAGGGGCGGCATGGACAAGAGGGGCATTGAGATGTCGTTGATTCCGGGCCTGTTGCTTGCCTTGGGATGCGTGAATTTGGAACTTGGACCATGTGGACGTTGCATTTGACCGTTATTAAAAAAAAAAAATCAATCATTTTTTTTAAAAACCTATTTAAACCAAACCAATTTACCATTTTTCACCACAATTCAAACACCACTTTTTATATCAAACACCACCTTTTATATAAAAATACTTTATATATTTTGCAATGGATCCCTATCAAAACAACCCAAACCCGAATCAACCACCACAACATAATCAAAACAACCCGAATCCAAACCCGTTCACGATGCCAATGGATCCATCTTGGGCTACTTTTTCGGGTTTCCAACAAACTCCCAACCCTTTCGCCCAATATCCCCAAATGCACCAAAGCCCCACTACTTTTAACCAATTCCATCATATGCAAATGCATCATAACCCTCAATCCTTTACCCAACTTTTGCAAACTCCGCCATTCCGTCCATCTCTACAACCACAACGACAACCCAATTTTGAACTCGAAGATGAAGAAGATGATGAGGTGGAGGTTGTCCCCGAAACACAAGTCCAACGTTCGAAGGGGAAGGGGAAAAAAAGCAAGGTGAAGATAAAGAAGAAGAGTCGTCCAAAAAAACCCCATGGACGAAATTGGAAGAAGAAGCGTTAGCGAATGCGTATTTGGCTAGTTCGAAAGATCCCATAGTTGGTAAAAAAAATTAATTTTTTAGTAGTATACAATAAAAAAATTTATTTTTTTATTCTCTAATATATGTTTTATTTAAAAATGTAGGGACTAATCAAACGGGAGATAGTTTATACGCCGAAGTACGAGATAAATTTCACCAATTGATGGAGCAAGGAGTTTATCGCAAGCAGGAGGCTTTAAGTTCTAAATGGAGGAAAATGACTACTACAATCGGGAAGTTCATCGCCTTTTATAATCCATTGTATGTGCAACCTCCAAGTGGGTTTAACGAGGAAATGATTTTCAAGGAGGCGATGCGAAAATATGAAGACAGGTATGGCCATGTTTTTCCTCATGTTCGAGCACGGACGGTGTTGAAGACATCTCGCAAATGGGCACCGGTTCCAAACGAGGTTGCATACGCCAAACGAACCAAAACTTCAGAGTCGGGCGATTATAGCGTGGGAGGCGGGTCGACCGGTCATTGTCAAATAAATATAAACGATGACCCAGACCCAGAGTTCGAGGATACTCCCGTTCAAGAGGAGCCACGACCCATTGGGAGGGACAGAGCAAAAAAACAAGCCGCGTCAGGGAGTGGGAGCGGGTCAATGTTGGACGGTTTGGTCGCTGAATTGGCATCCTTCAAAAATACCTTTAGTGAAAGTCAAGCAGAGAAGAAGAAATTGAAGGAACGCGAAGTCGAAGAAAAGCTTCGCTTAAAGCAAAAGAGGGTGGAGGAAAACATTCGCCAAAAGAACGAAGATAGGCAAATAGAAGAATGGCGAATAATGACAGCAAACATCAACACTACCCCGAAGAAGACCGTCCCGTGTTGCTCAAGATGAAGGAGAGCATCGCAAAAAAATATAATCCGTAGTTTGTGGTTTTTTTTTAATTAAAAATTGTACTTTTTTTTTATTTAAGTGTATGTTTTTTTTATTGTACGTTTTTTTTATTTATTTAAGTGTTTGTTTTTTATTTAAATACATCTTTACTTTTTATATTAATATGATAATATTATTTAATACAAAAAAAAGGAAATAGCATTAAATGGTGATGGGCCTCCTCCACACCCCTAGGAGCATCATCTCATGGATGCTCCTACCCCACGCTGACGTGACAGCGGAGGTGGAGGCAAGGCATGAAAGTTGGGCCTCCTCCATACCTAATGGTCTTAGATAGTAGAAAGTGGGTCTTCAGTCCTCACCAATTGTTTTACTCATTTTTTTTTTTTCATTCGGTAAACCCAATTCAAACCTAATTGCCTAAACCTAAATAAAACAATCTAAACTCTCTCAGCCTCTTTGTCTCTCGTTCTCACTGCTGTGCTCACCAGTTACCCTGCGCAAGTTTCTTCATTCAAGAATAAACTCCTAAAGCCATCATGGTAAACTATTACTTAACTACTGTACTAATTTATTAATTATTTATTTTTTGGCATTTAGTAATTGTATTGATACATTGTTGTTTGTTGTTATGGACTGAAATCATTGCAAGGTATGGGACTTGTCCCACATCGGTTGTATGGGCAACCAATGTGGGGTTTATAACCCAAGTGGGCTCTCTCTTCCATCAGACTAGTCTTTTGGGATGAGTTCTCCTGTTTGGGTTGTAACAATGGTATCAGAGCCAAACTCGGAGTGGTGGCCTGGAGAGAGCCAGCCGTGACCAACGAGGACGTTGGCCCTTAAGGAGGGTCGATTGTTATGGACTGAAATCATTGCAAGGTATGGGACTTGTCCCACATCGGTTGTATGGGCAACCAATGTGGGGTTTATAACCCAAGTGGGCTCTCTCTTCCATCAGACTAGTCTTTTGGGATGAGTTCTCCTGTTTGGGTTGTAACATTTGTTGACTTCTAACTTGTGTTGTTGACTTGTGGAAATGTGTTGAATTGTTGATAAAACATTTAAACCATTCATACAGGTTGAACTGTAATTTTTTATCTAGGTACTCACGCTTTGTCCCCTTTTTAATGTCTCAGTGTCTTTGTTCAATTTTTTGTTAAACGATGCTTAGAACTTTGATATTATTGTATTTAATGTTTGACTCGACCCAAATCGAATCACCGACCCGAACATATAATAGTAAAAAAAATTTAGGTCCCATCCCGTGACTGGTAATTTCCGACCCCCCGAGCAATTTCTCAAGCTTCGCCACTGTCCACAACCCAATACCATGATCATGGGCATCTTTGTGCCACCACCATCAAACCAATAACGTGTTTTCATAATAAAGAAAAATTAATATTCTTGTTATCGTAATCAAGTAACTTGGAAGAGGTACCTCAGCAAAATCCTCACGCTCGACATACAAATCAGCGTACCATGGAGCCCCCTTTTTTAACAAAATCTCCTACATAATTTCATGTATTAGTTTAATTACATTTGTTAGTAGACATATCCGTGTTGAAAAATCGAGCTATGCGGCCGATTAATCGACAGCGCTAATCAGAACCCTACCGACTGGATTTTGCATAATCAGACAAAATTGGGACCTGGTAAAAATTAGGTCTAGGTGGAAAAATAAATCTTGCCTAGATCGAGTTCTTACCTCAAAATCCAACGTATCTGAACCCTACGCAACGACCCTATTCGAACTGAAACACACCTGCTTCATTTTCATTGATTCGAATCTAGCCCAATTGATGACATCCATGGGGTCGCAAGAGAGGCTAGGTTGCAATTACAGCTTTGAAATAAGGAATTGATCAATCTAAATAACTTAATTAGACGTTGGGTTAATGTGGTGTTTAGAAGAAATGGGGAAGGGTCTGTGCATGTTATAAAACGGTGGTGGTCATCTTAGGGTTATTAACTTTGATATTTTATCATTTAACCCCCTCAATATTTAATAGTTTATATTTGGTCTTCAAACTAATTTAGCTAAAGAATAAAAATTCCAATTTTATAGCTTTTTATGTTATACATGAAGGTTTCTTATAAATTATTTGTACATAACACAACACATATGACCAGACGGGATTACATGGACAAGTTTGCCTTCGCAGTAAACGTTTGAAACACAGCGTCTATAAGGATCAATATAATAAACTTGAATCACCACACTCTTGGTAACAATTATATTATTAGGCTCATCCGTCACCTCTTCATCTTAATCTTGATCCGACTATGGAGCATCAATGCCTTTGTATTCGTTGAAATGGCTTTACCCAAATTATATTGTTTCTTTCTTCAATCATGTAGTAATTTAGCTACAACTATATGATTAAATGGGCCGAACCAAAAACCGAAATGAAAATAACGAAATCATCATCCTTTTCTCCGTTTCTTTACCCTCTCTATTTTGGCAAGTGACGACAGTTTGTGTATAGTGGTCTTGTTGATATTATTATCGAGTATTCATTCTTACCCCGTATGTTGATATCCCATCACGAACGTCAAACCCTATCCGAGCCGCCCATTTATAGTTAAAAATAAATAACAATAAGTGAAATATAAAAGAAGACAAGGTTTATATAAATAACATACCAGTTGGTTTCACCCACACCCCTCCCGAGTGATATAGGACCTCTCTTCCAGCTTGTTGATACGATGATGCATTGTCGCATCTGTCCCAATATCAACTTATAAGATTAAAAAAAAATAGACTTTACTACTTAAATGAAAAAAGCTATTAAAGCATTAGATAAAAATAATCAAACAATAGCACCCAACAACTCACCGTATCCATACAATCCAAAAGATCATGTTCCGTTAACAACTTTTGTGGCTTTGTAAAACCCGATACAAAAGTTTGTTGTAACATTCGTATTTTTTAGCAAATATTGAATTAATAAAAAAAGATTCCCAAATTTATTCAATCTAATAGTAAAGGTAATAGGTAATAGTAACATTTTTATTCTAAGGTTTATAAACTAGGGGTTTGTATGGTCCCGGTACAGGTACCACGTTGGTACCATTATTCGGTTGTAAATATAGCCCTCAAAAAAAGTAGGTACCAAAAATGATTCAATACCATTTAGTAATATCTAAATAGAAGTATAGAACTAACTATGAGTCTAAATTAGGAATAAACCTCAAATTCATCATATAGGTTGAAGGTTTGTAAAGTGCTAAGTATGAATCTTGAAGCCGTTTCTTCATTTTTGGGAAGATCATCCTTTTCTTTTAAATTTTAATAGATAACACCAGTTTCTCATAACATTTTATTGGTTAAAATATTATATGAGTATTTAAATAGTCATAGGAAATTTACATCAACAGCACTGGGTGAAACGACGTAGTTCATCAGGAACCTGTAAATCACACAAGCAAATTAGGAATTTAGGAAATTGGGAATTTAGTGAATATAAGGATTTAAGTGAAGGGGCTACCTTCTTTGTGTACTCATACGTATGAACATCCATAATAAAATTGCTTAATAAAATTGCTGATATTTTCAGGAACGTCCAATGGAAGCTCTAGGGGAAAGGGTTCTAAAGCAACGATGCTGCTGCTTTGTTCCATCCGACCTCTCTGCGGTCCTCTCTGACCTCGCTAGTTGGATTGCAGGGTATCAAACCCGTAACAGCGCCGAGGTTTTTTTCCACCTTTCTTTGTCATTGCTCACTAGTAGATGATAAACATAAAAAAAGTCAATAATCGATAAACAGTGACAAACACTAAATTATGAGAAACATTAAATGATTTGGTAAATAAGATTCAGATTCAGGGGCGGTACCAAAGGAGAATTAGAGGGGTCCGTTAACCCTCCGGCCAGCCGAGTTTATGTTAATCATTATGTCCACCGTAAACCTTTTTTTATAGTTTCACGTCAAAATTAAATTATATATGTTCTATGGTAGATAAAATGAAGAAAAAAGAGTAGAAATAACGCTACAGAGATTTTTCCGGTGACAATATCTGCAACTTTCAGTGGAGTTTTAATTATTTTATTAAAAAAATTCTTCCATATTATTTAGTAGTTTAAAAAATAAACGTATTAACATAACTAGATAAGCTTATAATCATATTATTAATCTCTCAAAGATATTGGTTAGACGAGTAAATTAAAGTCTATGCACATGCAACATACAAAGCAAGTAATGAAAAAACATGGGCTAGATGAGTAAATTAAAGTAAAATGCATGTACAGTGGACTGTTGACAGTTTGTTATGTTACCATTTATGTTTCAATGTTATATATGGATCGTATCTCTTTCTTTTATTAGTGTTCAATGTTATTTGTCTTCTTATTTGTAGAGGTTCATAATGTTCTATAGTAGTTTTATTTTAAGATGTCATCATCACGTAAATATAAGAGGGAATCTTCTCTTGGTGCGTGAACCGGATCAAATACTTGACGGTGTAAATCCGAGTTGCTTCAGTTTTGATTTTGCCGTAACGCACGATAGTTCAAAATGGTATAATTTACATTTATAGTCCAAAAAATAACTTTTTATCTATAAAAACTGTGATGACCATTTGATCCTTGCAAGACCACACAAAGGAACATGTGATAACCATATCTTTTAGAAGTATAATCCACAATCTTTACCCATCAAAATAATCCTGAAAATAACTTCTTATATGTAAAAATTATGTGAATTTTTGTTTTCAGTTAGGTGAAAATAGCATTTTTCAAAGGTATATTAGTATAGAGTAGTGTTAGATGAAGCTCAGACAATCATTAGTCTCTCCTCTTCTGATAAGAAAATTCATATTAAATTTAACAGAAGACAATTACCTCTTGTTTTATATTTCATAATGAAAATAAACAAGAGTCAAGGACAATTTCTATCTAAAGTTGGGCTGTATTTGAAAGATTCGGTTTTTAAACATGGCCAATTGTATGTTGCGCAATCAACAGTTAACAGTGGAGAGTCGAATGAAGATACTAATATTGGACAAAGATGGTAGTGTTACCAACCAAACACAAATGTTGTGTACAAAGAACTATTTGGATGTTTTGTGAGTAGCTTTATGATATGTTAAATTACCATTTTTTATTTACGATTTATTAATGTTCCTTTAAACATCTTAACAATGAAATTTGTTTTATTATTATTTTTTATGTTTTGATAAACTATATTTAATCACTTTGAATTTTCTATGTTCATTTGGCTTGCATTAGAATAACTATCTTATTATTCGTTTGATTCCACTCTTTCCTTATAAATATGTCAAATCAAACTTTAGTACGTTCGATATACCCATTATTGCATTTCATTAAAATCCTTATACGATATTTTGCATGCTGCCAAAATCCATATCAATTCGATTACGTAACATTCAATAAATAAAACAAGTTGCATACTATAATATTGATAGATTTTTTTTTCATTTTACGTTTAGATCAACCGTGATATGTTAAACCATGTTTATTTACTTTGAATTTTAATCTCCGTTTGCATGTCGTTACACTAAATATGTTATTATTCATTTAATTATTTGTTTTTAAATCACATCAAATCACACATTTTTTATTCATATATCCGTTATTGGGTAAAATTAAACCTTTTTGATAATATTTTGCAATCAACCAAAAGATCCGGTTTTCAGACATGGACAATTGTATGTTACATTATCAAGAGTCAAGAGTAGGAATGGACTGAAGATATTAATAGTAGACAAGGACAGTAGCGTGACAAATCGTACGTTAAATGTTGTTTACAAAGAGATTTTTTTGACAACTATGACAAATTTTTGTAAGTCTCATTTTAACTGTTTTTCTTATTTTCTATTCATTTATGCTCCTTAAAGTTTTAGTATTACGGCAACGTTACATTATAAAATTTGTTTATATATCAAATTTGTTTAACATTAAATGCTTTTTTTAACTTTTATTTTCTATTCAAGGGCTGAAGCAGTATTTTATTGTGGATTTTGCGACGTAATTTGTACAAGTTCCAAAAACCTTGACATGCATAATAAAGGAAAGCATCTCGTAAGCATGATGAAGGGTAAATACGTTGAAGAAGATGATGTGGAGATGTGTTTTGCTTGCAACGTTCGATGTGAAAATCCTAGGAAATTACAATGCTGCAATGGATGTTATGAACAAATTAATAATTAGTTTTTTTTCCGTACTTGATTTAATTCATTTTATGATGCACTATTATTAAGTTTTGTGAACATTATCTTTTGAATTATGTTTTCGTTTGGAAATATTATTTTGTTTAGTGGAAGAATTTTTTTTCTTACGAGATTTATTTGCATCGATTATTTTTTACAACTTAATATTTTCACGAGTACAAAAAAAATTAAAATATTACGTCATACTTTAACATATAATTATTTAAGAACTTGGACAGAATATTAAATTTTCACGTTATATTTTCTTTCATGTTATGTTTAACGCTTTTAGTTGAACACTGCCCTTATAAAGTTATTTAGTTTTATTTAGTCGATAAGATGTTTTATTTAAAATTTTCGTCACCCGTGAAATTCACGGGTCTCTAACCTAGTTCCTAATATACTGTCTGCGCCCTTGATCCTTGGTCAACAAGAAAGAGTCAACCAATTCCAATCATGCAATTCACGTGTGTTTGATGGTAATTTTGGTATGTTCCCATTCATAAACAACTGCCTCTCTATACTCGGCTATAATCAATCAAGAATGTTCACCAAATATATCGAATTATAGACCTATTATTCATATTACCTTATATTGGGTCAAACTTCCAAATTGTCGATTGAGCTTGAATTAGTATAAATTAACCCCCTACCATTAATCAGAACCCGCCGAAAATAATAACCTATCTCTCAATCCTCACCCATAATCGCTCTAATTCATCAATTAAATCGTGTTTGACTCGCGAGTTGGAAGCTTTTGCAATCGGTATGATGTAATTCATTGTTCTTGCATATTATTCGTCCCTTGATAATCAATAACCCTATGGTTAATTGGCTCATAATCTTGTGTATAATTCGATTAAGAAATCTAGGGTTCACAGGGTTTGTATTTGGAGGAATGATGGTTTAAACGTTTTCTATATAAACTAATTTTGAAACAAAAGACAACACCATGAGATGATGTACCTTTGTTGTTAGTCTTAGTGAGTCGGTCGTGGTCATGGGTTCAAATCCAAGCCCACACTCTTTTTGTTTGCTTTTAACGGTGTGATTTCCTAAACTATTAATAATGGGATAAATTATTTTTCATGTTTTATCAATTGATATATTAGTTTAATTTCAAGACATTTGGATGTATTTAGTTTTGAATATTAATTAATTGAATAAATGATTACTTAAACTTATTAATTATCATGAGCTACTGAACAATCGTCACTACGTGACACTTCGTTGTTTCCGCCATTGGTTAGGATGTTACAAACAAGCTCCTTGATGCTCTCCCTCCTAAATCGGGTGTTTCAAACAAGCTCCTTTATTCAGTTGTTGGAAACTAAGATCCTCTAACTTAGCTATGTAGAGAAAAGATGTAGGGTATGATACGTACAAGATCCGGGAGTATATTATGGTAATCTTGCGTCTAAATCATCATCTAGCAGTGGGTGTGCAAGTGCATTCTTCTCGGGGATACTTAGGGAAACATAGTGTTTGACTTAGACTGCGAATGTTGTTTCATCTCTACTTCGGGAGAATCAACAAAAGTGAAAGATCTTCCAACTGGCAATGGGAAAGAGAAGAGTTCAGGAAATGGGAATGGTAGTGGTAGCTAGAGCAACAGCAATCATTCCTACAAATCAATGCCATGAGTGTTCGGTCAGCTGAGCAACAACTTGTTGTCTTGTCTTCCTTTGTTGCTTCATATATGAGAATTGTATTCAAGGGAAGATAAAGGATTCGGTCGTTTTTTTATAAGGATTATGATCAGATAGATTCGGATGACTTACAAGAGATGGATTTGCAGTGGAACTTGGCTATGATTTCTAGGAGAGCCAAGAGATTAATGGACAAAACAAGAAGAAAATTAGTTGGTGGCAGAGCGGTTTTGACAAATCCAAGGGGAAGTGCTACAATTGTCACATTTTCGAGCACTTTGCTAGGGTCAACAGGCGAAGAGTTTAAACCAGTCAATGCGACATTCGTCACCCTTTTTTATGGATAATTAGTTTAGGCCTTAGGCCATTAGGTGAAACTTAAATTCCTAAATCTAAAAGCTAGAAAAAAATTAGGTAAAACGTCAAACGGACCCGGAACCCAACCCAAACCGTTCAACCAACCCATAAATTTTATGTCCGTTTATTTGAATGTGGAGCATCTAAAACAATAACTCAACCGGAACAAATTACTACGCTATTTGTATGTCAACCAAATCACATAGGTAAAAGTAACTTGTTTTTACCGTTTTTTTATGAAGGTAATCTAGTCCACTTGTAACATATGTTGGAGTGTCTTCAAAAGTTGCATGTCTTCATTGTAAAGTGCATCTCTGTACTAAAATTAGTAAGAACAACAAAATTTAGGTTACAAAACACCAACTTCAATAAGGGTTTATAATTTTTTCAATTATCCAGGCCAAATTATAGTAACTGGGTTGATCTATTTCGTTATTCAACCAACCTTAACACAAACAAACTTTTGTTATTTATTTAAGGCGTTCAACTATAAAACCAATATTGTGATATAAAATATGTCTAAACAACTAAGCAGTTAATGCGGTAAAATATCGGTTATCGGTCAAGGACCGATATTTGAGATATCAGTGAGATATCGGTAATATATATATGTTTAATAAATAAATATGAAAATTTTATATCTTTTAAAAATAAAATAATATATCAAAATTCCAATAAATACTTCAGGAATTCATTAGACTAAGTCAAAATTTTCTTATTTTTTAGAACCATATTCATCATTGATAATGCATTCCACAAACAAGACATGTCTATCACTGATTTAGATGCAGTTTTAGAGGTGGCCAAGTTTTTTTTAAAAATCTTATTTTTAGCAGTGAGCCTAGGTTTTAAAAATGAGCCCAATAGCAGCCCAAGTTTATAACATGACTAACATATGATTTAGACCTAATAGTCATCTCTCATCATCTCCATCTTCAAGAAACCCTAATTGCTCATTCAGTCGTCATCTCCATGACTCCATCTGCTTTGTTTCTTCCAAATCGTTCATGCTAAATGTCATCTTTTGTGTCTCTTCTACAGCGTCACATCTGGTAAGCATTAATTTCCCCATCTTCACCTCCTCTATCAAATTTCCAGCCTCATCCAAACCAAAATCGATAAACTCGGTGAGATGACCGATATTATTAACCCAAAATATCAGTGATTTATCGGTCAAATCGGCCGATATTATCAGCTCCAATATTATAACCGATATTTCAGACCGATACAGAGCTAACCCGCCGATAACCGATATATCGGACCAATATAACCGATATATCGCCGATATTAACTGCTTAGTTAAACAATCCTAATCTATCCGTATAAATTCTGATCAGATTAATATAAAACTTAATAATCTAAGTTAAACTTAATAATCTAAGTTAAACTTAATCAAGTTATGTTCTTATCATTTAAAAATTAACTAACCACCCTTAAAACAGACAAAAATCAAAAGAAACAAACAGCCATTAACAACACTAACTACTATGGTAGCGTTTGGTATGATAGAATGGATCAATGGAATGGGAAATGGAATGAACCATCATGTGAGGTAATGAAAAATAATGTGTTTGGTTGGTTAAAGGAATAGAATCATCCATTTCACAAGACATTCAATTCCCTCAAAACCATTACATCCACCCCCATGTTTTTTTTCTTTTCATCTCCCATTTACCCTTTACTAAGAACACTATAACCCGCCACCGCCACCGCCCACCGTCAATGTCGCCGCCGCCGTCCAACACCACCCACCGATGCCCATCACCCTCACCCACATTGTCGCCTCTACCACCTGCCACCGTCATCATCAGCCACCGCCACCGTCACCACCCACCGCTGCCCATTACCCTCACCCACACTGCCGCCTCTACCACCTGCCACCGTCACTCACCATAATTTCCTTTACCCGCCACCGCCACCCACCACCGCCACTACTCACCATCGTCACCCACCCGCCATCAACTCTACCTCCACACATCGCCACCGTTGCCGGCACCCACCACCCCGCCAGCACCATACACCACCACCTACCATCACCACCACCCACCACCGCCACTACTCACCATCGTCGTCTGTCGCCCACCCACCATCACAGCCATCCACCTCCGCTGCCACCCACCACTACCGCCACCCATCATCACTGTCACTAACCACCGATTTATTCCTTCGTATTTTCCTGCCTATCCAACAACACAAAGTAATAATGTTTTGTTTCATTTCTACATGACAAACAAACAAGATATGGAATGATAATGATCCATTCCATTACCTCGTTCATTCCATTCACTCATCCATCTCATTACACCATACCAAATAGACTTTATATATTATGGTTTGTTAATATTCATGCCAAATATACACCAACACGCATGCACCATGAATAAACACCCTCTTTTAAAAAAACGCAAGTTTAAGGGAAATCGAAAATCGTATAACCCCTTTCATTGTTGAAATACTAAAAGGAAAAAAAAAGTTGTATTATTTATTTGAAATTGGGAAACACCATGAAGCAAATTCAATCTATATGGATGTATGACAAACTTAAAAAGCATATTCATAACCAAATTTGATAATCTAAACAAAGATTCTCAATCAAAATTCTATTATCAAACTTCATAACCAAATTCTATGATTTCTATCGTACTCGCTCCCTATCACCGGCAAGCTCCTCCACTGCCTCATCACCACCATCATACCACCGTCACCGTCACCACCGCCATCTTTACACCGTAAACACCGAAACATCTCCACCTAACCAGTGTCGTCTGATTCGAGATATCCGGCCATTTTTAACCACGTTGAACCGTCGTCTACTCGTCTTGATCATACCACCGTCGTACGCGTGTCACTAGACACAACGTCTCGAACGACGGGGTGACTGCTACCGAACCGAATCTGTCCGTTTGACCAGATCTGGCTCGGGTTGACCACCGTTGACCAGGATGAACGAATCTTGACTCGGATTTGACCAGGTGGACCGAATAAAAAACAACCCATCTTGACCCAAAACATGACCCTAACTTAAACCGAACACGATCTGGACCTGACCCGTACACAACCCGAACCTAACCGAAACCAATCCGTGACCCGAAACCACCACAGCCACCGAAAACCACCACCTGTCGTCACAATCTCCACGACAGCCATCCCTTTCACCCCAGCCACCAACGAAATAACAACCACAACCATCAACCACATTGTAATAAAAAAAGTTTTATATTCATCAATGTGTATAAAACGAAATAAAAAAAAATAAAGTAAGTGTTGGTGATTTTAGTAAAGAAACAAAGGTTAGCAAAAAATTCAGTTATGTTATATAAAATGGATAGCTAAAATTATCAAGTAGAAGTAGGTGAAGGAAGAAACCTTTTTTGGTTCCTTAGAGTCACTGGTTTGTTGTACCAAAGATGAACTCCTTCTGTTACTACGGGACCCAAAAACACAGCGCCACCAGCACCAAATACGGTGGTGGCCGGCCGTTTCTAATCGTATAGAGGTTAAAAGTGTGTGAGGGTTATAGATCGGAGGGGACAGAGAGTGACGGGTTAGGGTTTGAAGGGGTGGTTTGTGTCGGCTGAATAAGGACGGAAAGGAGGGGTTTGATTGGTTTTTATAGCTAGGGTTAGGGTGTCATGTACAAACCCGTTATAAGTGGGACAGTGCACTATCAGAATTGATCACGGGTATCCTACCATCAGCACGGTAACATCACCGCTACCCATGATGATAGTGGTCTCGTGAACCAAAATCCGGTTGTAGTTAACGGACTGGTATCCGTGAGTTTCTCTCTCCCCCTTGTCTTTTTCTCTATTTTATTTCCAGTAGAGTGTTGCCTCCAAAAAACTATTCCAGTGGAGTGTTGCAACTACATAAGCTAAAAGTTTCTTTATTAGCAAATCAAGAATAAAACCAAAACCCATTCATAAATTCACATTTTTTGTCACAAACCCACTTCATACCTAATCCAGTGATTCGTTAAAAAAATAATAATAAAAAACTTGCAACTTGAAGTTTGTCAAAATAAGCTCGCTTGAAATCAGCTCATTTTTTTAACGATTCGAGCCGCCTCTACTTAGTTTATGAATGAGCTAAACCAAGCCGAGCCATGGTACACTCGCATGTTAGTTGGCTAAAGAGATACGTACCCACGTGCGCGTACAAGTTCACATCACATGAAAGAATGGAATAATTAAAGGATACATTATAGAATGTCTCGTGCGCAACCTAGGACGTGCCAGCTAATAAAGGGACATCTAGCCAATTAAAGGAAAGGATTTCCTACTCCACAATCTCCTGGCAAGCATAAAGGGACAACAAGGACACTCGAAAAGGACATCCAGTCAATGGCAGAGCGACAACACTGTACTTCTTAACGATTGACATATGTGTATTTTCCAAACGACCAATCAGAGGACGTTTCTAAACACTATAAATACCCTTCTCCCATTAGGGATAAGAGGTCGGTCATTCTCATTGTCAAAGAAAGATTATAGTCGAAATACTTGTAATCATACTTATTCGAGTTCTTTGTAATCGTCCAGTCCTTAATCAATAAACATATAACATTACATTGTTCGTATTTAATCGTGTTTAACTAGTGTTTCTTCATTTGCTTGTTTAAATTAAAGTCCGAAATCAAGATATATAAATTTATAATATTCTAATTACCAAAGTGTTTGTGCATTGTGTGGTTGTACCATATGCTTTAAGGATGTTCTATGCAGTTATTGGTGGTACACTTCTACTTTAACGGTTGTACTGATGGTTATACAAACCCATGTGCTGGTTTCCTGGTCATCTTCATTTTATCATTTCCATCAACTGAGAAAACTTTCTTTTCATCTCTCCATCTCTCTCTCTCTCTCCTTCTTCTTCTTCTAAGTTTGGTTAGGGTTTCCGTACTTCCGGTTTTCCACCGCCAACCCCCGACAAAGCGATAATAGCCACACCACTATCACCCATCTCTTCCCCCCTCGACACTCCCTCAGTTTCTCCTAGCATTAGCCGTGTCTACTCCATGATAATAATGGTGAAAGTACAAGTCTGTGAAACTACTTATGCGTTTTGATTTTGTATAATTTATATTCATATATTTTATGTTTTGGTCTATGATATATTGATCAACATATGTTTTCGTATATGTTAGTTTAAGGACTTACCGGGTCGCCATAGAATGAATATGGATCTACATATTATCCAGCTGAAGGTTAGTTTTTGGCATCCTTTTTGGTTTCTTCTTGCATTGAATAAGTTGCTGCTATGTTGTTATCACGTAGTATTGCTTCAAAATTGATTTTTGATGCTCACCTATTTAGTTTGAGTTTGTGTGTCCCGGTACTAAAATTGCTTTTAGCCATCGATTTTGATATGTTTTAGATTTGCATATGTTTTTTTATTTAACATTTTGTGTTGAGTCCTAATGTGTTTGTGGGTTTGTGATTCAAAGTGATTTTGTCTATCTATTTGCCTATTATATAAGTTGTATGCTCCCAAGGTATTCAAGTTTCCTAAATCAGTCGACCTCTACCCTAGGTGGCAAGGCTGTGGTGGCGGCATATGGGGTTTCACTGCCGGGTTATGGGTGGTGGTTAGGGTTTCATTGCCCAAATTAGTCACTCTTAAATCCTAGGTGGCGGTGTTGCGGTCGCGGCGGCGTAGAGGAGGTGTTCGGGGGATGGGGATTCGCCACCAAAGGTCATTGCTGATGTCACCTGGTAGCTGGTCGAACCAGCGAGGGAAGTACGTTTCGCTTGCCTTTATCTATCTCCCGTTGACAATTTTCGTCATTTAAGATTTGTGGCATGGATCTTTTCGTTGAGGCTATGATGAGTAAATAAATCTGAATGTAAACTTGATGTGGATGTCACCTTGGTGTGGCGAGATTCAAGGATGGCACATTATTGCGTGCAACCTTCCACCACGGTGGTGTCGTTCTGTAGACTCTGAGCCTGTTTCATGTAGTCTTAGGCTTATTTTATTTTTTATTTTTGATTTGTGGATTTGATTTGTTACCTATTTTGTGTAAATGAATTTGGTAACCTAAAGCCAACTATATACTAAACAAAGGCATGCGTCATTGTCCCCAATCTCACTACGGTCGGGTTCCGTGGCTTGGTAAAGTTAAGTGCCAATCTATGTTCGTTGATATAAGTGTGGTATTAGCATGTGCCAAATGATATGGTATTGAAAACTTTGAGAAAAAAAGTTTGTTGCCTTGATTAAAAAATGTTGAATTTAATGTACTGATGTTGGGATTTAGATAATTAGGAAGTAAACATGCTAGGAAATTAAGCAAGTGGAAAAGTAAGAAAGCGTTGCAGAACAGCGTGAATGCTATTGCATCGGCTTTTGCTTAGTCAGTTATCTAGGCCAATGTTCATCCTGAAGATGACTTTAGGATACTGTTAGAGAACAACAGGTGGATGCTAATGGGTCCGGCCACCAACTGAGATACAAAGGACTACGTCAGTGGTGGTTAAGCAAGGTGGGTGTCTTTAGCTATTGTGGTTTTAATCATGTTAGTATATTTTTAATATGGTAATTATCCATTTGAATTTTTGTGTTGGAAGTAGTTGACCTTTGGGTGATATTAAAAACTCATGGTACAATATGGGTGGAAATGATGATCTATTGTTTTAGCATAAAAAAACAGGAACAAAATCATCTTATACCGTAATACTAAATTAGTAGTTTAATACATAAAATTGAAAAGGCCGTATAAATACATGTTTTAGTGACAAAAAATGGCACTCACTTTTATTGTTTTATAGATGTCTTATGTATTACAACAACTTTATCAATTCGGTTATAGGCGAAATTACACTAGATAAGGGTGTTTAAACTTTTACACAAAAGAAAAGAATAGAATTGGAATCTAATAGCGTTGACTAATGGATTGCTTACGTTGAAAATTTGATGTTAATAAAGTGTGGGGATTATGGATTTAGTGTGTTAAATTTTTTTTTTTTTTTTTTTTTTGGTTTTCATGATAGGAAAAGAATGCAGGTTGGACGCCAGAGCCAATCAAGACGAAACAAGATTGACAAAAGGGGTTTTAAAGCATGAAGTTTAGGAAAATGGGTGCTCAAGTGGCGGATAAATCATATGATACAACAATGTATTTTGCAACTTTTGATGAAAATGAGTTGTTACCATGTGGGAAGGCTTATATCAAAGGTAACAGCAAGACATTTCTTAAAATCTTTAAAATAGCCATTGATAAGTTGAAAGCATGGATCATCATGGTTTGAATTCGAGGTTTTTATAGTTTGTTTGTTGGTTAAGGGTTGGTGATAGGCATAGAAGGAACTCGATATTTCATAATAATTCGTCTATTTAAAACATGTAATAGCTTACTATACATTTTGACATAAATTTAATTCAGAAACAAGTCTATTCTATTGTAGTCTATACTTTACAACACCATATTCGGCGCCGCCGCAACGCGCGGCGGGTCACAAGTCTAGTTATAACCTAAAAATGCTAGTTGAGTTGAGTATGAAGTCAAGAAGAGGTACCAGGTTCGATACATACAAGTGGTATAATTAGGTGGGAACTTCCCTATGATCCAAATTTCGAACCGGACAAGGCAGTAGGATTTCGTGTAACCAACCCGGCCTGTACAATTGGGCTTTGCACCCCATGCGGGACTCGAACTTGGGTAAGGCGTCCCAAAATATCACAACCAAGTCAATCTACTACCCTTTTTAAAAACAATAAATCATAAATTCTATATCATAATATAGTTTAGATACGTATGTTAAAATATTACTTCCTGTTTTTTTATATATCTATCAAACACGTGTGTATAAAATATAAAACGTGCGGTTAATTTACACCCTCACTCTATAAACATGCCGAGCCAATGTACACTAGCCTGTTAGTTGGTTGAAAAAATATGTTTTCACACGGGCATACTGGCCCACATCACACGTAAGAATGGAATAATTGAAGGATACATCCTAGAAGGCCTCGCGCGCTGTAACATCGCTTGTTTTTCCTCAAATTTAAAAAAAAAATCATCATCACTTCTATATCATTTCAAAACATTCTTACATATATATATTTTAGATTTTAAAGTTGATACAAAACTTTCTTTTCAAATAATAACATATTTTAACCTCCTTGTACTCCTTTTTATGTAATTATAATATTAACATTTATAATAATAATAATAATAATAATAATAATAATAATAGTAATGAGTTTAGTTTTATAAAAATTTCTTTACTTAAACAAAAACAAAATAAAACTCTAACCATAACCAAACCTATACCCATTAATATAACCCAACCAATACAACCTATCGGCCCACAAGAACCATAAGCCCACCAGATACCCAGCCCAACCAGCCCATTCTCCCTCCTTCCATTCAACTAAAAAAAAGAAGTTTGAAACTGACCGAACTCGAACCCGAGTCAGACGCCTGGTACACATCACACTTGACCACTAGACCACAAGACTCTTATTTGACTACTATGGATTTCAAAACTATTTATACACAAACAAGCCAACTACCTGTTTCTTTCCTTTTCGTCGCTGCACAAAAACAAACCAAACAATATTTTGTTTGGTAAATTGATTTAACCAAAACTTGCAAAATAACATCCTAATTGATTCATTATTGTGGTATGCCTCCTTGCCACGCTAATTACAATAAAAACATTCCAAATTATAAATTTTTACACATTTATAATATTAACCCAAGTCAACTTTCTTAAATCTTACAATACGCGTGTAATGCTATAAATTAGACCCGTCATTAGAACCTAAAATCGCCGACTATCATCATCCCACTCTTAATTCCCACAAACAATACGTTTCTAAGCCAGAATTGTCGCATCCTTGACTTTTTGTTTGACTCATGTTCCTGCTTTGATTCACCTCTGTAAGTCACGATCCACCTTGTGTTTTTTATCTTTGATACACTCCGACCAATAACCCTATGAATCCAAGGGTTATTGGTTGATGATTTAGTGTATTGATAAACTAGGGTTCTTAGGGTTTTATTTGGGGAAGGTGACTCCTTAGCGAGTCTGCTCATAATCAACTCAAAGAAAATTAAACACAAACTGACCCTTGGGCCAGCTGGTTGGTTTGTGTGATGATAAACCGGGTCACGCGGGTTCAATCCTCATAACCAACATATTTTTTTTGCCTATTTCTAAATGGATTTAAACATATATTTTAATCCTAAACTTTCATTATACATTTAAAATATCAAAACAACTTTATAAATTCTATAAAATTTATTTTATGCTATTCAAATGGTAAAAATTAATTATACAATTTTTGGTTTTTCAAAAATCCTTTATTTAATATATATTATAAATATTATAAGTTTATTCAATTATAATCTTAAAATTTTATAAAAATATCTAAACGACTTTATAAAATCTCACAAAAATTATTTTAAACTTTTAGATCAATAAGTATTTCATAAATAAATTTTATTTCAGAAAAATTGTTTATTTAATATTTTTAATTAATTTTTCTTATTTTAATCATAAATAAATCATAATAAATTCATTTTCCAATATTTTTATACCAAAATTTTACACAAATTATTTTTGTTCATTTAGAACAGAAATATAAATTTTAACTTGAAATTTCTTTAATTTTAATATTTTTAGACATTAAGATTATACTTTTGACAAATGGAAATAATTATACTAAATATTTGATTTTTGAGAAAATAATTTTACAAAAATTATTTTCATACTTAAAATCTTATAATATGACCATCCTTAATAAAAAAATCTACATATAGTCTTTTATATATATTTATTTTTCAAATTTCTTTTATTTATTAAACAATTTACCTAATTAATAATTAATCAATTACTTATCCCTAAATTAGGAACCCTAGAAATACTTGTAGACTAGAAAGACTTAAACTTATTTATTACCTTAAACATAGGGTGATACTTGGCAACGTTGGATCACACTTATTCTATTCCACAAGACTTAACACTTTGCTATGGTGAGTATTACTTATCCATTTTTTCGTTTTTACACTTTTGGAATGATTCATGCACAAGTATACAAAACTTGCACATTCACTTACACATACATTTTTCTTCATTTACAATTCATATACGTGTCTTGTTTATCTTTGTGCTTTATGTTTGAACATGAATGTAGCTTACGTACAAAATCATACATCTAGACATAACTTATGTTATGGTGCTCTTTACATATAGACGTAACTTATGTTACGGTGCTCATTTAGACATAACTTATGTTATGGTGCTCTTTTAGACTTGACACGTGTTAGGGTGCTCATTATCAATTTTACCTTACCAGCTTACAGTTGATCTTGTCTTGTTTGGTTACTTATGTACAAAGCTAGGTAATACTCACCAACATCATATGTTGACAAAATTTATTTCCGTGCATGTTTCAGGATAAGCTGCTTGACGCTTCACATAGAACTTTGGACTTAGATTAAATCAATCAACTATCTCTATTTTTGTTGTCATGTATTTATTTTCACATGTTGTAAAACAATATTCAATAATCAAATATTTACATTTTAGTAACATGAGCTTTTGAACAATCGTCACTATGTGACACCTCGATGATTCCGCCATCGGTTGGGGTGTTACAGATTGGTATCAGAGCCATGGTTATAAGGAACTAGGTTATTAGATAAAATGGCCTAAACTATAACCGAACTTCAACTTTCATGCATAATATTCCCTAAATTTCCATTTCCCTCTACTTTCCTCCCTCTATCTTTCCCTTCTTCTCTCTCTATTTCTTCTCATCTTTCATCATGGTGCATAGACATGGTGTCCTTCAAGGAGTGGAAAGTCTACATCATCATGGAACGGGAGAAGTACCTTTCATGAAGACACTCTTAGGCATGATGCCTACTTTTATTTTGCTCCTTCAAAGTGTTGATCTTCAATGAGTGTGATGGAACACGTGCAATCTGGAAGGGTGGATGCCTGTACACTGGGTTTTCTGGCATAGGCAAGCATAGCGCATAAATCCAATGACGGACCTGTTATGCTTACCTAGGGATTCCTGGAGTGAGTATCCACTTATAGGCTAAAGCATGTCTTATTTGATCACCATTGGGTTCAATTCCTTTGAAAAGTCAACGTTCTTGTTGGGCTTTACAGCTAGACAAGGGCAATCCAAGTATTTTATGCAAGTTTTCAATAATACACTCTCGTTTCATATACAATATTTTGTATTTATGATCTTCATATTTTGCTTACAAGTTCATACCTTCATAATCATCTGTGCAGTTATACACTTACATTTTCTAATCTCATGATTATTCATTGGCTGCCTTGTAGATGTCTGCTCGCCGCATGCTTCGTGATTCCAGCCGACGCACTGTTCATGCTTCTGGACAACGTTCTGATCATCGCCTCGTATCTTTAGTCGCTGAGCAAATTGCTGCAGTGATCCCAAATCTTGTCAGTGAGTTAACCCAGAATAGTAACAGTGCCAACACAGAGGGTACGACTCAATTTTGGTGCACTTTCAAACACTTTAACTCCTGCAACCCCACAAAATTCACTGGTGAGGAGGGTGCTACTGGCCTTCTCCAGTGGTTCGAAAGCATGGAGAGCACCTTTGTGAACAGCGAGTGTCCTAACAAACTCCGTGTTCGCTATGCCACCAGTGTCCTTTAAAAAGAGGCATTAACTTGGTGGAACGTCGAAAAACGCAACTGGGGCACTAAAGTTGCTTTAGCACTAACTTGGGAGGAAGTTAAAGAGTTGATGATTGCAAAGTTTTGCCCTAGAAATGAAATAAAAAAGTTAGAGGATGAATTTTATGAGCTGAAACAAGACAGTGGAGAAAACCTAGTGTATACTACCAGATATCATGAACTCAACCTACTTGTTCCTCATATGGTTACCCCGCTATCCCGAGCAATTGAGAAGTATATTGAGGGTTTACCTGATCTAATTCAGGATACTATCACTGGTAGCAAGCCCGCTACGGTAGAAGAAACAATTCAGCTCGCAGCCACTTTAACAGACAAACACGTAAAGAAAGGAAACTTGGTTAGGAAGGGCACCAAGACGTCTGCTGAGAAAACCACCCATGTCGTTGAACCATCTAAGACTGTTTTAGGAAAGGCCGCCACTACTTCTTCGAACTCTAAGAAACGAATGGGCGATAATCAGAACCATGCTGTTGTGAATCCTGTGACTCAACCTCCTATCAAGAAAGCCTACACGGGAGTCCATCCTCAATGCAACACTTGCAAGTATCATCACCCTGCAAATCTTCCATGTCGTCAATGCACTAGATGTGGAAGGTTTGGACACTTTGCCACTACTTGTCGTGTAATGGTTAGGACACAAGATAATCATCAAATAGCTGCCCAGGAACCACTGCTGACTACTAACGGTCGGACATGTTATAATTGTGGAGACCCTAATCAGATGCGGCATCGATGTCCTGAATTGAATAATGTAAACCAGGTGGCACATGGACGAGATTTCAATATCAATATCAACGAAGCAACTGGTCAGGATGACGTTAACCCCACTGGCTAAGCCATGGATGGAATCTTCTTAAGACACGAGAATCCAATACCTGTGTTTTCATTTTCTTGATCCTATTATCATTTTGTACCCAATTGTGTCGTACTCATAAGCATATAACATCTAGAAATTTCCTTGCATACTATTATGTACGAACGCAGGTTAGAAATTTATCATATTTGGTTACGTTTATTTTAATCGTAGAAATTTAAGACTCTACATTACATTTTATTGAAACATTTGGACTTGATTTCCATGAAAGTCAAACTATTAAAAAACTCGATACTTGATCCTACAGGACTTTTCTAAAAACATAATTGTTTGTTATATGAAACTTGATTTTTCTTAATTTGATTTTCTTTGAACATTTAATTATTCATGATACTCGTAAACATGGCTGGCCAAATATAAACTATTTAATACAGTCAACTAAGATCACACTTATACTTAATGGTTGTCGTAATTACAAACTTGCTTGCATGTGTGTATTATCAATTTGCATGTTGATCTATGAAAAACAATTACTACATTTATCCACTCAACATAAACAAACATCTCACTTAAAGGGCTCCCCGGGTGAGTGGTAGCCGATACTTAAATTTTTGTTATGCTTGCAAGTCGTTGCAAACCAATGTAATTGACCTCATTATTACATAGCCTCATTTCGTTGATAACGTCTCATTGTAACCCAACGTGTTTGTTGTGTCATCTTCTTGTGAAACTTATTTGCTTTAATGTGTTGTTAGATTAGGTTCATAGAAGGACATAAAACCCTAATGTAAGGTAAATTGATGATTCCGGTCCGGAACGTAATCATGAATTTACAGGTACGTTAAGGTAGTGTGAAATTCTATCAAGGTTTTTCGGTAGCTAATCAATTATAAACTCTACTTACCTAGTAGTTCATTTAGTCTTTCTATAGTCAATCAAATCATGCATTTTTTTTAGGATTCCTAAAACTTAAGTTTAGTGTTTTGCTAGATTCTTATTTTCCTTGCTATTTCCGACGAACCTAATCCAACTCTTAAAACTCGCACATACCAAGCCTATCATTCAAGTTATTCGAAACAGTTTGTTCTGTCAATTCATGTCGTGCCTTAACCCAAACTTTCCAAACCACAGTTATCCTAATATCTACCCAATCCTATGTTTTCAATAACTTCGGGACGAAGTTCCTAAAAGTAGGGGAGACTGTAACATCACGTGTTTTTCCTCAAATTTAAAAAAAAAATCATCATCACTTCTATATCATTTCAAAACATTCTTACATATATATATATATATATATATATATATATATATATATATATATATTTTAGATTTTAAAGTTGATACAAAACTTTCTTTTCAAATAATAACATATTTTAACCTCCTTGTACTCCTTTTTATGTAATAATAATATTAACATTTATATTAATTATAATAATAGTAATGAGTTTAGTTTTATAAAAATTTCTTTACTTAAACAAAAACAAAATAAAACTCTAACCATAACCAAACCTATACCCATTATAATAACCCAACCAATACAACCTATCGGCCCACAAGAACCATAAGCCCACCAGATACCCAGCCCAACCAGCCCATTCTCCCTCCTTCCATTCAGCTAAAAAAAAAAGAAGTTTGAAACTGACCGGACTTGAACCCGAGTCAGACGCCTGGTACACATCACACTTGACCACTAGACCACAAGATTCTTATTTGACTACTATGGATTTCAAAACTCTTTATACACAAACAAGCCAACTACCTGTTTCTTTCCTTTTCGTCGCTGCACAGAAACAAACCAAACAATATTTTGTTTGGTAAATTGATTGAACCAAAACTTGTAAAATAACATCCTAATTGATTCATTATTATGGTATGCGTCCTTGCCACGCTAATTACAATAAAAACATTCCAAATTATAAATTTTTACGCGTTTATAATATCAACCCAAGTCAACTTTCTTAAATCATACAATACGCGTGAATGCTATAAATGAGACCCGTCATTAGAATCTAAAATCGCCGACTATCATCATCCCACTCTTAATTCCCATAAACAATATGTTTCTAAGCCAGAATTGTCGCATCCTTGACTTTTTGTTTGACTCATGTTCCTGCTTTGATTCACCTTTGTAAGTCACGATCCACCTTGTGTTTTTGATCTTTGATACACTCCGACCAATAACCCCATGAATTCAAGGGTTATTGGTTGATGATTTAGTGTATTGATAAACTAGGGTTCTTAGGGTTTTATTTGGGGAAGATGACTCCTTAGCGAGTCTGCTCATAATCAACTCAAAGAAAATTAAACACAAACTGACCCTTGGGTCAGCTGGTTGGTTTGTGTGATGATAAACCGGGTCACGCGGGTTCAATTCTCATAACCAACATATTTTTTTTGCCTATTTCTAAATGGATTTAAACATATATTTTAAAATTTATTTTATGTTATTCAAATGGTAAAAATTAATTATACAATTTTTGGTTTTTCAAAAATCCTAATATATATTACAAGTTTATTCAATTATAATCTTAAAATTTTATAAAAATATCTAAACGACTTTATAAAATCCCACAAAAATTATTTTAAACTTGTAGATCAATAAGTATTTCAGAAATAAATTTTATTCTAGAAAAATCGTTTATTTAATATTTTTAATTAATTTTTCTTATTTTAATCATAAATAAATCATAATAAATTCATTTTCCAATATTTTTATACCAAAATTTTACAATTATTTTTGTTCATTTAGAACAGAAATATAAATTTCAACTTGAAATTTCTTTAATTTTAATATTTTTAGACATTAAGATTATACTTTTGACAAATGGAAATAATTATACTAAATATTCAATTTTTGAGAAAATAATTTTATAAAAATTATTTTCATACTTAAAATCTTATAATATGACCATCCTTAATAAAAAATCTACAAATAGTCTTTTATATATTTATTTTTCAAATTTCTTTTATTTATTAAACAATTTACCTAATTAATAATTAATCAATTACTTATCCCTAAATTAGGAACCCTAGAAATACTTGTAGACTAGAAAGACTTAAACTTATTTATTACCTTAAACATAGGGTGATACTTGGCAACGTTGGATCACACTTATTCTATTCCACAAGACTTAACACTTTGCTAAGGTGAGTATTACTTATCCCCTTTTTCGTTTTTACACTTTTGGGGTGATTCATGAACAAGTATACAAAACTTGCACATTCACTTACACATACATTTTTCTTCATTTACAATTCATATACGTGTCTTGTTTATCTTTGTGCTTTATGTTTGAACATGAATGTAGCTTACGTACAAAATCAAACATCTAGACATAACTTATGTTATGGTGCTTTGTACATATAGACGTAACTTATGTTACGGTGCTCATTTAGACATAACTTATGTTATGGTGCTCTTTTAGACTTGACACGTGTTAGGGTGCTCATTATCAATTTTACCTTACCAACTTTACAGTTGATCTTGTTTTGTTTGGTTACTTATGTGTTTACATAATGCCTTGGTGATGCTAGACACATGAATTGTACTGCTTTTCAAACTTATACTATATGTACAAAGCTAGGTAATACTCATCAACATCATATGTTGACAAAATTTATTTCCGTGCATGTTTCAGGATAAGTTGCTTGACGCTTCACATAGAACTTTGGACTTAGATTAAATCAATCAATTATCTCTATTTTTGTTGTCGTGTATTTATTTTCACATGTTGTAAAACATTATTCAATAATCAAATATTTACATTTTAGTACCATGAGCTTTTGAACAATCGTCATTATGTGACACCTTGATGATTCCGCCATCGGTTGGGGTGTTACACGCGCAACCTAGGATAAAGGGACATCTAGCCAAACAAAGGAAATGATTCCCTGCTCCACAATCTCCTGGCAGATATAAAAGGACAACAAGGACACTCGAAAAGGACATCCAGCCAATGGTAGAGCGACAATGCTGTACTCCTAACAGTTGACAAATGTGTTGGACTCGCGCGAGACAGCTGTCATTCCCAAACGACCAATCAGATGACACTTCTCAACACTATAAATACCCCTCTCCCATTAGGGAGAAGAGGTCGGTCATTCTCATTTTCAAAGAAAAATTATAGTCGTAATACTTGTAATCATACTTATTCGAGTTCTTTGTAATCATTTAGTCCTTAATCAATAAACATGTCACATTACATTGCTCGTATTTAATCGTGTTCAACTAGCGTTTCTTCATTGGTAGGCCTGTAAACGAATCGAACGAGCACGAGCATAGGCATGTTCATGTTTATTTATTTAACATTTAACCGAACACGAATACAAACACATAATCAAACACATTTTTGAGTTCGAGTTTGTTCATTAAGAAATTTGTCATGCTCGTGCTCATTTATGTTCGTTCATTTAAAACCTAAACGAACAGTTCATGAACATAAACAAACATAAATGAGCACAAACAAAAACAAGTAAATAATGATTCACAACAATTCAACTAAGTCTAATACATCACAATGCAATCAAAACCAAATCTAAATTAGTAGAAACTGATCAATAATAAGAAAAAAAGTATAAATTTAGGAATAACAATTATAATTGATCAATAATAAGAAAAAAGTATAGTTTTGAAAAAAAAAAAGAATAATGTCAATAAATATTTTAAAGCAGGCTTCCCAAATGGAGTTTTGGAAATAAGTACTCATCAATACATGCTTTCTGTCTGGAGTTTATTTCTAATTTTTTTTTAACAAACTTTCAGTATGGAGTTTATTTGCAATAATAATATTGCAAGAACATTTCTTCACACATATGTCATATATTGTAATGATAGCAAATGATATAATGTAATGGTAGATGAAGAAGCATTTAAGGTTCATGAGCTTCTTAATTAAATGTACTAAATATTAGTTCGTTTGGTTTCAAGTTAAGGGTCAAAGGGTGTGGGTTGGACCACTTGTTTTTTGGCAGCGTGGGAAATGGCCACAATGTTAGATTTTAGTTGGACTTTTGGTGTGGTGAGGAGCCACTTAAGTATAAGTTCCCTCAATTGTTTAGACTTGAGAATGATAAAATGTGTAAAGTGGCCGATCGGTATGTCAAAGATGGAGATGAAGTTATTATAACTTGGCATTGGACTAGATTGCCTTCATCCGAAACTGAGATAAAGGAAAAGGAAGATTGTGTGAGATTAATCCAAGGTAGCGCACTTAATACTAACCAAAAAGTTTGGAAATGGAGATATAAGAATGAAGAATCCTTCTCGGTTTCATCGGCTAAAGAGTGGTTGTCTGGTAAAAGTGATTTGAATGGAATGTTCGTTTTTAGTTGGTGTAAATGGATTCTGAACAAGTGTAACATCTTTATGTGGCGAGCAGAAATGGATAGGCTTCCGACTAAAGTTGCGTTACAAAGGAGGAACATGTTGGGAGACGATTGTATATGCCGTTTATGTGATGATGGAGAGGAAACCTCGGAGCATTTGTTTACGGGTTGTGGTTTGGTGACCGATGTATGGCATTTGATTTCCATATGGTGTGGTATTCCGAGTATTTTCGCGTTTTCAGTTAAAGACCTTCTTGAGATACACAAGAACACCCCGATTACTCCTTTGAAGAGGACACCATTATATGGTGTCATTATAATTACATGTTGGCGGATTTGGAAGTGTAGAAATGAGGCGATTTTCCAAACAAAATAGCTAAGGTAGTTGAGATAGTGTCTGACGTTAAAGTTATTGGTTTTTTGTGGTATAGAAATAGATTTAAAAAGGATACGGTAGGTTGGGATAGATGGTGTAATTTCGAGTTGATGTAATTTGTTATTGGGTCGCTATCTCTTTCTTGGAGATAGTCGCCCGTGTGTTTTAATGAAAGTTTATCCTTCAAAAAAAAAAAAAAAACAATCAAATAAAAGTGTACCTTGTTAAAATTGCATAACAAGATACTTAACAAAAGAAAATAAATAATAAAAATAACGTTAAGTTTAATTAAATGAACATAAACGGACATAAATAAACGAACAAAACATGTCTTCATATTCGTTCGTTTAATTAAACGAACAAAAAATTGTGTTCTTATTCGGTCATTTATTTAAATAAACGAATTTTCCGCCAAACAGTTCACGAACAGTTCATGAACGTTTGGTTTGTTTACAGACCTATTCATTGGCTTATTTAAATTAAAGTCCGAAATCAAGATATATAAATTATAACCTAAAAATGCTAGTTGAGTTAAGGGTATGTTTGGCAAGAAGCTTTTAAGAGCTTTTAGGAGCTTCAAGCTTCAAGCTTTTAAGAAAAAGCTCCTACTTAATAAAAAGCTTTGTTTGGTTGAAGGGGCTGGAAGCTTTTAGGTTAGAGAAAAAGTTCTACAGTAAAAAGCTACGAGTAGTAGCTTTTAAGAAAAAGCTCTACTAGTTACAAGCTTTTAATTAGTAAATGACACAAATACCCATTCTATTTTAAAAATAAAATAAAAACCTTCTTTACAAGCTTTTAATTATGCCCATTTTGGTCATTTTATACATTTTATTACAACCTCCAGCTACTCTGCCAAACACCAAACTATATTTAAAAAGCTTCCAGCTTGCAGCTACCAGCTTACAGCTTCCAGCTACCAGCCTCCAGCTAGTTTTGCCAAACATACCCTAAGTATGAAGTCAGGAAGAGTACCAGGTTCGACACACATAAGTCGTAGAATTAAGTGGAGCTTCCTTAGGACCCAAATTTCGAACCATACAAGGCAGTAAGATTTTTGGTAACCAACCCGTCCTGTACCACCTGGGCTTTGCAATCCATGTTGGACTCGAACTTGGGTAAGGCATCCCAAAATGTCGCAACCAAGTCAATCAACTATCTTGTTTTAAAAACAATAATTCATAAATTCTATATCATAATTGATGACGTGGGTCCTAAAACGACCACGTTTAAAAACCCTTGTCAAGAAAATAAAGCAAAGTAAAAAAGATATTAAGGTTTGTAGAGCTTCTTGGAGCTGAAACGCTAACACAAGGCAGCATGGCTGCCATACGGTAGCTGTGCAGCAGAAAGTGAACAGTAAAAACATTGGAAATATAAAAAGGTGCTTTAGCTTTTCACTATTGGCATAAAACAAAACATCACACAGCTCCATGCCCACCTAGGAAATAGTAAAAGCTGAATATGCACCAAAAGGGTAAAGTCTCACTGCAGGCAGCTGAAAGAGAGTCAACCATAGCCAGGTATAGTAAGGATGCTACCCTAAGGGAGCTCCTGGGCAGATTTCTGTTGCCTATATAAGGAGACCCTTGGGTTTGCATTCCACACACATTTTTTCATCACTACTTCTCTTGCTCTCATACTCTCTACATTATTAACTCCAAAAGAACACATACTTATTCTCACGCCGGAGTCCAAACGCAGGAGACCCCCTCCTGCGTTAAGGCTAACGGTGTCTGTTACCTTGTGTAGGTCCATTCCAGGAGCCAGAGGATCCCCTAAATCATAACTTAAACCTAATATACCACTAACCTTCTAACCTAAACATCTCTCAACCTAATCCCGGTCATTTTCCTTGTTGTAGCAACAAGTGGCGCCCACCGTGGGGCTGTCTATACTTTGAACAAAGCTGTTGAAAGTCCTTCAGTCCCATTTGTTCCTAAGTAACCTCTTTTGTGATGACCGGCGGAGATAACCACCAAGACGGGGGTCCTCAAGAAACTCCGGCCAGCAGCCACACCTCCGGTGACACTGCTGGCCATGGAACACCTGGAACGGACGGACCATACGTCGAACCGTCTCTAGGAGATATGCTAAACTATCAAACTCCACCAGCCTCAAGAGCTGCCCATTCATCCCCTAGAGATGACGTATTGTTACCCATTGAACGAATGGATATCACCCCGGAGGGAGTACGAAGAAACTTCTTGCAACTCCGAGACCTCTTAAATGGTTATGTACGGGAAGAAAGGTCCAGAGGTGTGAAAGTCAGGCTGTCCTATGATGAAGAACCTACAGTTACCCTCTCACCCTCACCTCCATTATGGGGTACCACTACCTCCCCGACGACTCAACGTGTTGATACAAACCCTCACCCTTATATGAACAGTCAGGGAGGTCTTCTTTCAGTGGAAGGCCCTAGCAGAACTGAATTCTCTCCCGGGGTCCAAGAGTACACAACAGAACAGATGGTGGAAGCCACACAAGTATCCCTGTCGTCCTCAACACCCCTATCCTTTGCGGAGGCTCTAAGGTCCCTGCCCTTAGCTAGTAGTGCTGTAGCCACCTCCTTGGCAGGAGCCGGAGGCTATGTTGGAGGACTAGCTGCATCTTCAGCAGCAATGTACCTCAATTACTCCCAGCCTCAGCCCGCACCTTACATGCCACCATGTTTTCCTACATGGCCCGGGGGATACCCGTGGCACTATCCACTTCCCCTAAACCAAATACCAGCAACGGCCCTTCCGGGGGGTCAAGGTGGAGGCACCCCCCGGCCTCAAGTCCAAACCTCCACAGTTGAGACCCGAACTGAGGCTATACCCTCTGAGCCATACCGTCCTAAGTCGCTAGAGTGCTTCGCCGAACACATAGCACATTTTGACTTTCCTAACAAGATCAAAATGCCGGCCAATGTAAAGACGTACGACGGGACTGAGGATCCTGACGACCATCTGAATGTATTTTCCGGGGCAGCCACTGTAGAAAAGTGGAACAATGCCGAGTGTTGCCACATGTTTATGCAAACGTTGGTAGGTCCAGCCCGCTTGTGGTTTTGTGGCCTCCCTGCCCGCAGCATCTCATCCTTTGATGACCTACGGAGGAGCTTCACCTCCAACTTCAATCCCTTGAGAAAATGCACTAAAGATGCTGCTATACTATACCAAATCCAG
This sequence comes from Ambrosia trifida, assembly GCA_028751855.1. Classification (NCBI taxonomy): domain Eukaryota; kingdom Viridiplantae; phylum Streptophyta; class Magnoliopsida; order Asterales; family Asteraceae; genus Ambrosia; species Ambrosia trifida. The sequence goes on from CM054128.1 coordinate 53,101,980, forward strand.
CAGGGGGAGCATGAGGACCTCCGCAGTTTCATAGAAAGATACAAGAGGGAAGGTTTGCAATATAGTGGAGCCACTGAAAAGATTCGAGTCTCAGGATTCATGGGGGCCATCCGCCCTAAAAAGTTATTAAGAAGGTTTCATGAAGACGTTCCTCAAACCATGGAGGAAGCTTTCGAGAGAGCCGAAGCCTTCCTTCGGGGGGAGGAGGCTCTCACTCGGCAGGATAACAGAAAACGGGATCGTGGAAGTTGGAGAGACAGCTCAACAAGCTCCCGAAGAACCAACTTCCAACCCTACAACGAGAGGCGATCTGGAAGGCCTTTCGAACCAAGAAGAAATGAAGAAAGGCGACGGTCTCCCAGACCTGGAAGGCATCAAGAGAAAGAAAGGCACGTGTTCACCGTCCTAACCAAGACCCCTCAAGAGATACTCTCCACCGAAGAAGTCAAGTACACGTTCCGACCTCCCAGACCCTTGTCTAAACCGGCTAGCAAAAGGGATGCCAGCAAGCATTGTGCTTTCCACAACGACACTGGACACCACACGAACGACTGCTATCAGCTGAAAAAGAGAATAGAAGAGGCAGTTAAGTCTGGGGAATTGGCCCACCTGGTCAAGGACATCAAGGGAAGAAAAGATGAGGGGAGGAAGGACAAGGAGGTCAACATGGTCAGGCACGAGGGACCTCAGCAGATCAAGAGAGCTCGAACCGAGCCCTGGAACAAGCAGTACATCTGCCTCCCTCCAGCACCAGACGAATTGATCATCACCCCTGTAATAGTGGAAGCAGAACTAGATGGCTTCCTTATAGACAGGGTATACATGGATTGTGGTGCCTCGTCTGAGGTTATGTACGAAAGATGCTTCGAATCACTGAGTCCGGAGATCAAGTCCAAGCTCAAGCCTTCCGATGCTTCCCTCGTGGGATTCTCAGGGGAACGCGTACACCCTTTGGGAAAACTCACCCTGAACATCTGCTTCAGAGATGGGGATCTATCCAGGACGGAGGAGCTAACCTTTTCCGTGATCAGGTATCCGTCAAGCTATAACGTCCTGATTGGGAGGATGGGCATTGCGACCATTGGAGCAGTGGTTTCGACAACGCATGGTCTCATGAAGCTCCAAACACCCAACGGGATTGCAACCCTAAAGCCGACAGAGGAAGCTCTTCTAATAGCTTCCGTAGAAGAAATGCAAGCTCCCAGAAAAATGAAGGCACCAATCAGTGATCCCGTCCGGGACGTTAGCATAAACCCTGCCTATCCGGAGCAGGCTGTGAAAGTGAACAACCTGCTCCCCGATGAGGTTATGTCTGAACTAATTAATCTTTTGCAGGACAGCAGAGACGTATTTGCTTGGTGTCCCGGGGACATGACTGGGGTTCCCAGAAGGCTAGCAGAACACTCCCTTAACATAGCCCCCTCTTACAAACCTGTCGTCCAGAAGAAAAGGAGCCTGGCACCTGCCCGGAGCCAGGCTGCTTGCCAGGAAGTCGAAAAATTAGTAGAAGTAGGGATTTTAAGGGAGGTACAGTACCACTCGTGGGTGGCTAATCCAGTCATGGTAGCTAAACAAGATGGTTCCTGGAGGATGTGTGTGGATTTCAAGGATCTGAATAAAGCCTGTCCCAAAGACTGCTACCCGCTGCCCGAAATCGACTGGAAGGTAGACTCTCTCACCGGCTTCCAGTACAAGTGCTTCCTAGACGCCTACAAGGGGTACCACCAGATCCAAATGAAGCAGGAAGACGAGGAGAAGACAACCTTCCACACTGATAAAGGGATCTTTTGCTACCGAAAGATGCCCTTTGGCTTGAAGAATGCAGGGGCAACCTATCAAAGGCTGGTGGATCAGGCCTTCTCGAAACAGATTGGGAGAAATATGGAAGCCTACGTGGACGATCTGGTCATTAAAAGCGAGTCTGGGAAGGCAATGATCGAAGACATCCGGGAAGTGCTCCTTTGGGTTCGAGGAAGGAAAATTCCTTGGCCACATAGTTGGGTAGCAGAGCATCAAGGCAAATCCCAGCAAGATCCAAGCTGTCCTCGAAATGAAGTCACCCTCCACGAAGAAGGAAGTGCAGAGCCTCAACGGTAAGATTGCTGCCTTAAAACGTTTCCTACCCAAGTCCGCGGAAAAATCCTTACCTTTCTTTAAAACACTCAAAAATTGTATTGACAAGAAGGATTTCCATTAGACCAAGGAGGCAGAGGCTGCCTTCCTGAAGCTCAAGAAACACATAGCTTCCCTGCCAAAAATGGCAGCTCCTAAAAATGGGGAAGTAATAACAGTTTATTTGTCTGCAGGATCTGAAGCAGTAAGCTCAGTCCTCCTCGTTGATAGGGGAAAAGAGCAAATACCTGTCTACTTCGTCAGCCGAGCCCTCAAAGACGCTGAAATCAATTATGCTCCCATGGAGAAGCTCGTGTTGGCACTTGTACACACCGCCAAAAGGCTAAGGCGGTATTTCCAAGCTCACCCAATGAAGGTGATCACTGATCAACCCCTACGGTCCATCCTGGAAAAGCCGGAAGATTCGGGGAGGATGGCAAAATGGGCTGTCGGCCTTGGGGAACACAAGATAGAGTATGTACCAAGAAGGGCTTACAAAGGACAGGTGTTCGCTGATTTTTTAACCGAGCTACCCATCCTGCAGACAGAAGAAGAGATGAATGAGGTTGAGGAAGAGCAGCCTAACCTCCAGGGGAAGTGGTGCCCTTTCACTGATGGAGCCTCAAGTGTAGAGGGTTCCGGGGCTGGTCTCGTCATTAAAGACCCTCACGGAACTGAATACACTTATGCCCTCCGTCTAGACTTCCCCTGCACCAATAATGTTGCTGAATATGAAGCCCTGCTGGCCGGCTTGAGATTGGCAAGAAGCATGAACGTGCAAGAGTTGACGGTATTTGTTGACTCGAACCTGGTAGTCAAGCAAGTGAATGGAGGATACACCGCTAAAGAACCTTCGATGATCAAGTACAAGGATAAGGTCAAAGAACTGATCCAACAGTTCAAGACCTTTACACTAGAGCAGGTGTCGAGAACCAAGAACAAGCAGGCAGATGCCCTAAGCAAACTGGCCTCCCTAACGTTCGCTCACTTGACAAAGAAAGTTCTGGTAGAGGTGCTTAAAGAACCCTCCATCAACGACGAAGAGATCCAAGATATAGTCACCGAAACGGAATCCACATGGATGACCCCAATAATGTCCTACCTACAAGAAGGGAAGCTGCCAGATAACGAACAAGAGGCAAAGCGGCTGGTCATCAAGGCAAGACAATACGCGATTGAGGATGGCAAGCTCTATAAGAAGGGATACTTAGCACCCCTGCTCAGGTGTGTTGGGCCCAATCAGAGTGATTACCTCATTAGGGAGGTACACGAAGGGATATGTGGAATGCATGCCGGGCCTCGCTCCATGGTGTCTAAGCTCATGAACCTCGGATATTATTGGCCAACCATGCACAAAGACGCTTTTGAGACGATCCGAAGATGTGAAGCCTGCCAACTGCAAACGCCGGTGAAGACCAGCCCAAAACATGATCTCGTACCCATCATCTCTGCCTGGCCCTTCTACAAGTGGGGGATGGACATAGTGGGACCCTTCCCACTGGCTCCTGGAAGACTGAAGTTCCTCCTAGTAGCAGTCGATTATTTCACTAAGTGGCCGGAAGTTAAACCATTGGCCACCATCTCAGGGAAACATGTGATGAATTTCGTATGGGAGCAGATAATCTGCAGATATGGCCTACCAGGAGAGATCGTAACCGACAACGGGAAGCAGTTTGCCAACAAGCCATTCAGCCGCTGGTGCACCGAGCTGGGCATCAAACAGGTTTTTAGCTCAGTAGCTTACCCCCAGTCCAACGGACAAGTTGAACGTATGAACAGAAGCATCGTGGAAGGTATAAAAGCAAGGCTGGGGAGGTACGGCAAGAAATGGGTGGACGAGCTCCCAAGTGTTCTCTGGGCTATCCGAACCTTGGAAAAGACGAGTCATCAAAAAACACCCTACAGCCTGGTCTTTGGAAGCGAAGCCGTCATACCAGCTGAAATTGGGGTAAGCTCCGGAAGGAGCACAAGGCGAGGTGCACAATACAACGAAGAGGAGGTCTTACTCAACCTGGACCTCCTGGAAGAGTCAAGAGATCAAGCCTCCATCAGAGAAGCTAGATACAAGAAAAAGCTCGAAGCCTACTACAATGCAAGGGTTAGAAAGGAAGTCTTCAAACCAGGGGACCTCGTGCTAAGATGCAATGAGGCCAGCAGGCAGCAGAGCGTAGGGAAGCTAGGTCCCCGATGGGAGGGTCCCTACGTCATCAAGGAAGCCCACAAAGGAGGATCCTACAAGCTAGCTGACCCAAACGGCAACATGGTCCCGAGGCACTGGAGTGATAAGCATTTAAAACGATTCTATGTTTAAATGGTTGTAATGCTACGATGTAACCCACATGAAACAGCTAATGAATGAATGAACTTTCTTTAAAAATCATAGTTCACTTGTCACTTATCTTATCAAAGGGTGAGCCCCTCCTAACCAGGCTCCATGGGATCCGGCGCTATACCTACCCATGAAACGGGGATGAGCTCCTAGGCCACAACTGCTCAACAAGTAATGAGGGTAATAACCTCCCTGTATACAGGGTGAGTTCCTAATACAATCCACAACTCCATGGGACAAGTCCTTTAGTTGGAATACCTAAACCCATGAAAGAGGGTGAGATCCTCACACCAAGACAGCTCGAACATGTTCATAACAGGTTACAAGTAAATTACTAGGCTAAACATTGCCCCGGTTCTTCAACTTAAAAAACCTGGGGTTAAAACGAACATTTTATAACCTATAAGAAAGGTTAAAAAGCTGATAGGATAAGCATTGCATCGGTTCCTTGGCTCAGTAGCCTGGGATGGGTGACTGCAGCATCCACCTCATGGCAAAAGGTTAAAGACATTGCAAACACTATAAACGACAAGCACAAATATTCAACACAACCAGAAATTAAATACCAAAAGCATCACCCCTAAAGGGGGAGCACTTCCATTAACATAAAAAGCCCGTAGGCCTAAAACATAAAAGAGTTTTTTCACTACATCAGCTTCCCAAAACATAATATAGAAAGATTAAAACATAATGAAGTCATGGAGTAATAGAGTCTTCAGTTTCATCCGCGGCATCATCTTCACCAGTGAAGGACAGAACTCGGTTCCCGACATCTTCATAAAGATCCTCGGTGTCAAGGCCTGCAAACGGGTCATCCTCACCAGCAGGAGGGACGGAGTCAATCTTCAAAGCTTGAAGAGGGGAGGGGTTTTCAAATACCTGCTCTAAACAAGAAACGTCAGACGTACCAGCAGGCTTTAAACGCTTCGAGCTACCCTCCCCGCCATCAGCACCCTCCAACATGATCCGAAGGGTCCTCTTTGACACATAGGCATTAAAGACTTCGTCGGCAACCTCCTTCTTCAAACCTTCAGGCTCCAGTCCTTGCAGGGAAGAGATAGGCTGATGGGAGGCCTTGGCAATGTTCGCAATATAAGGATAGGTGGAGACCTCCATCGCCTTCACTGCACTCACAAATTCATCACCCGAGGAAGGCTTAAAGGCAGGAAGCTCCTCGATTCTCTGACCCTCAGCGGCTGCTTTAAAACCAGCTTGTATTCCCCCATGACGTCCGAAAGCAATAGCTTTGGCATAAATGTCAGCCAATGGAGCATTAAACTCCTGGGAATGAAGCAAGTTGGTAACAAAACGGGGAACCCCCCTTGAGATCAGCCAATCCCTCTCCTCGGTCAGACGATCCACTTGAGCTCTCAACTCCACACCAACCTTCTCCACAGCAGCCAGTTCTTGCTTAACCGCCTCCCTAGCCTTAGCTAGACTCTCCCTCTCTTCTGCTACCTTCACCTTCTCATCATTCAAACCCTGGAACATTTTATCGAACTTCTCCTTCTCTAAACCAAGCTGAGTCCTGGACACTGCCAACTCATGCACCAAATCCTTCTCCCGAGCAACATATTTAGTTAACTCCTCCTTTACCTTTTGCAATTCCCCCTCATGCTTCGCGTAGGCTCCCTCCAATTGCTCACTCCGAACCAATAAACTACCCCACCTAGCCATACCATCAGGAAACAATGATAGGAACTGCCCAAAATGAAAATACATCTTCTTCATCAAGTCCTTGTCCGTCCACTCCCGGTGCATAGCCCTTTCGGCATCAGGGACACAATGATCAATCAAATCTCTACAGACAGAAGGCCTCTTCAACAAGTCAGAACTCTTAATGTCCCACTTTGGAACATATATCTCCTCACTTTGACCCTGTGGGACAGGAGCATCAGCACTGGCACCAGCAACCGATCTTGAACTCTCCCCTCCTTCGGCTCCCGACAGCAACAACTTCTGGTCCCCACTCTTGACTACCACATCCTTAGGCTTTTTAAACACAACATCATCTTTTTTAGGAGAAGACAAAGTCAACTTACCCTTCCCGGTAGCAGGTATACCTCCCATAGCAGACGCAATCAGTGAGGAATCTTCATCCTCCCCCTCAATAACAAGAGGAATGGCAGGAACGTTCCCTGGCCCGGAGGAAACACCTTGAAGTCGCTTGCTGGAGCGACGAAGACTGATGGACCTCTTCACTGATGGCTCCGCAACAGCAGACGGAGAGGAGGTAATGCTGGTATACTCCCCCTGGAAACGGACATGTTCAGTCCTAACCACCACATTCTTCCCCTCAGCAGAGGCCCGAACTTTGAACTTAACATCGGCAATGTCATCCAAGGCAAGGAAGTCAAGAGTACTCATTTCTGCAAAAAAGGAAAACAAAGAATTAGACATAACAAAGGGACAAAAAAGGAGACAAAAGAAAATAAGCCTCAACAACACATACCCTCCCCACCGTGATAAATCACGGGTTCTGTCTCCGGATCATCCCAGTTAAAACTAAGACCCATCATAACCAGAAAATCTTCAGGAAAAGTACGGAGACGGGTAGGACAGGTTCGAAGCTTCTCCAACAACTCCTGATCAAGGGTGTCAGACTCAGGCTCTTTTTCATTAAGAGGAGTATCAGGAGACCTCCTTGGAGCAGTGAATGGAAGGAAATCAGAGTTCAGGAAGAAAAATTTATCCTTCCAAGTAGACACAAGACCAATGACGCTGGAAATCAGGGCTGGTTCACACTGAGTCTTCTCAATGGTAAACCAATTCCCATTTTTGGCTAACCTAAAGAACCGACGGTACATAGATAGAGAAGGCTCATGGCCAAGACAACGACACACTATTTCAAAATGGATAATACGGGCTACACCGGACGGACACAATTGATCAAGACCAAGTTGATGATACTCCAAAACATTTAGGAAAAACCTAGAAAAAGGGTATCGAAGATTACCCTGATCAAATTGACGAGTATACACGGCTAGTTTGCCGGAGGGAACAGAGGTTACCGGAGTCTTACCCTTCGGAACGGAGGGTTCAAAAGACAACGGAACACCAATTTCCGAGCAAAATTGTTCAGCATCAGACTTAGACAAACGGGTAAATTGAGAAAGAAGATCACTTTTATCCATAACAAGCAAAAACAAGAGTGCACAAAGAAAGGAGGCACTTACCGGTTTTATAGGAGAAATAAGGACGCCGGCGAGAGAGGGGATCGTGGGAAAGAGAAGGAAGTTATACTAAAAAAGGGAATGGAATGAAGGATTAAGGGGTTTTTCCTTTTTTATAAAGTCCAAAAATTTGAAATAAATAACCTACAAACGGTTACCAAGGCAGAAATCATTCATCTGCCCTATAGGATGACATCAGCCTATATGGCCCATCAAATCAGCAGCCGAAACAGTAGCTGATGGGACATTAGTCTGCCTCCAAAAGTAATGATGACAAGCAGTATTTAATTACAAAATTAAATGAAGGGACAAGAGTTAAAATAAAATATTAGCAAGGACATGACACAATTTTACAGCTCCCATAAGGGAGCTTGGGATCTGTTAAACTCCTCGGCACTCAGGTCAGTTTCACCAACGCTGCTACCGAGGAACGAAACAACTTACAAGTCACAAGCACTTATAACTTCTTTACAAATGCTTATGACTGGGGGGCTGATGACGTGGGTCCTAAAACGACCACGTTTAAAAACCCTTGTCAAGAAAATAAAGCAAAGTAAAAAAGATATTAAGGTTTGTAGAGCTTCTTGGAGCTGAAACGCTAACACAAGGCAGCATGGCTGCCATACGGTAGCTGTGCAGCAGAAAGTGAACAGTAAAAACATTGGAAATATAAAAAGGTGCTTTAGCTTTTCACTATTGGCATAAAACAAAACATCACACAGCTCCATGCCCACCTAGGAAATAGTAAAAGCTGAATATGCACCAAAAGGGTAAAGTCTCACTGCAGGCAGCTGAAAGAGAGTCAACCATAGCCAGGTATAGTAAGGATGCTACCCTAAGGGAGCTCCTGGGCAGATTTCTGTTGCCTATATAAGGAGACCCTTGGGTTTGCATTCCACACACATTTTTTCATCACTACTTCTCTTGCTCTCATACTCTCTACATTATTAACTCCAAAAGAACACATACTTATTCTCACGCCGGAGTCCAAACGCAGGAGACCCCCTCCTGCGTTAAGGCTAACGGTGTCTGTTACCTTATGCAGGTCCATTCCAGGAGCCAGATGATCCCCTAAATCATAACTTAAACCTAATATACCACTAACCTTCTAACCTAAACATCTCTCAACCTAATCTCGGTCATTTTCCTTATTGTAGCAACAATAATATAGTTTAGATATGTATGTTGAAATATTACTTCCTTTTTTTTATATATGGTATCAAACACACATGTGTATAAAATATAAAACGTGCGGCTAATTTACACCCTCACTCACTCTATAACCAAATTCAAGGATACGGGTGACGTCGGTTCGAATCTGACGGACGACGAGGTTTTGCCGAGTTCTATAACACTGTCGTGCCTTTGGGCGGGTGGGGCTCGGGTTTCCACGCATCGGGAGAAGGCGGGGGCTGCTGGAGGTCGAGTAGTCGATTCTTGGGCACGGCGCCCCGCAAGGGTGGTTGCCACACAGTTGTTCGCCGATAAAAAAAAAAAACAAATTCAAGGATAACATCAAAAACCAATTAATAATTAATAATTTGGTTCAGTGGTGGAAAGAATTGATGGTCCCAATGTGGACTTCGGTTTGATCCCCGCTGGATGTAGGTGAGGTCACGGGGTTTTACATTGCCACTCGCTGCGTGGTTTCCTCCTGGAACGTGCCTGGGTGTAGACTAGCCGATGATACCTTCGAGGGGATTTTCCTCGAAGTGTTTGAGGGCCCGGAAAAACCTACCATCTTTCCGGATGGTCTCCGTGGTTCGAACCCGGGGTTTTCCTTTCCCAGTAAGGTCACTTGACCACTGGGCTATAGCCGTTCAAAAAAAAAAAAAAAAATAATAATAATAAAATAATAATAATAAATTTTTTTACCCGACCCGTTTTAGCAAACCCACTGGCCAGCATTTGCAGCAAAGTCATCAGTCATCACCCCTTTAAAAAATGCCAAAGAAAAAACAACCAAGAAAACCAAATTTTCTTCTTTCTGCTGAAAAAAAAAATCAAAGGCTTCTTCTATATATATATATAAAAAAAAAATATATGAATCTTGAACGTGAATAATTCGATTTTTAATTGCATAAAAAAAAAAATGCAAACAAGTTATTTCCCAAAATCTCTGATACCCTTTTATTTAATCCCAAAACACCAACATAATTCTTTGTGCAAGATTGTTTCATGTGCCAACACTGAATCTTCTTCTTCATCATCATCATCTGCTTCTTCTTCTTCTTCTGAGAATAGACATGGGATTAAGTTTCTGGGTCACTCTATTGCTGATATTAAATCCAAGATTAATGATTTTGATGGCAGTCAGTATGCTTTCCTTTTTTTATTTTATGCATAATTGTGTTGTGTATTCTTATTCAACCAACCATTTGTTGAAACTCTTAGCTTGGTTGGTTTACTTTAATGTTATCAATATTTTATTTTGTGGCTTCTGTGGGAAATTGAAATTATTAATCTTGATCTTTTTGAGGGAAAATTCGGTTTTTTTTTTTACCTCCAAGTAATCTTTAGAGGGTCAAAAATAGCTGGTTATGTGTGATTTGAGTGACAAAGTTTAGGTTCAATTCGATTTAGTTTGTAATATTTGTTAGGGCCCTTTTTGACGCAGAGCGGAAGCACAAAAGATGAATAGAGAGAATTAGAAAAGATGATAATTCACTGAATGATGAAAACATTACATGAGGGAACCTTTTATAGGAAATTCTATACTAAGACATAAATAAATGAATAAATTTACGTAATTAGTGATTTACGCGTATTATGCTAAAAGGAAAGAATAGAGAGCGGATGGAATTTGGGTCCTTTAGCCCGTCTATGGCAGATTGCCACATGCTCCAGCTCGTTGAGACGTTTATGTCCCTTGCTTATGGGCACCGTAACCTAAGTTATGCTCTTTTTATGTTTGTATCTGTTTTGCCATAGAAAGACTATAACATGGACACCATGAAACTTATGGTAGAGTTAATCTACGGAAGATGTACTGAGTTGTAGGTTTTCTACAGATTTTTGACCTAGATATGCAATAATGCCCCTAAGATTTTTGTATGTAATTATGTATTTACTAATTTAAACTACAAAAGAAATTCTAGGGTTAAAAATATGAGCAATTAAGTCATGTTTTTATGTTGTTAAAGGTTCGGTGCAAGATACGTTAAACATTTGGGTATCAAAGACAACAAACTTTTTGAATGAAGTGGCGTCTCCACTTGTCAAGAATGTTAATGATAAAAATTCCACAACGGGAAATGCATATGAGCTCGGTGACAATGAGGAGTTCTTCATGATGGAGCACACTATTGATGGCCGAACACCAGGCGGCGATCTTTCATTGGCTGCTATTGTTTCCATTGAGCAGTTTAGCAGGTGAGCTTAAGCTTCTAAGATGTTATTCATTGGTGGGTAGATATGGGTTGTGTTTTATCTCAAATGGGGCACATAAAAAAAAAAATTCAACTAAAAGGGAAACTGGTCGAATGGGTTGAAGATGGCGAAATTCTTTTTTACCTTATTCATACAACCCCCTAAATCGTTTTATGAAAAGATGTTGATGACAATTGCAATAATATTATTTTTGTAAATTATAATAACTATTTATCCGTTCATTATCTAAAATAAATTTAAAAAGAGTAAACGTGTTGGTGAGTCAACTCAACTTGACCGACCCGTTTTGACATGTTCCCAACCAGCCCATCTCGCCGTATTTAGCCCATTTAACATTTCAAGATTTTCATTATATCTCAAGTTATGTGCTATAGATACAAGATCATGAGTCTCATTTACCTTATAATTTAGAATGGGAAGGTGATTCGTACGTCTGCAAAGTTACTTTGTACACCAAAAAGCCTGTTGTATGTTGTACAATCTGCTTTTGCTACTTTACCCCGTGGCAGTGTACAAACCACCTTTCTTTAATGTGTGACACTCAAAATGGATGGAAAATAGAAGTGGATGAAAAGTTTCTAACATTTTGCAGTGTCAAATATGCAGGATGAATGGCTTGACCGGGAAGAAAATGCAGAAAATCTTTAAAGCACTCGTCCCTTCACACGTGTCTAATGATGCCCGTAATTTGGTGGAATATTGTTGCTTTAGATTCTTGTCTAGAGATAGTTCAGAAATTCATCCTTCCCTTAAGGTTTGTGGGTCCAGTTACATCAAACGGTTGAAGCTAAAAATTTAACCGAAAATAAAATAGGTGAAACAAATTGAAACTTGAAAATGTATGACCTCATTTAAAATATGATTTTCTGATTTCGGTGACATAAACTGTATCAATTTTTTATTTGTAAAGTCAAAATTTTTACCATAAATCACAATATGCGCCTCGTTTAGCTTTTGGAAAAGGTTATGTATTTAGTATGGCCATGGATTCAGCATTTGGACTATCTATAAACTTTGTTCATATGATAGGAGCCGGCATTCCAAAGACTTGTATTTGTAACAATGCTTGCATGGGAGAATCCGTACACCAATGAAAACGAATCACGCAGTACAATTGGAGAGAGAGCTTCATTTCAGGTTCATTTTTCTGTACGTAATCCTCCCTATTGTTCTCCACTAGTTCTCTTACTTTTAATTCTATAATTAGAATGAGTATATGTGAGTTCCACATATTGAGAAATTAAAACAGGACTGTAAAAATACTGGATAGAGAACGGAGGAAAATGACATAAAAAACATATATGAACGTTGCTTTAAGTTAGATTCTTTTGTAGTCTCTGCTTTGGTAGTTGATGCACATACAAGTATTTTTCCACTTGTTGAAAGAAATAATGCTTCTATATAGAAGTTTTAGTTTCGACCCTGATATTTATCAATGGGTCAGTTTTGTGTGTTTCATCTCAAATTAGTCAAGTGGGTTGAAAGTCACCTGATGTGTATCTTAAATACATACATACAGCATCATAATTAGCTCATTAATTATTTATATATGTTTTTAAGCTATGGACCAAAAAGTGGTTGTTCGTGTCCATTTTGACCCATATTTAAAATGACCCATATCAACTCGATAACCGTCATACACATATTGCCACCTCTATTTCTATTCTTTTTTTCAACATTCTATGCAATAAAAGGTGGGTGTCACAGAGTGTAGGCTGTATACCTTAAAAATTTAATTGTTTTTAATTGAAGAGGAAGCTTGTTGGAGAAGAGGCATTTGTCCGCATTGCCCCTGCTATCTCGGGCCTAGCAGATTGGCCAACGGTACATAACCTTTTCAAAGCTCTTTCTGGTGGTCAAAAAAGCATCTCCTTCCAAGTATGGTCCAAGTATATAGATGAACTTCTCAAGTAAGTTTCTCATCGATACTCGATAGGCAAATCAGTAAATTTGGATTTGTACTTTCCTAAAAGGGAAATGCGTTTATTTCATGTAAAGGTGGTAATTTCAACCTCATTTGTATGAAATGGGCCAATTCGGGTTGCATTTATTTGATAACGGGTCAAATTGTTTGAAAGGGTATATATTCAAAATTTCAAATGCCTTCGACTTCTCAAAACGTTCCATTTAAAGGAACTTACAATATTACCTAAATAACATACTTTTTGCGATCGTTTACTACATTTAACTCTTCACAACATTCAAAAAGATTGGATGAAAAAAATGTTGGCGGACCCATGACCCGAACTACCTGTTTCGCCACCTCTAATTTCAGGAGTCAGCAAATCCCCAAAAGGAAACTTTTAGCATGTATACTGGGACAGAATATTACTACTAAGTTTTGAACAAATAATTTTCTTGATCTCCTACTGAGGATTATTTATTTGACAAATTTTGCCCACCAATGAAGAGTGTACGAAGGAAGGCAATCATACTATGTAAAAGAAATTCCTCAAGTTTCTGGGGAGCGAATCTTATGCCTTGGATCTAGCCGAAAAAGACCCATCCTAAAATGGGAAAATAACATTGCATGGCCCGGAAAGTTAACCTTGACTGACAAAGCACTTTACTATGAGGTACTTAGCGTCAATTTCCATAAAGTTAAATAGTAGTCATATTATTTATATCATGCCTTATAAAGATCCAGTAATTCACTTACTTACAAAATGTTGCAGGCAATTGGACTTACGGGTCAAGTGGATGTTATTAGAATGGACCTTACAAATACCAGTTCACGGGTTCAGAAAACAAGGGTTGGACCATTCGGTTCCGATCTTTTTGACTCTGCTATTTCTGTTACCTCCGGACCAGAGTGAGTAAGCTTCAATAACTTATCTCCATTATCATTATTGGTCCGTTCGGGTTATATTTCAAGTCAAACAACAGGATAAATAAAAAAGTTAGCAAAGTTGAACAAATCAAATGGGTCAAAAAGTTAGTTTATTATTGAAGTAGTATAGTTTGTAATCTTTTTTTATACTCTAATATTTCTGTAAAATATTCAAAATTTATACCAAAAGTGTTTGGGTCAACCCAACCTGACCCATACAAAAAACTTGTTTTGACACACTACCCAACCTCTATATTTTACTAAAATCATGAACAAATTATCAGGTCTAAACCATGGGTACTTGAATTTGTGGATTTGGGAGGTGAAATGAGGCGAGACGTATGGTATGCTTTCATCAAAGAAGTAATTTCTTTGTACCAATTCATAAGAGATTTTGGACCTGGAGAAGGTGATCAATCAGTAAAACATATTTACGGTGCGCAAAAGGGTTATTCAAGAGCTGCAACTTACGCCCTTAACGGCATTGCAAGACTCCAAGCTCTTCAATTCAGTAAAAAACTTTTGGATGAACCTATCAAACTTGTCCAATTTTCATATTTACAAAATGCACCATATGGAGAAATCGTTTGCCAAACGTTAGCAGCAAATTGTTGGGGTGGGCAACTGATCACAAGATTTCAGGAAATTGAGTTTGATGACGTGCGATCAGAAGTATATAGCAGTCATGTGTATGATATTGACAGTGGGGTGTATTTAAGAAAGTGGATGAGACATTCATCATGGAATTCTAGTGCTTCTATTGCTTTTTGGAAGAATACCTTGGTGAAACAATATCTTGTTTTGAGTAAAAATCTTGTTGTTTCTGATAAAACGTTGGTCGAGAAGGCGGCGGTTATGTGTCGGCATAAGTATGCTGAGGTGGAGAAGACACAAGCCACAATTGATGCTGCCATGATTGAAGGGATTCCTAGTAACATTGACCTTTTTAAGGTTGTCAATCAAGCTATTTGGTATTTCTGTGTCCCTTATTGCAACTTTTACTTCTTTGACCACCTTTTCAAATTAGAATCACATATTTTGTCGGATTTCTATTTCGGATAATCAGCTTCCATAAAAGCCCTCAAAGCTTTCAAAATATTGAACGGCTTTTCTGCATAAAAAATCAATGTACTTTTTCAATGGTCTCGTTCTAATTATTATACGGCTTTTCTTAAATCCAAATTTCAAGAAAGCATGACGGGTGAAAACAAATTTGTCACCCGAAATAGAAGCGGTACCATATTTGGTTACTTTTCAAACCTTTTGTGACTATTAAAAGGATATCAAGTGCCTTGACTAACAGTCAAACATCTGTTTCGAACTATTTGCATGGTCAAAGGCGACAGCTCTCATGGGACAGAAATATGACAAATAGTCATTATTATTTTTTATTTTTTAAAAGGTCGTCTTCGGCTTTAATGTTCCTTCATCATGTTGGTTTAGGAGCTCGTGCTTCCTTTGACGGTCATTGCGAAAAACTTTGGAAAACTTCGACGTTGGGAGGAGCCTTACATGACCGCATCTTTTCTTGCATTTGTATATGCACTCATCCACAGGTAAAAACACACATCCAAACGCCGCACATGATTTCCATATACCTCATAAATGAAGTCTAATTTTGTTTATGAAACTTTTTTAATCTTTCAATTTTTAGGAATTTATTGTCATATGTGTTCCCTGTGACATTGATGGTTCTGGCAACAAGCATGTTGGTATTAAAAGGGCTCAAGGCTCAAGGCCGCCTTGGAAGAAATTTTGCCAAAGTTACCATACGCGATCAACCACCATCCAACACGATTGAGAAGATCATAGCCGTTAAAGAAGCCATGCGTGATGTGGAAAAATATATGCAAAGTATTAATGTTTCGCTTCTAAAAGTCCGTACAATTCTTCTTGCAGGCCAACCGCAGGTTAGTTATACTAAATCTTTGTACCAGAGTAAAATAATTTAAGCTAAAATTACTTTTTTTATGGGTTAGAAGTTTTTGCTATTAAAGTAGTTTGCAAGGTCCCAACACTTCATTAATATAAGGGTAGTTTAACATTTGACTAAGGGGATGTTTGGATTTGTGTGTCAAGATTTGCTAACTTGACATTTGACTAAATTTGTCCAAACACAATCTCCTGGTTCAACTACAACTAGGGTTGTAAATGAGCCAAACCCGAGCTCTCTTATTTTATACATATATAATGCATATTATTTAGTTTTTTTTTTCTTATCATAATGATATATGTTATTTATTTATTATGCAATCATATATTTATTTTATTAAATAAGAATAATATATTTAGATAACTAATAGGCTCGTTTAAGCTTAGTATGTGAAGTTGGAACTCGTTTAAGCTCAATATATGAAGCTCAAGTTCGAGCTCGTGTAAGCTCAGCCCTGATAGAGCTTTTAGCGAGCCGAATGAGCGGCTCGGCTCATTTACATCCCTGCCTTCAAATCTCATAGTTATCCTTAAAACACAGTGACACACATCTTATCACCCAACAATTGTTTGTAATGTCAACTAGTTAAGTATCTTAAAGTTTTGTTTTTTTCGCTTGTCAGATTACAACAGAAGTGGCTATGGTGCTTTTGTTTGGTTCCACTATCCTCCTCACAGTACCTTTCAAATATGTTCTCTCTGTCCTCATACTTGATCTCTTTACACAAGAACTTAACTTCAGGAAAGAAATGGTGGCGAAGATGATAAGTTTCTTAAAAGCCCGCTGGGACACCGTCCCAGCCTCCCCTGTTTCGGTTTTGCCATTTGACTCTAGTAAGAGCGATGCCAAGAGTGAAAAGAAGGAAACAAACGACTCGACAAAATTAGAACGAACTCGGTACAAGTAATCAATCAAAATCTTTAATCATGCTTGAACATATTCTCAATACTTTGTACAGATGTTTAGCTCAGTAGGTAGCACAATATGGTATAGTTGACTTTATATCAAGATATAACACGCGTTTGAGTAAGTATTAGAAATGATAGCGCGAAAACCGCCCACAGGTAAGCAATTTGCTTTAATCTTTCCGACCCGTTACATACGAGTTTGTTTTCATGGTATGAGCATTGTTCTGTTTGGTTCCTGCATTTAGCCAAAAGTCAAAGTCAAAGAATAGATTTTCTTATTGAAAGTTGTTGTTTGCATACCTTGGTGAACAAAATGAGACCACAAAATCTGTGGTGGAACATGTTATGATGCTTGTGGGATCATCATAAGCATAGCTGTATGCGACGGGGCATGCAGTTTTGAATATTTTCGAGTAATTTGTTGGCATACATGTGACAGGATTAGAGTACAATCCTTTACAACAGTACTCGTCAGAGTCGAAAACATTGCATGCACTCCGGCAGGCGGATGGTTTCCCATCAGACCGGAACGTTAGTTCTGGCGGGCAGTTAGCCCTGAGATCAGTGTCACAACCTGCCACCCTGCAGTCACCTTTGCCTTGTATAGGTGTGACTGTGAGTGGCAAGTTGAACCCGTCGACGAGACTAACATCGTAAAAAGTGGTGTCGCCGAGGGTAAATTCGGCAATTGAGGCAGGCGGGTCTCCGGGGCTAGTGCAGGTTAGTGTGGTACCACATGCTCCTGTTTGGCACGTACCGTTCCCGTTTTTGTCGAAATTGCAACCTGTTCGGCCCCATATACGGCCGCCCCACCCGTTTGGGGCGGAGAAGACGGTGGACTCGCCTGGTTTGAGAACAAAACCGCCGCCGGTGAGGGTGGTGTTGGTGGCTGTGATCCCAGGCCATATGGTTTCATGGCAGTTGTTGACAATGGTGAGGTTGGTGCAATTTGACAAGTTTACCCCTGCTGCAAGGGCAATCAGGATAATAATATGAATGAAAGAATTCATGGTTGTGTATGGTGTGAGTGAGTGAGTGAGTGTGTGTTTTATATTGCTAAAGGAAGTGAAAGAAAGAGTGTTTAAGGAGTGATAGAATACTTGATGATCACATTATACCTTGCTTCCATCATTTTTTGTATGTTCTCATGTTCCTTGTCACACAAGAATGTTTTACATGTTTTCAAATAATATAAATTTTTTTTTAAAGATAAATTTCATTAACCACAAAAACAAAACGTCACAAACGTCTTCAATCCAATTTTTAACTTCTAATTTAGATCTATGTCGAACCCATAAGAACGTGGTCGACTTTATATTTTCAACTACTTCAACTGCTTTTTATCCGAGAAAACCTTTGTGTTCCGCTCATTCCAAATACACCATATGGATGTGTATATAATACCCCTGATCACATTCCGATGAGCAGCTTTCTTTGAGCTTCTTTCAGGAACCTGCAACAAGTCGTCAATATCAAACAGAAACATTGCTGCAAACGACACCAGCTGCCAATCTGAAACCAAACCTCCGACGCGAACCAACAACCTGTAAAGAGATGTGTTACTGTTTCTACAACTTCATTGCATAACGGACATATATCGTCGGCTAATGTAACTCCTTGTTTCTGCAGCTCCTGCTTTGTAGGTAGACGATTCCGAACGACCCGCCATATCAATAACTTACATTTTAGAGGAGTCCAGCCCTTCCATTTAACCTTATGTCCGAAAATATTGTTACCGCAAACAACGAACAACTGTTTTGCCTTCCGGACTGTATATATTCCGTCTTTGTCGCCTCTCCATTAATTACTTAATTAATTACAAAGATAGCCATTGATTTTTAATTTACCACAATTAATCTTATAAATGAATAAAGATCTACCACATCTTAAAATTTTAAATGATTATTATATCTTATCTTTTAATAATTTATACTTATTAACTCAAATAATATTAATACTAATTTTATTATTATTAAAAACAAAAACTACATAATCCCTTCATATAGCTATCATTACCATCACCTTACATCATATGTCACCCTTACGTAAAATAACTAAAACTTAATAGATCAAATCAGGGAAACATTAAAGGACTCTACATTATGTTAATATCATAAATCAACAATAAAAGTTTAGTATTATGGAGAGAGGCTAACGTACAAAGTTTCTTAACATACAAAGTGTAAGAAGCATTCTCAGCCATTAGATTTAGGCGGTGGCAAGATGGTAATTAACAATCCTAATCATATTTGGGTTAATCTAACCAAGGGTAAATTAGGAAAAACACGTTTAAATTTCTGTGAAATCATAACAACAGACATAATCGATGCAAAAATTTTCAACGATTGAACTTGATTTTTCATCGTTTTCAACTCGATTAAACGTTCAGAATGATTAAACAATCAAAAACATTCGATTACAAACAAAATCAAAATGTATTTGCAGAAATAGAAAAAAACAGAGTATGAAAATTCAATTGATAAAATTAGTAGAATCATATTCAAAAATCACCATCAATGCATGTATTATTCACATAAACGAACAATGTTGATAATAGAAGAAGAATTAAAGAAAAAAATGGCTTTCAAAAAAGTTTCAGACGCTAAGATCAGAAACTGTTAAACAGAAAATCATAAAACGCATTTGGTTTTTTATAAAACGCATTTGGTTTTTTATAAAACGCATTTGATTTTTTTATAAAACGCATTTGGTTTTTTAAACACTATTTAAACTGGTTTTTACAAAAACGCACTTGGTTTTTTTATAAAACGCATTTGGTTTTTGTAAAACGCACTTGGTTTTGTAAAACGCACTTGGTTTTGTAAAACGCATTTGGTTTTTTGTAAAACGCACTTGTTTTTTGTAAAACGCACTTGGTTTTGTAAAAAAGCATTTAGTATAAATAAAAACTCACCTTTTTCTCAATTTCCCCCTGTTTTACTCTGTTTTCCTCAAACAAACAAAACAACTATATTCACACACACTTGAGGTAATGTTTTTATGGATTGGTTGTTTTTTTTCTTCTTTTTCCTATGTTTTGTGATTAGCCAGAGACACAGAGATGTTGGCTTCTTGGTTGTCTTGATAGAGGAAGTGACTAGATCTGAGCCACGATTGAGGTCGGGTTGAAGGCGAACAACGTTAAGGGTTTTAAAGGCAAACAACGTGTAGGGTTTTGAAGGCGTCGGAGGTTAGAGGAAAGAGGGATCGGTGAGGCTTTGATCCGGCGGTTGGGTCAGGTGGTGGTGGTGGTGGTGGTTAATGAACGATTAAAAAATGATATGAAGGATCATTACCTTTTTCCCCTTTTAAATCAAACTAGATTGGGTTAGGATTGGGTTAGTTAGAGTTAACTAGGGTTTACACGTGTCAAGCTATGGTGGCTTCTTACACTTTGTAGGTTAAGGATACTTTGTATCCTATACTTTCTCTATTATGACCTTATTTCTAGGGCTGTAAACAAACCAAACGTTCAACAAACTGTTCGTGAAATGTTCGGCGGAAAGTTCGTTTGCGTTCGTTCGTTTAATAAATGAACGAACACAAACAAGAAATTTTGTTTGTTTAGTTAAACAAACAAACATGAACAGTGGTCGCGTTCGTTCATTTATGTTCGTGAACGTTCGGTAACGTGTTCGTTTATGTTTGTATGTGTTCGATAGTTCATTTGGGTTTTTAACCTTTTAGTTTATGTACTTCAAATTTCCCATTAGTAGACTATTTAATATATATTAGTGTATCACATATCAATATAACTTTAACTATTTTAATTTACTGTTACTTTAGATTAAGCGAGCATTTCAAGTTTAATATGATAATTTTGTTTTAATGAGATATTATGTTATCAAGATTATGTCAAGTATATTTGGGTAATTAGATTAATGCATGTTTGTATTCGTTTACGTTCATTGGTGTTTTTATATGTTCGTTTTTGTCCAATAACTAAATTTAACAAATAAAGAGAAATAACACGAACACGAACACATTCGTTTCCTTAACAAACAAACACCAATAAAAACCTCGTTCGGTAATTGTTCATAAACAGTTCATAAACACGTTATTTCCTTAACCAACAAACACAAACAAAAAATCTCGTTCGGTAAGTGTTCATGAACAGTTCGTGAACACGTTATTTTCTTAACAAACAAACACGAACAATGCCATGTTCGTGTTTATTTGGTTCGTTTACAGCCCTGCTTATTATTATTATTATTATTATTATTATTATTATTATTATTATTATTATTATTATTATTATTAACTTGTGTTATGAGATTTAGTTTACATATTTTTTTGGAATATTTATAAGTGTTACGATTAACGTCACTTATAAAAATTTTTGTTCCAATTAGGTTGTTTAAATTTATTTTGATATTCTAATCCTATATATTTGGCCTGAATCGCAGGTGGCTAATCTATATGATATTTTTTTATTTATTTTTTAATATATGACGTGGCTTAAAAATGGTATATAGATTCAAAATTGAAAAAAAATTGCGAAAGTTTTTAAAATGTTGCAAAAAAATGAGAAAAATGCAATTTAAAAAAATTGCGTATTTTTAAATATTTGGCAATCTTTTATTCATTATGGCCGTTTTAAGACTAAGAGGGTGTTTGAGATTGAGTTTCAAAACAACTTATTGACTTATTGGCTTTTTCAAAACACCAATAAGTCAATAAGCTGTTTGTGTAACCCAAAAGCACTTTCTGTTTCGACTTTTGGCTTTTGGCTTTTAAGGGTGGAAAAACTGTTTTTGAGAAGTTAGAAATCCTAGCTTTTGGCTTTTGGCTTTTGAGTTTTGGAAAAAAATTACAAATCTACCACCCATACAACCAATATTCACAATAAGTTAAGCGAAACACTTATAAAAACAACAATTTATTGATTTTTTGACGTTTCTCATCCCAAAAGCTAATCCAAACATTTTTTTTTTAAAACCTATTTTCAAAAAGTCATAAGCCAATAAATACTTTTGCATTTCCAAACTCAATCCCAAACACCCTCTAAGGTTGTCATCATATAATAAAAAAGAAATGTTTTTTATTTATTTTATTATTTTTTTGTAGCCTTTATAGAATAACTCAACCCATGTAAAATAGGTTAGGATCAAATACACAGTGAAAGAAAAATAGAAAGTCGTAGGAAGTGTATCAAACGAACCCCGATTGAACTCATTCAAACGGCATTGGAATCGTCTTATCGAAACCTACGACGTTAGTTTTTAGGTCTTCGTTTTTTTGGGGTTTTAGCTTGTAGTTTTTAGTAGGGTGAGCATTTCGTGGTTCGGACCCACATGAACCTTGGACCCGACCCACGAGAACCTTGGATCCGAACCTTTTTAAATACAAGAACCACAAGAACCGTTTGTATTTTAATAAAAAAAAATCATTATTAGTCTTTTCACTATTCGTTTTTACTATTGTAATCGATTTCATGTAATGTTAATTCAATACTAATAACAATGTATTTTTCTTGAAATATTTTTCGGCTTAATGTATATGCATAGATGTGATATATTATATCATATAATATATATTATATCCAAATTTGAAGCAAATATTTATGTATGTCGCTCTGATATGTGTGTGTGTATTTATGATGTATACATAACAGATTCACATAATGTTTCGAGTGATGAGAATGACAAAATCGTTATGAAAATATAAGTCGAGAAACGAAAAGTGACTTATAAAGAAATTCATGCATGGGCTATTGTTAGAACCATATGAAGAAATTCTTTTACGGGCATGGTAAAAGAATATGAATATCTAATCCTCTAAAAGTGGTTATTACATTAAAAGGTTCTAGAGGGTCAGACCCTTTTACCCGACCCATTAGAACCTGTAGGACCCGGAACCACATAGCCTTTTAAGGTTCGGTTCGTGGTTCCTAATTTCAACAATAAAAGAGTATATGGTTCTGGTGGGTTCGGGTCGGGTCGGGTCGGTTCTGGACCCTTTGCACAACCCTAGTTTTTAGAATATGCGTTATATCATTGTGTCTTTTATGTACCATTGTATCTTTTTCTTATTTTCATTATTGTGTCATTTTTTCAATTCATCGTGTCCTTTTTCTTCAGCATTGTGTTATATTTTTTGGCACTGTGTTATATTTTGTGGCTCATTGTGTCATATTTCATGATCTATTGTGTTTTTTTGTATCCTTCTCACCTTCTCATTTTTTGTAGCATTTGTAGAATAACGCAACCCATGTAGAATAAGGTTATATGCTATCTAGGTATAATATATAATAGGGTTATTGGATTTAAATAACCCAAGTTTCACTTGTTGGCCAACAACACTTCCAACTAACGAATTGTCTTCCACCACTCTTAACTTTCAACTTAATTTTTTTACTGCTCCCAAACTAACCCAACTTTCACATTATTTTCATTGGTACAGAGTTTTACCACGAAAACCATTGTTTTTCAACTTAGACACCTAAGCATATCCACCTATGTGGCTCCCATAGGTACGCAACTATGTCACTAACAACATGACGTGATCAACCCATGACGTCTCCCTTTTATGATATGCTTACATATCGCTTGGCCATACTGATCATTTATGGGCGGTATACTGGTTGATATGAACCCTCCACCTATTCAATAGAGTGGAGGCACCGTGTAACTGTAATTGTTACTAAAATGATTAATGTTACAGTTACTATTATAGTTACGGTAAATGGTTGCTTGTGTATACCCGGTAACCCTTACCATGTACAAAGTTAGAACCTGCATGCGCTATGCCTCTATGTACATTTACTGATTTGATTTGAAGTGAGCTGGACGGGTATGCAATATAATACTCATATTGTAATATTATCTAATCCATAGTCGTTGACTCGTTGCTTTGTTATGACCGTGGACGAATTTTATTGGGGGCCAGGCTGGGCCCTTCCATTTTTTTTTGTTTCATAGTGTAAATTTTATTGAAAATTTCTGAATTTTTTTATATGTATTGAGCCAACTCAAACCTTACTAGTAATTGTATACACCAACTCCTTTTAAAAAAAAGGTGTACCTTTACATAATTTGCTTAATAGTAAACCAAGTTTCTCGTATCTACTTTACTAAAGTCACTTTTTTATTAATCTAAAAGCATTCAACTTTCATTTAAACCTTGGTTAACATGTACGTTATAAAAGGTAACATTTTTTTTTTAATTTCTAATGCTTATGTGGATTATTAATACATTGTGTTTTTAAGGTTACAAAACATATAATTAAATTTGCGCATGCTCAAAACTCAAAACACATTATTGGGCCTAACCCTAAAATAGTAAAAAAAGACTATAACTTTGTTATATATATATATATATATATATATATATATATATATATATATATATATATATATATAGGATTAGATCATTTGAGAAACACCATTTAGGGAGAGAACCGAAGAACCAGTGTGAACAGATGGCATTTTTGTAAATATGAAGGTGTCTACAAAAAACCCCTCCATCAAAAAATAAAAAAAATTATATAACCTAAATAAATAAAAAAAGTAAAAACACCAAAATGATTATTTTGCATTATTAATTCGAAAAAAAATAAAAAAAAATAAAAAAAATGGCTTGTGACGTCATCCTGATGCACATGTGCATTTCGCTGTTATATATGCAGAAATACACCGTATGCACATGTGCATTTCACTCTTAAATCGCACTTTTGAATGAATTGTCAATTACCATAACTAAATGATTATTAAATGGACGCGATATTATATGTAAGGGGTCCAAAATTTTATTCAATGATCCATAAACGGACGCAAAGTGAGATATAAAATACACTCGAACTCGTCAATTATTTAGTCATGCATATTATAACATAAATTTAAAATAAAACACATGTAGGACAACAAACATGAATAAACTTATAACATCTCTATATAAGAATTATAAAATAAGAAACGTGTACCGCATGCACATGTGCATTTCACTAATATTCCACATGTGCACTACCATTCACTATACGATACTACCTGACTTAACACGTTGGAATTCATAAAGTAAACATACTAAAGTGCTCATAATTTACAACTAAATTTTGTCTTCACTTTCTCCATTGTTTCTTTCGCATCATTCATCAATGTTAGTTTTTGCACGTTCGCGTCTGAAAGGACTATATATTCTAGTAGCATACTTTATCCTACTATTGTTATCTCGCTGTGTTGCACCTCTTCTTGAATGTTGAACCCATATTCAAATGGTTTACTCCTTTGCCATGTATACCTGCATGTGTCTTATGACAAAAGTTCCACAATGAGTAACGTTTTATGTTATTCCCCACTTGATCTCCTTCATTGCTGGGTAGACACGTGATACACATTTTGCCATCAAATGACCAACACTGTGCATATACCTAAACAAAATGTGCTTCTGCAACAATAATGAATCATAAACTTGTATTAATACTTACATACACGGTTACAAAACAAAAATAAAATAAAATAATTTTTTTACACAATGTAATAAATTTATATTTCCAATAACTTGTATTGCATATGTGCATTAGAAAATATTATTTATATGAACACAACTAGATTTACTTCATATGCGTTTGTTAATATATGTAGTAGAAGTATTTCATATGTGCACACAACTAGATTTACTTCACATGTGTTTGTTAATATTATTATATGCACACAACTAGATTTATAATATACCATCATTATTCACCGTCACAATATGTTTCCAATTATTTGACCTCGTTTGAACCTTTATTCTTAAATCTATATCTGCATATAGGATAATTTATGTGTTTAAACAATCAACATTTAATATTTTACAAGAAAAACTACACATATGCACATGTGCATTTCTATATAAATGTACTAAATAAATAATAACAACCTGAATCAACTTCCTGATAAACATCCGTGACATTATTAACTTCTGCTTCTGGGATATCAAATGGATCTCGATTATATAATAAATAAAAAACATAACTAATACAGAGAACAAGGTAATACCAAGTACATTCGGACTAAATAAAAAATGCCAACCTGATTCAACTTTCTGATCAACTATGGTGTCATTATCTTCACTTGCATCCGGTAACCTTTTTGTTCCCCTATCCCTCGATTGTAATACAAATGTTACTTTCTTTGATGTTTTTCCCCTCTTTTAGCTACAATCAATAAAAACGCATAAGAAAACCGATATTTCAACCTGATTACACATGTGCAACAACATTAATTTGTTAATTACAACAAAACAAATGCACACGTGTATTATTGTTAATTGCCTAATTATAACAGTATGTATTTTAACATTACTTTTAATATTATAAACTACGTTTTGCACATGTGCATTAACAATCTTAATGCACATGTGCATATCAGAAAATGGCATCTCGTCCAAAACATAAATTATCCTCCTAACTAATATATGCAAACATTCATCAACAAACACACTTCAAACTTTTTAAATGGCTTAAATAAATAATTCTAAACACACTGCAAGCATTTCTACACCTGCATATGGGATAGTTCGTGTATTTAAACAACTAACATTTATCAGTTATGATGAAAATTATACATATATGCACATGTGCATAACTTTTTAAATTGCTTAAATAAATAATTTTAACTTCTTGATCAACGATTATGCCATATCCATATATGCACATATGCATTATAATGAATGACCTTAATGATAACAAGAATTAAATCTTAATGCACATGTGCATTAACATTAATTTTATTATTACCATCTAAATTATGCACATGTATATCAATATAAAATGACCTTATTGGTACGTAATGCAATAAATACACACAGTTGTGACTTGTAAGAATATATAATTCAACTTGCTTTTACATTACTGAAACTCCATAACAAAATTTCATCCCAAACTAATATTAGATACTAGTAAAAAAAAAAAGAAGAGGAAACTACCCTTTCCATTCTTTTAATTCCTTCACATCCCCAACTGTGCAGGAAAACAATAAGATGGTTGAGGCGGATAACCGGATAACTGATTACCAGAAAACGATGAAGTCGATTGAAACGACGACGAATGGCGATATCTCGCTCCTTCTTCCCTTGAACTCCTGCCTCCCATGGATTAAATCGATATATTCTATAAACCAATTTGTAATGTAATAATAATGATATTAATGCAGAATCTGATATCTGAAATGAAAGATTAAAATTTATATTGTGAAATGAAATAGAGAACAAGTATAAATCTTAATTAAGAAGTCGGTTGGTTGATCGGTGGAAGCTTCAACGATATTCATGAAGTAAGAACAAGAACGTCACGAAAACATTTAAAACAGAAAATCTGCAAGTGAATGGAAATTTGTAGTCATCTAGTTGCACAATGTGATCGGTGTATGTTTGTTTGCTAAAGTCTAGAATTGGGATCTAGCAATCTGGATGTTTGATGGAATTGTGGAAGTATCTTTTATAAAAACCATCCTTTTTCTAAACTCATTCTATTACCAACTTATAATAATAATCAAAAGACGCACTTAATTATATTACTAACTTATAATAATCAAAAGAAGCACTTAATAAACAGATAAGAAAGAAAGAAAACACAAACAACATTGAGTTTGAGTAGAAGCACTTAATAATCAAAAAACCAAACCTGGTTCTGTTCCTCCAGTTTCTTATGCTTCTTGTTACCCACAACTTGAGGCTCAACCACCTCCTCCGCAGATCGATCGAAGAGAGAGAGAGAGAGAGAGAGAGAGAGAGAGAGAGAGAGAGAGAGAGAGAGAGAGATAGATCGATCGAAGAAAGAGAGAGAGAGATTAGATAGAGAGAGATATAGATAGATCGAAGAGAGAGAGAAAGTTCTCTGAAAGGTTGGATGTAGAAGAATGATAAGAACGTGAATTGAGAAGATGGATTGAGAAGAAGAAGAAGGCTACCATCTTTTTTTTTTTGTTAATTGAATATTTACAAAATTGCCCCATGTTCACATTGGTTCTCATGGTTCTCACAATAAAGTTGGTTCTCGTATGATCCCTACCCTATATATATATATATATATATATATATATATATATATATATATATATATATATAGGGGAAAGTTATTTTGAGAACATCTATATTTCGTGCGAACTGTAAGAACGGTATCTAAAACCATTCAAATTCAAAATTTCTTTTTACACTTGTCTTTATTACTAAAATACAATCCCCAAAACACAATTTACGTGTAAAAATTCAAACCTATACGAAAATAATTTGTTTTTACACATGTGTAAATTTACTGTTTATATATGTGTAAACTGTTTCATTTACACATGTGTAAAAAGTTAATTTGAAAGTGTTTTTACAAGAAAAGATGAATTATTTGAAAAGAAAATTCATTTATTAATGTTGTATTTTGATTATAATGAGATTTGTATTAAAAAAAATTGATTTTGATTGATTTTTTTACTTGTTCTCACGGTTCTCACAATATTTAGCGTTCTCAATATAACCCTCCCCTATATATATATAGGGTCAAGATCCTGTACAAATAGTGTTTTTTGTGAGAAATGTAAGAAGTGTTTTGGGCCATTAGATCATCTTAATCAATGGTTTATATTTAAAGAGTGGCATTTTCGTAAATAGTGTTTAATTATTACTAACAAAAAACAATTCAAAAGGGTAGTATAGTCAATTTCTATTGTCATTTAAAGAGCCGGTTAGATTGTTTTTTTGAGAAACCGCTTTCTTTCCTTGATTCTCGCTCCATCATACCTAGATGGTCATGCAGCTAAGAAAATACCGGAGCGTCTAAACAGTATCTAGTTATCACATATAAAACTTTGGTGTTTCTGGTGATCTAAACAGTAGTGTTCTACTGATGTGAACAGTAATATGTTGATGATGGTTTAAAAACTCTTTTATTTTGTTTTGATAATCTGAACAGTAGTGTTTTGCTGATGTGACAAATAGTGTTTTGCTGATGCTTTACAAACTATTTTATTATGCATCTAACTTATGGTGAATTACTGTAGTAATCTTATATGAACTTGGTTCTTGGTTTTTTCAAATTTTTTTATATGTTTCCATGATCCTGTACACTTTTGTATTGAAAAAAATCATCTAAAAACGCATAAAACACTATAAAAAATATCACACATGAATAAAGACACATTGATAACTAAAACACTAATTCGTACTAAACCATTATAAAAAATAACACATGAATAAAGACACATTTTGATAACTAAAAACACTACAAATTAATTGGTATAAAACACTACACATTTGATAACTAAAACAACATAATATAATTGGTATAAAACACTACGATGTCATTTGAATAAATATTTTGTGGGCTTCAAAAATAAAAACTTAGATAATGCAAATTAAAAACCACAAAAAATGTCTCAATCATAACCACGCTTTAAAATCCAAAATGAAAAAACCAAACCAAAACCAAACGTAAAACATAACAATGTTAAAAAACCAAAAGTAAAAATGACATAGAAAATAAAAAGTTTTAAACACGCAAAACAAGCCTACTCCTCATCACTTGACTCGTGATTTTCAACCTCCTCCTCCTCAGTTGATGTAGAACCCAAGTCATCGTCATTAGCAACCTTCTTTTGAGCCTTGCATGTACGGATGTTGTGACCGTAACCCAAACAATTCTGACATTGCCTTCTTTTTGTTCCAGATTGACTAATCGCTTGTTCACGCTTAGACATCATGCGCTTTGGCTTGCCCATTCCTTTAAACCTAGTGCCAACAGGAACACGAACCGTTATAGATGATGGTTGGCAGTTACCTGTAAGCTCAGCAAACCTATCCCTGCGACTCTTGCGTGGTACATTCATGGCAGCTTCATCCGCTTTAGGGCCAAACTGGTTAACATGATCTCTAAACGAACAAAGAGCTTCAAAATTAGAAACCAACTTGTTTATGTTGGCCTCAATTTCATATGTAATCTCTCTAACAACCCGTGACACCTCAACACTCTGATCAGTGTGACCCTCATATCTAAGAATCGCATTGGGATCACTGTTTGGAACAGCTTCTCTCGTCCAACGACGTAAAATATACTGCTTGGGAAACTCTCTAATGTCACCCATCCGAAGAATACAAAAGATGTGACGGCATAGCAAACCATATTGTTCGAATCGGTTGCAATTACAATAAACAGTCATATCTTCCCTCCTTAGCATAACCTGTGATATTGTGCATTAAAAAATTTAATATGTAAATAACGAAGTTAGGAATAAGAATTGGGGAATAAAAAACACTGCATTATATTGAAAAATTGAAAACAAAAAAAAACTTTCTGTACCTCGTAAAATGTAGTGCGTAGCTGATCCCAATCCTTAACATAAAACCTTATAAAATCACCAACTTCTTCAAATTTGCAGCTTTGGGTTCTATGGATGGCAGCTTCTATTTCCAGCTGAACATCGAAAAAAATAGTCCTTGTATAGACTTTAGCAGCTTGCCTTTCAAGTGGGAAATCACTCCAAATATCAGGAAAAGTGTTTCGAGTGTCGTGATCATTTTTCCTGTGTTCATGCCTCTGAGCCTCAATGGCTGCATCAAAATGTCCAAGAAACTCAACCAATGTGCATTTGCGATTGCAGAACTGCCTAAAAAAATGGTTTTCACTTTCAGATCGAGATGATGTACGCATTAGGCCGGACATTCTCTCATGTCGATAATATGCTGGAATCCATATTTCCCTTAGTTGGTAAATGGAATTCAACCACTCATGATCTGTCAGCTTAAAATCATTCATGATAACCGCCCATTCCTTCTCGAATTCTTCAGGTGAGAGTGTATCAGTCCATACGATAAAACACAATCTTTGCTTAAAATCAGTGGTGTTACATAAAACGTGTCCAACCTGAAAATTGTTATTTGGTTTACACATCACCATAATAAAAAAAAAAACGAACTGAATACGTAAGATTAATACCTTGCCAGTAAGTTTGTCCATCACATGCCACATACAAAGCCTATGCCTACTTTCTGGCCATGTATCTTCTATGGCCCTCCTCATTGCGGGTTCTTGATCGGTTACAATAACAGGCGGTGCGCTACCAAACACCCTTTTAAACACAGTTAAAAGCCACTTGTACGTCTCAGCGGTTTCGTTACCCAATATTGCAGCCCCAAGCGTAACGTTTCTGTTTTGGTTATCTATCGCAGTAAACGGCACAAACATCATGTTGTACCTACAAAAACAAAAATTTTAAAAACATAAAATAAAACACAATCTATTTACATAAATGCAAAACATAAATCTACAAAAAAAAAGGTGATATTTTATTACCACATTAAAATACTTACTTGTTTCGCTTATAAGTAGCATCAAACGATACAACATCACCAAACGTGTAATAATTACGCTTTGATTGTTCATCAGCCCAAAAACACCCCTGTAAAACACCATCATCAGTTGTAATGAATTCAAATGAAAAATTTGGCAAATATTCACTCTTCCTTTTTCAGCGTTTGATCAACATATCGGCGTCGAACTCTTCAACGTATAAATTCATGTCCCTTTTGAAATTTTTAAAGTCATTCTTTGTTGCGCCAACTTTTTCGAAACCACCACACAAAGTTCTCACTATGTTAAAAGCTCTAACGGGTCCAACATTGAGAGCGCCCAGAGCAGTTATTGCTTCTTCTTGTACTTATGTCAAAGCTCTTGCCGTAGGGAGAAAGTGTCTGGCCATTTCGTCAACAAAAGAGTGGTTGTGCTCTTCCTTAAAGTAATACACTTCATACAACTTCTTTTCATTTAACTTAATTCTAATGCTAGCTTCACAACCGGTGCGTATGGAAGGTGTTTTACGAGTCCCCCTACTTGATGACTGATCGTTCAAACTATCAAACGCCTTCATCTTCTTAAACCCCTCTTTTGAGCACACAAAATATTTCGACAAAGTTACATCATGATTCTTAGTCTCTGTACTTTTCCTGATAGACCACCCGCCTACACTTGCGTAATTCTTGTAAAATTTGTAACCTTGTTCAACTGAAACGAACTCCATCCCCATGACAGGCTTCAAAGAATCGTCAACCATTGGGGAATAAGTCTTCCTTCCAGAATTGGGGGATACATGTTCGATACCAACAGGAACGTAACTTGGCCCGTCTGAAAATAAGAAATTATAAAACACATTGACAATACAATATATATAAAGCAAAAAAGATAACTAAGTACGCATAACAAAGACTAAATGTAATTAAAATAACTTTGACAAATATATAAACCCGTAGGTGTAAAAACCTAAAACACATTTCTAACTAATACACTACATTATGTGATAAGTTTATAAAACACTGAGATATAATAAAACACATCAGAGTCATAAAAAAACATAAACAAAAACAAAAGAGATAATCAATCGTAAAACAAAAAAAATGGATATAAAAAATCAATAACCATTATTACTAACCAAAAAAATGGAAAACAATTTGAAAAAAAAAAAACAAGTTTCTTAAAACATGTATACATATGGTTTATAAAACACTAAGGGATGATGGGGTCCATTATATCATTAATTGACCTAATATAACACATCCTGATTTATATTCCAAAAACAAGGACATATTTTATGAATATAACATAAGGAACATCTGTAAAAACACATTAGTAAGAATTGATACCTAAAAACCGTATACACAAAAATTTTGAACAAAAATTAAAACACATTAATAAAAATGATATATGCAAACGTGAGTTGACAAAAAATCAAATCTATAAACACAAAAAAAAAAAAAACATTTTATTTATAAAAATACTAAGGATATGGGTTTCATGATATCATTATTTGAAATAATATATAACACCCTGATTTATATTTCAAAAAAAAAAAAAAAGGCTTCGTTTCTGTTTTTCTGTATATAACAAAAAAATGGTTTCACATTGCTTGTTACGTAAAAATATAAGTTATATTATATGTGCAGAAACATAACTTTACACGAAAAAATATAAAGAAACATACCACCGACTTGATCAGCAATTGAATTGTCCATTCGAATAAAACACTACACTATGAATGCTTTTTGATTGCTGCGAATTCAATGAATGAATAATGATGTGCTGTATGTTTATAAATAATGAAGAAATACCCGTTCAAAATATTAAACAAAAATCCCTACTAATGCTCCTAATTAATCACGATATTAATTGCAAATTATCTTCTAAAAATAACATAATCAACACAATTTACATTGTTACCCCTCAAGATATAAAAATAGAATGCCAGGTGTCACATTAGTATTGGTTCTCACATTTCTCACAAAAAGTAGGTTTTGTACAAGAACCTAACTCTCTCTCTATATATATATATATATATATATATATATATATATATGGTAGGGTTCAAATAGGAACCAACCCTTAAGTAAGAACTATAGGAACCAATCTGAGCCATCCATCTTCAATGACATGATTGTAAATAAGTAAAACTTTAATTAATTGTTATTTTAGAAATAGCAAATTAGTGTTTATGGTATACCCAAACGTATTTATTAAATATATAATATTAAAATTATATCTCGGTATATATACAACAGTGTACATTGGTGTATATTAGTTTTTGTTGCTCATTCATCATCAACACATATATACAACGGTGTACAACAGTTATACATTGATGTATATCACTTTTTTTCTTTTCATTCAACATCATCAACACAGATATACATTGGTGTATATTCGTTTTTTCATTCATCATCAACACAGATATACATTGATGTACACATATATACATTGGTTAATATTCGTTTTTGAAGTGTACATTGGTGTATATCAGTTTTTTTTGTTCATTCATCATCATCATCATCATCAACACATATATACAACGGTGTACATCAGTTATACATTGATGTATATCACTTTTTTTCTTTTCATTCAACATCATCAACACAGATATACATTGGTGTATATTTGTTTTTTCATTCATCGTCACCAACACAAAATATACATTGGTGTATATCAGTTTTTTTTTTTATCATCATCTACTTAAACAAAACCTCAAAACAAACAAACAAAAATTACCAAAGTCGCCGTCAGATCTAGCTTCACTTCAGAAACAATCTTTTTCAACAGAAAAGTTGATCTTTTTCCTATATACAATTTGATATCCATCTCAAGTCGAAAAATAGTAAGCACCTTGAAAGGTATCAGTACGAAGAGTAACAATTCCTCGTGTCATAAAAAAATATCCGGTGCCTCCAACAACCGAAAGATCCCTCGTCTCCTGACCCATCAAATCTGCACTCATACTATTAATCGTACCTTTATGTTCAGTGGAATTGAAAATCAAAGTATACGAAAACCAAGCGTTGTACTCAGTCTTCATATCATAGAAGTAAAATCCTTATGCTCGAGCCACAGACGGAGATAGGAGGTGGTTGTCTTTGGTCGTGGATCGAAGAGATCCAGATTATTATTATTATTGTTATAATCCCCCACCACCGCTATTGGTTCAGCAACCACCATCATCTTCAACCCCTAATCGGAACCCTAGTTGATGGGTTTGAGGATGGCCCGCCGGAGCTCCGCTGTAAACAACCATACTCCGTCGCTGTCCACCAAGCTCTGCCCTCCTCTCTCTCTCTCTCTCTCCCTCTCTCTCTCTCTCCATATATATATATATATCATGAAGTCAAATAACTGCCATATATAACAATTTTAATTAAATTAAAAGATAATATTTAATTGTCTAATTACATAACTACCCCCTAGATCAAGATCAAAGATGAATGGCTCAGATTGGTTTCTAAGTTTCTAACTAGGGTATTGGTTCCTATTTGATCTTTTTCCTATATATATATATATATATATATATAGTATAAGGTTATATTGAAAACCCTTGTTATATGGTAAACTTTGGAAACTCTAATGTAACAACCGGCAAAATTAAGGTAATTCCGTACTAATTAATTAAACGCGATTAACGTAATTAACCGTAATTATGTGCTGAATATTTAATTGAGGCCTTAGAAAGATAGGAATTCCCAAATAATGCATAGGAGTGCATAAGTTTAATAGCAAAGCATGATAGGATCATGCGCAGGCAAAACTATCCGGTATGGACACTGGCGATTACCCGGTAAAACTTAAATAAGCGAAACGAACTCCGGACACCCGGAATATAAAATAAATAATATTTTCACAAAATATTATGAGTTTTGGAAACCCAAAGCCATACGTGAAAGCTTATTGCACAAATCTCCCGGTAACGAATAAAGTGCGCGTACCGCACCCGATACGCGCGTAACACGTAAATTCACCCGGCAAAAGCCGAAATAAATTATCAGTAATTTAACTGGGCAAAATTTTATGAATATTAACGGTATTTTAATATTGAGGTAAACCGCGGTTAAAATTTAAGAAATACCCGGGCGGTACCCGAAAGGAAGTAACTTAAACATATTATGGAGAAGTAATTAGCAAAGTGGACCCCACCAACCACCCTATAGGGGGCCGGCCAAGGGCCCACTTAAGTGGGAGATTGTGTAAAGTTGCTTCTTAAACCTTCCATAATAATATTATTAACAATGATTAGCATGCACATAAAGGTATTGGGTAGAATATTAATCAACACATTTCTTCCCTCTCTCTCTCACAAACTCGGCCCAAACACCCCAATAATATCCCCAAAGATCCTTCCATATCACACATAATCTTCCCTAAATCTTCCATAATCTATACAAGATACATGTAATCTTTGCAAGATTTGGGAAGGGATATTATAAACCACTTGAAGAACACTTGAAGAAATCACAAAAATTCTTCCCCTTTTCTTCTTCTTGGCCGTAACATTGCACCACCCCACCAACATCTCTCTTTCAATTTTTATAACTCCAAATCATCTCTAGTTCATCATTATTCAAACCCCTTCTTGTGTGTTCAAGAGCTTGGAGCATAACCCACTTGGAAGAACACATTAAACCTCACCCAAATCCAAGATTTTGTCTTCCCTAGCCTTGAGCTAGTAGTAAGTCTTGCATTGTTTTATTACTTGAATATTCATATTTTTGTGCTATGAAAGCAAGTTGTACATTGTTGGGTAATAAAGAGGAGTTTTATAAAAGTAATGGGTTTTGTTAGAAATGAAAATGGAAGAATAATAATAATGTTGATGAGTCTTGGATTTATGTTAATAAATGAAATATTGGAAGAAATAATAATAAAATACACATACACTTGAGAAGATGATGATTTGGGCATATTAAATGAGAAGGACTTGAATGAGATGAAGATGACTTTAATCATCATAGGATGATATAATAATGTCATAAAAATATTAAAATGAGTTAGAAAGCCATAGATGAAAAAGTTTCATCTTCAAAGTCCACTCACTTGGATGAGTGAAAATTGGATGTTTTGGATAAAAATATGGAATAAGCATGTTAATGACATCTAGGATGCATTAGAAGACCATTATAAGTGAAAAGAAGTAAAAACAACTAAACATGATGAAAATGGTTCTTCAAAGTCCACTAAAGTGGAAGAGAAAAATATGAACTTTGTAAGATTAAATGAAAAATGCAACAAGTATGAGTTAAAGGACTAATATGACAACTTTGGAAGTTGAGGGACTAAAATAAATATTTTAGAAAACTATTAGTCCAAAAACACAATAATGGAAAGATTGGTGTCAAAAGTGTAAGTAATAATTAATAATGGAAAGATTGGTGTCAAAAGTGTAAGTAATAATTTACAAGGTAGATTTGGTAAATAATAGTAGCATACTTGGGCATTTTATGTAAAAAGTATATTTTTATAAAGTGGACGTTTTATAAAAATAAATGGAGTAACGCAAGTATTTTATAAAGTAAGATTTTATAAAATAAAGACTTGGGAAGACTTGTACAAAAATGGGATACTTTTATATAAATGGGAATATAAAAGTATCGGAAACATTTTTGGTAACAAGTTGGACGAGTCGGGCTAAAACGTACATAGTATATTTTTCCAAGAAATAAAACGTTCGGAATCGGAAGTAGGAACAATACTTCCATGAGAACGCGCAACGGAAATAAATATGAAAAACGCTAACTAACAAACTTAGTTACACGAACCAACGTAAACGGACTTATGAGGAAAAGACCATTACGTCGAGATAAAAATATACATATATATTTTAAGGAAATAAAATATATATAACAAGGGTGAAACGTGCGTAACACTTTCCTAAGTGTAGAAAGAATATTCGTGGAGAAGGAGAAACATAACGTAACAAATTAAAAACGCTAAAACGACACGTGAACTTAACAAGTAGTATCCACGCGATGATATATGTACATATACTCGTTTCCGACGAAATTCTAGTACATCTATTTGAATGGGAAAATAGATATGCGAGAAGGAAAACCGAGACGAGTAGGTGAAATATATCTACGAACGCGTGAATACCGACAAGATCCTAGTACATTTATTTAAATGGGAAAATAAATGTACGGTGTGGTAAGTCTAGTCGGGCGTTAAGATTATGTTATCAAACGACAAAGACTTAGCATATTTATTTAAATGGGAAAATAAATATGTGGCAAAGTGAGTCGGGTCGGATAATAAGAAAACACATTATATCGAGCGAAACGATCCTAGGTATAATTATTTAAATGGGAAAATAATTATACGTTGGGTAGAGTCGTGTCGAGTATAATGTTGTACAAGTCATAAAGAATATTAATAAGGATAATATATGACTTGTAAGGAAAGGGTAATCCATCGCCATTGAACCTAGGATACGAAACTATTAAACGGGAATTGGGATAAAGACGTGGTCGGGAAGTTGGGTGTACAACTTGCCAAGGCACATACACCATAGGTGTAAGTGACTTATACGCCTAGAACCTTTGTAGGTACGGGATCACAAACTTTACTATTTTCTTTGAGCCGAGCACAGTTACAGGTGAGTCTCACGGCCCCATTTCTAAACTATTTAACGTTTTTACGGGGGAAAGATATGTTGGGATTGTATGACGGGTTGGATACTTGAGTAAAGATCGCCACTCGGGGTTGAGACCTCCCCACTATAATCATTAATTCAGGAATGAGAAACCAAAGGAATATTTGGATAGTACTATTGGTGCCTGACAAGGCCCACCCCTAATCGATAGCGTCGATGATGCATCGGCGTATGCCTGGGGTGCACTTATTCGGAAATAAAGTCGTAGGAATACCGAGTAACGACTTGGGGCGGGGGCATTATTAATTGTCTTGGTTTGGTTATAGGCTCAAGTAAATTGTAGGACTTTGCAACTCCTATAAATGTCATAACAAGGATACTCCCACTTTATAAAGATTTATTAAATTAAAACCTGTGAACTCACCAATATTTATATATTGACGATTTTCAAACATATCTTTCAGGTAATTGATTGATGGAAGTTAGCATGGCGAGCAGGGTCGGGGATGTCTCCAAGTTGGGCGTTGGGAATGTCGTAAAAGGGTCTCATCTCTTTATTCCATGGACTTAGGGATAAAGGGAGGAGCCTCCTTATCAATTTCAAAAACAATTTATAATTATGTATGGATAATTTGACATGATTATTAGCATTGAATAAATGCCCGTTTTTCTTTAATTACTATTGTGGATTGCATTAATCTTGGCTTAATACTTTTGAACCGTCGCGCCACGTGTTTCCGCCTTAGACGTGGTGTGACAGAAAGTGGTATCAGAGCCAAGGTTATAGCCAGCACTTCCCATCCAGGCAGCACCATTGCCAGCACTTCCCATCCGAGCCGTCAGGGACTTCCCTGTAGGCTGCGCAGGTCCTTCGAGACCTATCCCTACACAGTCGGAGACTGTTGAGTCTCCATACGAC
This sequence comes from Ambrosia trifida, assembly GCA_028751855.1. Lineage (NCBI taxonomy): Eukaryota > Viridiplantae > Streptophyta > Magnoliopsida > Asterales > Asteraceae > Ambrosia > Ambrosia trifida. The sequence goes on from CM054128.1 coordinate 53,140,429, forward strand.
CGACGCGCACCTGTCGATCGTGAGCCCTTACCTACCCCACCTATCCCCGTTCCCTCTAGCATGAGACTCGTGCCTGTCTGCCGAGGACACAACGGGTGGATATCCGATGACTCTGACGATGAGTCAACTGCATCGGTGGAGCACATTGATGTGCCGATCCCACCAGCAGGCCAGGAGGAGCACGTCGCTCCGATGATAGGGCATGCTACCACTACCCCAGCCACCCTACCCGCCATGCCCGAGCCCGTACCGCAGGATGGGCCAGCTTCTACTGGGCACATCCTTGAGGGCAGCTCAGCCCGCAGTTCTGAGCTGCACCGAGCAGGACTGGCAGCTCACGCCACTGCTAGCCCTCCCACCCCTACCACTGTGATATCCGCTCCAGAGTGGGTCGCTGTCACCCAGCCTCTCATGGTCCCACTCGCCGAGCTTATAGTCCCCTCACCCATATCCATGACACTACCCATCACCACTTTTCCTACACTACCACCCCTACCCGAGATGCTCCCTACACCACCACCTGCACCATTCACTATGGATGCAGGAGCCCCATTTTTGATACCCCCATTTGCACCATATACTCTAGGTGCGGGAGACCCGTACCAGGTACCACCCTATTACTTCACCGGATTACCGGGCTTTGCCCCACCCTTCACACCCCTACCCATACCCGATATCGTCGGCCCGTCCCAGCCGACGTACACTGACATCCCCGGGCCGTCGCAGCCCCACGGGATGGCCCCACTGTCTGGACCAGCATGGTCCACGGTGATCTCACTGGAGAGAGATTTCCAGACCCTCACCGACACGGTGCAGCGCACCGTGAGTCAGATGGAGCAGCAGGCCCAGCTCATGTGGGCCAGGATCATTGATGCCAGGGATGCACTGGCACATTATGCTGAGGAGCTGCTGAGCATGGACGCTCATTGTGGCCTTACGGGCGACGCACACTTTGCGCATCGCCAATTCTTGTACGATCGCATTATGGCGATCAGTATGACCATTAGCATGTGCGCACCCCAGTACCAGTACCAGCACCCGCCGCCGCCGCCGCCACAGTAGCGATACATCAGGGACGCTTGGGAGATCACACACGGACATAGTAGTAGTAGTAGTAGTAGTATGATAGCACAGCATGGGTTATAGCACCCATCTGCATTTTTGCCTAGCCGAGCGGGATTGTGCCGGTATATGACATTATGTTTCTAGTGTATTTCAAAAGAGCAATGTATGAGGAATGTATCCTCGGTTTTTGTTATTATGAACAAATCATTGTACTCATGGTATTGAAATTAATGAAAATTTTGTTATGGTAAAATATGTGTTGTGATTGTCTACGATTATTATTACTTGTTCTGTTTATATTGTGATTGTGTGATGTTGTTATGGTGATTATTGTGTTCGTATGTTGTGTTGTTGTTTAAATTGTATATGTGACGATATTGTATGAATGAACGCCGAAAATTAACCTTTGATATTGATTATTGAAGAAACATGGCACCAGCCACCAGAAGCAACAGTGGAAATGAAAGACTGCCCACGACACCCGAGGAGCTTGTAACCCTAGTTTCGGGACGTATCGCCCAAGGTCTCGCAGAACACAATGTCACGCGCACCGAAAGGTCGCGAGACCGAACCGGGAGCGACAGACGCGAAACCTCCCCTACTGGTAAGAAGACGTCGGGTATATACAGCAGGAGTCTTCGTGAAACTCCTACCTTATATAATATATTGCTTTATTATTGCAGAAACGGCCTCACGAGAACGTGGCTGCACGTTTAAAGCTTTCCTGGACTGCAAACCACTGAACTTCAGCGGCACTGAAGGTTCTGTCGGACTAGTCAAGTGGTTCGAGAAGACCGAAGCCGTGATTCGTATTAGCAGCTGTACCCCGCGACAGGCTGTCATGTATGCCACCAACCTGTATCTGGACCAAGTTCTGACCTGGTGGAACAACCAAGTGCAGACACTGGGAGATGATGCTGCTTACTCCTTATCATGGTTGGAGTTGAAAGAACTAATGATCGCCGAGTACTGCCCGGCAAGTGAAGTACAGAAGTTAGAGACTGAGTTCTGGAACCTCGCCATGGTTGGACCGGACGTAGCTGGTTACACGTCCAGATTCCATGACCTCTCCCGGTTAGTGCCTCGCCTGGTCACCCCGGAAAGCAAGAAGGTGGAAAGATACCTCTTCGGACTGGCACCACAGATACGCGGCATGGTCACTGCTTCCAAACCTACAACCATGCGCGAAGCTATCGACCTCGCCTTAAGCCTCACTGAAGACGCCATCCGAATGGGCACTCTAATCCGGAAAGTATCAGGGTTGAAGCTTACTGAGTCCAGCAGTGTTGAGGGTAAGAATCTGGGTAAAAGTTCCGTCGTTGGGTCAAGTGAACAGGGAAATAGGCCAAGGTTTGGGAAGCATAAGTGCGATGAAAGGAAAAAGGATGGATCATCAGGTTCAGGGAAGAAAGGAAAAGGGTATGTGGCCACTGGACGTGGAAATAATGGGAAGCAAGGTTATCAGGGCAGGAACGAAGTGATCTGCGGTAAGTGTCGTCGTTCGGGGCACAAGACAGAAGACTGCAGATCAGGAGCGCCAAAGAATAGTGGAGCGAGGCCCTGTTTCTCATGTGGATCGCTCGATCATTGGAAGAGGGACTGCCCCAAACTTAACAACCAAGCCCGTGGGCGGGCGTTCGTGATTGGTGCCGGTGACGCACGACAAGACCCTAATGTGGTCACTGGTACGTTCCCTCTAAATGGTCATTATGCTTCAGTATTGTTTGATACTGGCGCTGATTTTAGCTTCGTATCTGTCGAATTTAAAAGATTACTTGGTTTAAAGACTAGTAAGCTAGACACACCATACTCTATCGAACTAGCTAACGGTAAGACTATAGAAACTCGAGAGGTAGCGAAGGATTGTAAGTTGGATCTCTGTGGTCATGAGTTTGACATTGAGCTATTGCCAGTCGTACTGGGTAGCTTTGACATAGTCGTTGGCATGGATTGGCTATCCGCACACCGCGTCGTCGTCGTGTGCAATGACAAAGTAATTCAAGTTCCCCTCGCAAGCGGTGAAACCCTATCGATCCAAGGGGAAAGGCGTGGAACACCATTGAGAATTATTACCAGCATGAAAGCCAGGAAGTGTCTAAGGAAAGGTCTCGTCGCATTCTTGGCGCACGTGGTAGACAAGAAGGCCGACGAGCGAAAGCTAGAAGACATTCCGATAGCCAGAGACTTTCCAGATGTGTTCCCAGAAGATTTGCCGGGATTGCCACCACCCCGACAAGTCGAGTTTCGCATCGACCTTGTTCCAGGAGCAGCGCCGGTAGCACGATCGCCATATCGTCTAGCTCCTTCTGAGATGCAGGAACTGTCTGGACAACTGCAAGAGTTGTTGGACAAAGGTTTCATAAGACCAAGCTTCTCACCCTGGGGAGCTCCCGTCTTATTCGTGAAAAAGAAGGATGGCACTTTTCGAATGTGCATCGACTATCGAGAACTGAACAAGCTAACTATTAAAAATCGCTATCCCCTTCCCAGGATCGACGATTTGTTTGATCAACTTCAAGGATCCAGTTTCTACTCCAAGATCGATCTAAGGTCCGGTTATCATCAATTGCGTATTCAAGAAGAAGACGTGCCAAAAACAGCATTCAGGACTCGTTATGGGCACTATGAATTTCTGGTTATGCCATTCGGGTTAACTAACGCGCCAGCTGTTTTCATGGACTTGATGAACCGAGTGTGTAAGCCATACCTGGACAAATTCGTCATTGTCTTCATTGATGACATCTTGATCTACTCACGCACTAAGGAGGAACACGAGGATCATCTCCGATTAATCCTCGAGGTACTACGCAAAGAGAAACTCTATGCTAAGTTTTCAAAATGTGATTTTTGGATTCGAGAGGTTCACTTTTTAGGCCACGTGGTGAATGAAAAGGGTATACATGTCGATCCCGCCAAGATCGAAGCAATCAAGAATTGGGACGCCCCTAGAACGCCTACTGAAGTACGACAATTTCTTGGCCTTGCGGGTTACTACAGAAGGTTCATCGAGAACTTTTTTAAAATAGCACAGTCCTTAACCATGCTAAACCAAAAGGATAAGAAGTTTGAATGGACGGAAAAGCAGGAAGCAGCGTTTCAGTTGCTGAAGGATAAGTTATGTGGCGCCCCGATACTATCACTCCCCGATGGTACGGAAGACTTCGTGGTTTACTGTGACGCCTCTCATCAGGGATTGGGTTGTGTATTGATGCAGCGAGAGAAGGTCATAGCCTATGCTTCCAAACAGCTAAAACTTCACGAGAAGAATTACACCACACATGATCTGGAACTAGGAGCCGTGGTATTCGCACTCAAGATATGGAGACACTATCTGTACGGAACCAAGTGTACGATCTTCACTGATCATAAAAGTTTGCAGCACATCTTTGACCAGAAGGAATTGAACATGCGACAACGGCGATGGGTCGAATTATTGAACGATTACGATTGTGAGATAAAGTACCATCCCGGGAAGGCAAACGTCGTAGCCGACGCCTTGAGTCGCAAGGAACGGGTTAAGCCACTACGTGTCCGAGCTTTGGGTCTAACCATCCACACGAACCTGACCGACCGGATTCGTGATGCTCAAACTAACGCCCTTAAACCCGAGAATGTCAAAGGTGAAAGATTGCGGAAGATGGTTGATTCACTGGAGTCAAAAGCGGATCAAGCTCTGTATTTCATGAATAGAATTTGGGTACCAGTGTACGGTGGATTGCGTGAACTGGTATTGGCCGAAGCCCACAGTTCGCGATATTCGGTTCACCCTGGAGCAGACAAGATGTTCCATGATCTAAAGGAATTTTACTGGTGGCCAAATTTCAAGAGAGATATAGCGGCATATGTTGCGCGATGTTTGACTTGCGCGAAGGTCAAGGCCTAGCATCAGAGACCATCCGGATTGCTCCAGCAACCGGAAATACCGGAATGGAAATGGGAAAGGATCACTATGGATTTCATTACCAAGTTACCAAGGACAACAAGCGGCCATGATATGATCTGGGTAATCGTTGATCGATTGACAAAATCTGCACACTTCCTCCCCATTCGCGAAACGGATAAGTTGGAGAAACTGACCCGTTTGTATATTAAGGAAGTTGTGTCGAAACACGGTGTACCTATTTCTATCATCTCCGATCGAGATAGTCGTTTCACCTCAAGATTTTGGGAAAGTTTGAATGAAGCCCTCGGTACTCGCCTTGACATGAGTACCGCATATCATCCACAAACCGATGGTCAGAGTGAACGAACCATCCAGACCTTGGAAGATATGCTACGGGCATGCGCAATCGATTTCAGCGGAAGTTGGGATACACACTTGCCACTGGTAGAGTTCTCGTATAACAACAGCTACCACACGAGCATTCAAGCTGCACCTTTTGAAGCTCTATATGGACGCAAGTGTAGATCGCCTCTATGTTGGGCTGAAGTTGGTGAAAAGCAACTTACCGGGCCCGAAATTGTCCAAGAAACGACGGATAAGGTCTTTCTGATAAGAGAACGTCTCAAAGCGGCACGTGACCGACAGAAAAGCTACGCAGACATGAGGAGGAAGCCCTTGGAATTTCAAGTCGGAGACAGGGTCCTACTAAAGGTGTCACCTTGGAAAGGTGTCGCGCGCTTTGGGAAGCGCGGAAAACTGAACCCACGATATGTTGGACCATTCGAAATCCTGTCCAGAGTAGGCCCCGTAGCGTACAAGCTCAAGTTACCACAAGAACTTAACGGTGTACATGACACGTTCCACGTGTCGAACTTGAAAAAGTGCTTATCCGACGAAACCCTCATCATCTCCGCAGACGAAATCCACATTGACGACAAGTTACACTTCGTCGAAGAGCCAATCGAAGTAACCGATTGGAAGGTCCAAAAGCTAAGACGCAGTAAGATCAGATTGGTCAAAGTGCGTTGGAATGCCGAGCGTGGACCGGAATTCACGTGGGAAAGGCTGGACCGAATGAAGCAAAAGTATCCCGCCCTATTCGAGAAGACCCCTATACCGGAGAGCTCGAAGTGAATTCCGGGACGGAATTCTCTTAACGGGGGGAGAATGTAACAACCGGCAAAATTAAGGTAATTCCGTACTAATTAATTAAACGCGATTAACGTAATTAACCGTAATTATGTGCTGAATATTTAATTGAGGCCTTAGAAAGATAGGAATTCCCAAATAATGCATAGGAGTGCATAAGTTTAATAGCAAAGCATGATAGGATCATGCGCAGGCAAAACTATCCGGTATGGACACTGGCGATTACCCGGTAAAACTTAAATAAGCGAAACGAACTCCGGACACCCGGAATATAAAATAAATAATATTTTCACAAAATATTATGAGTTTTGGAAACCCAAAGCCATACGTGAAAGCTTATTGCACAAATCTCCCGGTAACGAATAAAGTGCGCGTACCGCACCCGATACGCGCGTAACACGTAAATTCACCCGGCAAAAGCCGAAATAAATTATCAGTAATTTAACTGGGCAAAATTTTATGAATATTAACGGTATTTTAATATTGAGGTAAACCGCGGTTAAAATTTAAGAAATACCCGGGCGGTACCCGAAAGGAAGTAACTTAAACATATTATGGAGAAGTAATTAGCAAAGTGGACCCCACCAACCACCCTATAGGGGGCCGGCCAAGGGCCCACTTAAGTGGGAGATTGTGTAAAGTTGCTTCTTAAACCTTCCATAATAATATTATTAACAATGATTAGCATGCACATAAAGGTATTGGGTAGAATATTAATCAACACATTTCTTCCCTCTCTCTCTCACAAACTCGGCCCAAACACCCCAATAATATCCCCAAAGATCCTTCCATATCACACATAATCTTCCCTAAATCTTCCATAATCTATACAAGATACATGTAATCTTTGCAAGATTTGGGAAGGGATATTATAAACCACTTGAAGAACACTTGAAGAAATCACAAAAATTCTTCCCCTTTTCTTCTTCTTGGCCGTAACATTGCACCACCCCACCAACATCTCTCTTTCAATTTTTATAACTCCAAATCATCTCTAGTTCATCATTATTCAAACCCCTTCTTGTGTGTTCAAGAGCTTGGAGCATAACCCACTTGGAAGAACACATTAAACCTCACCCAAATCCAAGATTTTGTCTTCCCTAGCCTTGAGCTAGTAGTAAGTCTTGCATTGTTTTATTACTTGAATATTCATATTTTTGTGCTATGAAAGCAAGTTGTACATTGTTGGGTAATAAAGAGGAGTTTTATAAAAGTAATGGGTTTTGTTAGAAATGAAAATGGAAGAATAATAATAATGTTGATGAGTCTTGGATTTATGTTAATAAATGAAATATTGGAAGAAATAATAATAAAATACACATACACTTGAGAAGATGATGATTTGGGCATATTAAATGAGAAGGACTTGAATGAGATGAAGATGACTTTAATCATCATAGGATGATATAATAATGTCATAAAACTATTAAAATGAGTTAGAAAGCCATAGATGAAAAAGTTTCATCTTCAAAGTCCACTCACTTGGATGAGTGAAAATTGGATGTTTTGGATAAAAATATGGAATAAGCATGTTAATGACATCTAGGATGCATTAGAAGACCATTATAAGTGAAAAGAAGTAAAAACAACTAAACATGATGAAAATGGTTCTTCAAAGTCCACTAAAGTGGAAGAGAAAAATATGAACTTTGTAAGATTAAATGAAAAATGCAACAAGTATGAGTTAAAGGACTAATATGACAACTTTGGAAGTTGAGGGACTAAAATAAATATTTTAGAAAACTATTAGTCCAAAAACACAATAATGGAAAGATTGGTGTCAAAAGTGTAAGTAATAATTAATAATGGAAAGATTGGTGTCAAAAGTGTAAGTAATAATTTACAAGGTAGATTTGGTAAATAATAGTAGCATACTTGGGCATTTTATGTAAAAAGTATATTTTTATAAAGTGGACGTTTTATAAAAATAAATGGAGTAACGCAAGTATTTTATAAAGTAAGATTTTATAAAATAAAGACTTGGGAAGACTTGTACAAAAATGGGATACTTTTATATAAATGGGAATATAAAAGTATCGGAAACATTTTTGGTAACAAGTTGGACGAGTCGGGCTAAAACGTACATAGTATATTTTTCCAAGAAATAAAACGTTCGGAATCGGAAGTAGGAACAATACTTCCATGAGAACGCGCAACGGAAATAAATATGAAAAACGCTAACTAACAAACTTAGTTACACGAACCAACGTAAACGGACTTATGAGGAAAAGACCATTACGTCGAGATAAAAATATACATATATATTTTAAGGAAATAAAATATATATAACAAGGGTGAAACGTGCGTAACACTTTCCTAAGTGTAGAAAGAATATTCGTGGAGAAGGAGAAACATAACGTAACAAATTAAAAACGCTAAAACGACACGTGAACTTAACAAGTAGTATCCACGCGATGATATATGTACATATACTCGTTTCCGACGAAATTCTAGTACATCTATTTGAATGGGAAAATAGATATGCGAGAAGGAAAACCGAGACGAGTAGGTGAAATATATCTACGAACGCGTGAATACCGACAAGATCCTAGTACATTTATTTAAATGGGAAAATAAATGTACGGTGTGGTAAGTCTAGTCGGGCGTTAAGATTATGTTATCAAACGACAAAGACTTAGCATATTTATTTAAATGGGAAAATAAATATGTGGCAAAGTGAGTCGGGTCGGATAATAAGAAAACACATTATATCGAGCGAAACGATCCTAGGTATAATTATTTAAATGGGAAAATAATTATACGTTGGGTAGAGTCGTGTCGAGTATAATGTTGTACAAGTCATAAAGAATATTAATAAGGATAATATATGACTTGTAAGGAAAGGGTAATCCATCGCCATTGAACCTAGGATACGAAACTATTAAACGGGAATTGGGATAAAGACGTGGTCGGGAAGTTGGGTGTACAACTTGCCAAGGCACATACACCATAGGTGTAAGTGACTTATACGCCTAGAACCTTTGTAGGTACGGGATCACAAACTTTACTATTTTCTTTGAGCCGAGCACAGTTACAGGTGAGTCTCACGGCCCCATTTCTAAACTATTTAACGTTTTTACGGGGGAAAGATATGTTGGGATTGTATGACGGGTTGGATACTTGAGTAAAGATCGCCACTCGGGGTTGAGACCTCCCCACTATAATCATTAATTCAGGAATGAGAAACCAAAGGAATATTTGGATAGTACTATTGGTGCCTGACAAGGCCCACCCCTAATCGATAGCGTCGATGATGCATCGGCGTATGCCTGGGGTGCACTTATTCGGAAATAAAGTCGTAGGAATACCGAGTAACGACTTGGGGCGGGGGCATTATTAATTGTCTTGGTTTGGTTATAGGCTCAAGTAAATTGTAGGACTTTGCAACTCCTATAAATGTCATAACAAGGATACTCCCACTTTATAAAGATTTATTAAATTAAAACCTGTGAACTCACCAATATTTATATATTGACGATTTTCAAACATATCTTTCAGGTAATTGATTGATGGAAGTTAGCATGGCGAGCAGGGTCGGGGATGTCTCCAAGTTGGGCGTTGGGAATGTCGTAAAAGGGTCTCATCTCTTTATTCCATGGACTTAGGGATAAAGGGAGGAGCCTCCTTATCAATTTCAAAAACAATTTATAATTATGTATGGATAATTTGACATGATTATTAGCATTGAATAAATGCCCGTTTTTCTTTAATTACTATTGTGGTTTGCATTAATCTTGGCTTAATACTTTTGAACCGTCGCGCCACGTGTTTCCGCCTTAGACGTGGTGTGACATCTAACTTCCTGAATTTTTTTTTATATGAAAATTTTAGGGTATGTAATATACATGATTTTAAGCACTTTGGGCCAAAAAAATGGAAAAAGCCCCGAGCCATTTAAAAAAAAATAAAAAACAGTCTTCGGGTAACAAATGGTTAACACGTGTTAGTTTCGCTTAACATGTGTTAGTCAATACTTTATTTTTTTTAAAAAAAAACCTACTTGACGCTTTTTTGATTTTTTTAGCTCAAAATGCTTAAAATCATGTATATTACATGCCCTATTTTTTTCAAAAATAAAAAAAAATTGGGAAGTCAGAGTTTCCAGAGTTTACCATATAATAAGGGTTTCCATATTATCATTTCCCTATATATATAGGGCAGGGATCCAACCATTCTGGGCCACACATTTCATATAAAGGCAAAAAAAAAATTTATGCTAAGGAAAAAAATAATTTTTTGTTTTTTTTTGAATTTTTTTTATTTATACATATGTGTATATAGCAATTATACATATATGTATATAACATTTTTTAGCTATACATATATGTATATTTCAGTTATACATATGTGTATATTGCATTACACATATGTGTATAAAGCAATTATACACATGTGTATATTGAAAAAAATAAATAAATTCCTGTATATAAAGAAGCGATTAAAGCAAAAAAAATTGTTTTTTTTTTTTTTTTGCCTTAGAAAAATTTGTGGTCCAGAATGGTTCTCACAGTTCTCAATTTGGGAAAAGGTTCTCATTTGAACCAAATTCTATATATATATAGGGTAGTGTTCCTATAGGAAAATTGATTTGTGTAAGAAGTGTTTTCATCCATTGGATCTAGAGATGGATGGTGGAGATTAAAAATATGTTGTGTTTAGAATCTATTTAATGTATTATAGAAATTAGGGGTAGGATCGTCCATTAAGTGTTTTAATTAAGGGTATGAATGTCATTGTGTCAATGTATTATGGAAAGTGTTTCTCTCATCTCCTAATTTCATGCTACCAACATTATCTTTCCTTTCCTAATTTCATGATACCAACATTATCTCTCATTTCTATTTATAAAACAAACTCACACATTTCAGACATGCAAGGAGATATTATGAAAAATACCTACTGATGTTATGAAAAACACTATTGATGTTAACCTGTTTTGAAATGTTTTACTTCAAAACACTACTGATGTTATGATAAAACACTACTGATGTTATAATAAAACACTATTGATGTTATGATAAAAACACTATTGAAAAAACACTAAGGATGTTATGATAAAACACTACTGATGTTATGATAAAACACCTCACATGAACAAATAGAATTATCAACAAGTCAACAAACAAAACAATTACCTTACAAAAATTGGAAAAAAAAGCGTCAGATACATACTAACTAAAAGCCAAAAAAAAAAAAAAAAACCTTGCGAATCGTCTTGTAAAACATCTGGCATATCAATCTATAATTCGTTTCTAGAAAAAAAGGTATTTCCTGTTATAATCATGTTTTGTATGAATTGATAAAAAAAAACGAACTGCAAAAAAAATATAGAGAAGAAGATCGATAATAGAGATTATAGCAGTTCAGTGTTATGAATAAAGAACAATTCTTTTATTTGTATAAGATATGCAACGATTTTTTTTAATATGATTTTTTTTGGGAATGTGATTAAATTAGTTTGAATTTTGAACAAGTTATTTTAGGATGATTAAACATCATAAATATCCAGATTTTAGTTGCTAAATTAGTGGGTTTGTGATAATTAATAAAATAGACAAAAAGTCTATAATGCCTTCATCTAAAGATTTAATTAGATTTGATCCAACGGTTGAAAACACCTCATACACTTCCTACACAAAACAATTTTCCTACCGGATCCTCTACTTATATATATATAGGGTCAAGATCGTGTACAAAGTGTTTTTTTTTTGTGAGAAGGACTAAAAATTGATACTTAGGCATCATTTTTTGAACTTAGTCGTGATGTTTTGGATTGTTTTGCCTATAAAAACACCAAACATAACAATTAAAAACCGAAAGCAAATGTATTTTAGGCTTAAAACTTAAAACACCATGCTAAGAACATTAGTAGTGTGTTTTAAGCGTTAAGTAGTGTGTTTTAGCTGTTTTTTAAATTTAATGACTATAATACATTGTATTGTGTTTTAGATTGTTGTGTTTGGTGTTTTTCAAGTTAAAACAACCTAAAACATCGTTCCTAAATCCAAAAACATGATGTCTACATGTCAATTCTTAGTCCTTCTCACGAAATATGTCATTTGTACAGGATCCTAACCATATATATATATGTTTAGGATCCTGTACAAAGTACATTTTTCGTGAGAAGTGTGAGAAGTATTAAAAATTGATACTTAGGCATCATTTTTTGAACTTAGTCGTGATGTTTTGGATTGTTTTGCTTATAAAAACACCAAACATAACAATTAAAAACCGAAAACAATGTATTTTAGGCTTAAAACTTAAAACACCATGCTAAGAACATTAGCAGTGTGTTTTAAGCGTTAAGTAGTGTGTTTAAGCTGTTTTTTAAATTTAATACTATAATACATTGTATTGTGTTTTAAATTGTTGTGTTTGGTGTTTTTCAAGTTAAAACAACCTAAAACATCATTCCTAAATCCAAAACATGATGTCTACATGTCAATTCTTAGTCCTTCTCACACTTTTCACGAAAAATGTCATTTGTACAGGATCCTAAACCTATATATATTCTTAGTCCTTTTCACACTTCTCACGAAAAATGTCATTTGTACAAGATCCTGTACAAATGACATTTTTCGTGAGAAGGACTAAGAATTGACATGTAGACATCATGTTTTGGATTTAGGAATGATGTTTTAGGTTGTTTTAACTTGAAAAACACCAAACACAACAATCTAAAACACAATACAATGTATTATAGTCATTAAATTTAAAAAACAGCTAAAACACACTACTTAAGGCTTAAAACACACTGCTAATGTTCTTAGCATGGTGTTTTAAGTTTTAAGCCTAAAATACATTGTTTTCGGTTTTTAATTGTTATGTTTGGTGTTTTTATAAGCAAAACAATCCAAAACATCACGACTAAGTTCAAAAAATGATGCCTAAGTATCAATTTTTAATACTTCTCACACTTCTAAAAAAAACACTTTGTACACGATTCTGACCCTATATATATATATATATATATATATATATATATATATATATATATATATATATATAGGTTAAGTATCCATAGAAAACCCTAAAAATTTGAGAAAACTCTAGAAAACCCTTAAAAAAACCTACTTTCCGAGTTTTTTTTTTTTTTGAAAAAATTAGGGCATGTAATATACATGTTTTTAAGTGTTTTAAGTCAAAAAAATCAAAAAAGCGCCGAGCGGTTTTAAAAAAAAAAAAAATAAGTTGGGCATCATAACATATGTTAGCTTATTGTTGCACTGGTAACATATGTTATGATGCGCAACGTATTTTTTTTAAAAAAAAAACCCTTCGGCGCTTTTTTGATTTTTTTGGCTCAAAACACTTAAAAACATCTATATTACATGCCCTAATTTTTTTTAAAAAAAAAAGCTCGGGAAGTAGGTTTTTTTAAGGGTTTTCTCGAGTTTCCTCAATATTTAGGGTTTTCTACAGAACCATCCCCTATATATATATATATATATATATATATATATATATATATATATATATATATATATATATGGTAAGGTTCAAATAGGAACCATACCTTAAGTAGGAACCATATGAACCAATCTTAGCCATTGATCTCTAATGGCATGATTGTAAATACGTAAAACATTAATTAATTCTTTATTTAAATCAAAGGGTATTATTAACTTTTGTTATATGCTTATTAATAGGTTATTATGTATGCATTGTAACTGACTACTATTTCAAAATAGGAAGTTAATTAATTAATTAATTAAATTATATCTTTAATTAATTATATATATATATATATATATATATTTAGTTATTAAATTCTTTTTACAGACGTTTTTTTATTTTGTTTTTAATTTAATTCTTTTATACACACATGTATACAATGTACACAATGTACATCAAGTTCTTTTTTTTTCATTCATCATCATTATCAACATATATACACTGGTGTACATCAGTTTCTTTTTTGTTTGTTTTTCATTTATCATTATTATCGTTGACACAAATATACATTGATGTATATCAGTTTTTTTTTTTTTTTTGGTCATTCATCATCATAAACAACAACACAGATATACATTGGTGTATATCAGTTACTATTTTTTCTTTCATTCATCATCATCAACATAGATATACATTGGTGTATATCCGTTTTTTTCCAGCTTACATGACTATAATTTGGACACACATATACGTTGGTGTATATCTTTGTAGAAATGTAGGTTAAATACATTAGTTTACACCATAAATAGATGTTGAGGTTTCTTCGTTTTTGTATGTGAACAAAATATACATTGGTGTATACCTCCTAAAAACCCTCTCCTTCTCCATTTACTGATTTAGGGATAATATTAAAAAAAAAATTGGATCTTACAAAACGTAATTATCACATCAAAAAGAAATGAGACGCTTTATTATTATCAAATGTCTATACACTAGTGTATATTATACGTTGGTGTATATTACGTAAAGAGAATGAGAGACATAACCGCTATAAGGATAAACAAAGCCAAATGCCTATACACAAGTGTATATAATGGTAAATTTTTATTTAGCTATATAGCTGTTGTAAGTTGAAGCATACATTGGTGTATATCGGTTTTTTTTGTTCATTCATCATCATCATCATCATCATCAACACATATATACAATGGTGTACATCAGTTATACATTGATGTATATCAGTTTTTTTCTTTCATTCAACATCATCAACACAAATATACATTGGTGTATATTCGTTTTTTCATTCATCATCATCACCAACACAAATATACATTGGTGTATATCAGTTTTTTTTTTTATCAGCATCATTGACACAGATATACAATGTACATTTGTTTTTTCATTTATCATCATTATCGTTGACACAAATATACATTGATGTATATCAGTTTTTTTTCTTTCATTTAACATCATCAACACAGATATACATAATATGAAAAAGTGTATATACGATGTACAATGTACAAACCTATAAAACATAAATTTATGAACTAAGTGAGTGGAAATTAAAAAATGTCTTGATTATAATCTGGTTCGTATACCAATTATGATATGGAATTGATATGGAAGTATTACACATAAATGTATAACATGAAAAATCACATATATGATCTATAAAAAAATACAAAACCTGCAAAATCGTGTATGAATTAAGTGATTGAAAATAATTTTTTTACCTTAACCTTGTACACTAGTGAGGTACGACCGTACGACACACAATGAATCAACAATATACATTATGATTTCTTGAAGATATTGAATCGTTTGAGACTAAAAAGGGTAATTAGTTACATCCAAATTGGTAACTGATATATATATATATAGTTAGGGTTGGGGATTTCTTAATGTTAGTTTTAATTTATGGAGAGAGATGAAAGCAAATGAAGAGATAATCAAGGAATAATTTTTTTAACTTCCTATTATGCCCTTTTCATTCAAAAATAAAAGTCAATAAGATGAGTGGTCTAGATTGGTTCCTAAGTTCCTAACTAGGGTATTGGTTCCTATTTGATCTTATTCCTATATATATATATATATATATATATATATATATATATATATATATATATATATATATATATATATATAGGGAGTGGATAATATGGAAACCTCAAATAATGGAAAAACCCTGAAAACCCTCTAGTGACCATTGATCAAGTTTGATCTATGGTCCATAATTATTTGAATATAATAATCATAAAGCATGTGGGCCAATCTAATAAAAAATATACTTAAGGGCATTAAGGTAATTTTAAACATGAGATTTGACACTTCTAAATCCTAGGTTTTAAAAGGTTGATTTGACACTTGTCAAGTCACATCTCTCCTACTTTATGGCACTTTTTCCAGCACCAATATTAACATACGTTAGTGTTGTGATACAAAATTCTGACCTCGTGTGAGACATCGCTAACATGTGTTAACAGACATGTACTAAAAATAACAAAATAAAAGAACACATAAAATGTATATTTATTTAAGAAATGATAAAAACGATCATTACAATCAATACTAAAAACGTATTAAAAACATTTAATACAAACATAATTATTTGTGAATAACAAAAAAAAAACTATCATGACAACATAAAAAAAATCTAGCTATGCTTCGTTCTTGATACCCATCTTCATCTTTAACACAAAACATCTCTTCACCTACAAAAAAGATAACACGTGTTAGTTGGGCTCTCCAAAACACATAATGAGACATCACTGACATGTGTAATGTATTCTAAAACGTATGTTTTACTGGAATAACGTATGTCATATGAACCCTAGCACATGTTAGTGGGGCATATACTAACGTATGTCATATGAACCCTAACACCTGTTAGTTAGGCATATACTAGCATCTGTTTGCATCACTAACATGTGTATAAACAAACACCAAATCAGTAGCATGTGTTAGCATATTCTAAAACATATGTTTTACTTTAAATAACGTATGTCATATGGACCCTAACAACTGTTAGTTGGGTATATACTAGCATGTGTTAGCATCACTAACGTGTGTGAGCATACAAGACTCGGACCGCAAAAAATAGACATGTACCCTATACAAGTTCATAACGATTTCACTTGCCAACAAATTATTAAACAGAATACAAAAATTATTTAAACACCATGTTCACCAAAAGATTAAAAATTTATAATCTTTATAAAAAAAACATCACTTACCACAGCCACATCACCAACGCCGCCTTGGTCCAATAGCCTACTCGTGAAAACTAACACTGGAACAGATACACATGTTAGTTTTGGATCCTCAAACACATAATGGGGCATCACTAACATGTGTTACCATATACTAACATAAAAAAGACTACAAATTTATTCATCAATCACATGTGATCTATCAACCTCTTGTCCCTAATCTAATAAAAATCTAATATAAACAAAATAATAATAATAAAAAAAATAAAAAAGGTTAACATAAGTTTTTTTTCATTCAAGCATTTGATCGAACACTTGGTATGCAAAAAACATATTTTTGATCAAATGACAACTCACAACCCAAATTCCATTATCTCATAACTCACAACCCATAACAGAACATTGCTTTCAATAATAATAATAATAATAATAATAATAATAATAATAATAATAATAATAATAATAATAATAATAATAATAATAATAATAATAATGACAATACAAAATCAAGACGTTTATAATACACCTTGTATTGTCTCTAACTTTTCTCTGGATGATCTGGTGATCTCGACAATCTAACCCATTCTCATGAAGAGAGTCCCTTTTTTTAAGGAACCGATTTATACAGAGAAACCTTGTTTCTAAACCTTGTCTCTGGATGATCTGGTGATCCAGATCTCTAGAAACCGATTTATACTATAATAAAAAATCATACCAATAATAATACAAAAACAAAACTATAATAATGACAATCACGTGCTCATTTCAACCATCCTCAACATTAATTGTATCACACCATTTCTTTGAAAAACATAACAAAATCAAACATAATAAAAAAAATAAAGCAATAATAAAAGTCTTACCTTTAATCGAACTCAGCACTTGATTTTTAAAGTGATTCTCCTTTCAATCAATGATACTATAGAGCAGATTTGATTATGTTTTTATAACACTCGCTTAACGTCATCTTCCCCAAATCGACATCCCAAAAATAGAGCAGATTTGTTGGATCTTTCGACATCCCCAAAAACAGAGCAGATTTGTTGGGTCTTTCTTGGACCACGTCGGTTTCAGTGGAGGTGCTCTGTTTCGATAATAATAATAATAATAATAATAATAATAATAATAATAATAATAATACCTTATAGAGTCCTTCATCGTCCCTGTCAGGTGGCGAGTATGCTTCGTTCGTGAGTATGCTTCAGTCGACGGTGATGCTTCGTTCGACGTGAGTATGCTTCAAGGAGATGCTCTGTTTCGATCCACCTTCATCTTAAACAGTACAGTGGTACGTAGTCGTGAGTATGCTTCGTTCTGATGATGATGACGTGGTGGTGGTTGTGGTGGTGGTGGTGGTTCTAGAGACAGAGAGAGGAGAGTGTAGAGAGTGGGTAGAGAGATCTCAGATCTAGAATTTGAAAACAAATTGAAGAGAGAGAGAGAGGGGGGGAACATTATATATAGGAGGAGAGAGAAGGTGAAAGTTAAAATGTCTATATTGCCCTTTTCAATATTATAATATAATAGTGATGTGGAACAATATGGACCAAGGGATGAGTTTTCTAAGGTTTTTTCATTTTGAGGGGTTTCCTCCATATACTTCCTCTCTCTCTCTCCCTCTCTCTCTCTATATATATATATATATATATATATATATATATATATATATATTGCATGAAAGACCAATGCTTCATCAACATGCACCAAACCCTAGTTATATATGGTTTCTCCAAGGCATCCATCTATAGAAGACTTGTTACCAGAAAGTGTGATGTTGGATAATATTTTACTACGGCTTCCAATCAAAATAATCATGTACTGCAAATGCATGTGCAAAAAGTGGCGTGATCTTGTCTCCTATCCTTACTTTGTTCATCTTCATCTCTTGAGATCACCCGAAGCCCTGATCATTGATGACTCCATGAATTGGCCCGGAACTTTAGAGTGGGTAGAGATCGAACAAGACATTGTTCCTGTCAAGAGCGTCAATCTTAATCGCTTTGTAGCTGATTCTTGTGCTCGGGTACATCAAGTGGGCTCAGTAAATGGCTTGGTCTGCTTTAGACACCAAGAGAACATCTACATATGCAATCCGGTCTTGGAAGAATATATGACCTTCCCAAATATATCACAATCGAAGCTTGAGACGTTAGGTTATGGTTTCGGAGTTTCAATGGTAGGGGAATACAAAGTGGTAGCGATTTGCAATAGGATAATATCTTTGAACCCATATAAAGTTGAGGTTTTCTCTGTCGAAATCTAAGTTTACACTCTTGGCACGGGTCAATGGCGAAGTTTGGGACAAACCCCTAATTGCTTCGTTCGCTATGACTTAATATGCAATGATAGTGTATTTGTGAATAGTCATGTGTATTGGCTTGGTTATGAACAAATTTACGATTTTGATTTGACTACAGAGACATTTGAGTTTTCTCCATCCCCTCGAGCTCCACGCGAATCAAAGCAAATGTTGGGAGTTCTTAAAGGTAGGTTAAGTCGAATTTCTTGGTGTTCGTTTGGATTCGAGGTTTGGGTAATGAAGGAGGAATCTTGGTATAAATATCGAAAAAAATATAAGCCCTAGTATTCTTGCATCGCGACCCTTGTGTCTCATAGATGGTTTAAAAGGTGCTAGTATTTTGTTGGCCTTTGATTATAGGCGGGTGGCATATTGTCTTAAGATGAATACGTTTCGAAACCTAAATTTGAAGGGCTACTTCCCCCTTAGGATAATGACTTATCACCCTAGCTTTGTTAAACTCGGCAACTTTGGATCAGAGAGAGTTTGTTCTTGTAGCAAATGTTTAAAAACTTGTTCCAACCGGCTGATACAACCGGTTGAACATCCGATTAAACCGTTTATGAGCTAGTTTTGTGAGTTTCTGTTAAGACAACATTAACTACGTTTGTTTTTTATTTGGATTTTGCTTTTGCTTTTGCTTTGATTTATTCCCCTATTCGCCTCAACTTATTGTTATTCCATAAATAATATGAAACCTACTCCAAATTTTAGATAACTGGAGTGATTATATTGTGTTAATTACATAATTATTGAATTGATTTTTTTATTTAGTGTTTTAAGAAACAAAAAGTGCGCGGGTCAACAAATTAAAACCCGACCCGAAAACATTTAGCAAGCATTAATAGAATGTCTTAATTCTTAAAAGACAAAGTTCACAAGATTTTCTTATTTCCACCACGATCATTATTTTTTGTATCAAACGAGTTGACGTTAACCCGTGCGTTGTGACGGGATAATTATGAATGTATTTAGTAAACTTTGATATGCAAAAATCCATAATTTTATGCGAAAAAACATTTTTTATTTTACTTTATCTCAGCCTTCAACACCACATTATATCATTTTACTCCCAAAGAAAAAGGGTATTGTGATCAACACCAGATGCATTTTGCAACTCTTTGGTGACATTTCCTTCGGATTTCAAATCAAATAAATTTTGGCTTATACACGTAATATGCACATATGTATCATTTTCTTAGACAACCCACCTGCAATTACCCATTTAAAGGTAGAAAGTACTTACTAAATTTCAAATATGTCGACTCAAATTGCTTCATAAACCAATAAGTTAGATTAAAGTTAAATTATACCAAGTAGGATTTTTTTTTTTTTTTGAACGACCAACAAACATTTTTGCCCGACTATCCAGGGGAGTTCCCACACTATGGACAGACCCCTACGACCAACCCAATGGAGGGCCCATACGTACCTCGGGCGGCTGGCGTAGTCAGGCCCACCTATGCAGTTCCCGAAACCGGGGAAAACCCAACCCCTCACCTGCCTATAGGCACGACGGAGAAACCGAGGAAGGCCCACCCATACGGGGCCCATACCGAGTACGAATTTGACCTTATCATATGAAATTACACTCTCCAACACTTGATATGGCATATATTCATTTCACTGTTTTACAAAAATTAATGTTAATACATAAAAAAATACCAATAATCAACTAAACCATTCCTTGCCATTTTTTTTCCATTTTTTTATAGAAATTTACAGAGTTTTAGAAAGCATCGTGAAATTATTTGACTTGGAGTTTTTTTTTCTTTTCTAATTGTAGAAAATGTAAGTACTTAACATAAATATCAACATTAGTCGGATTATGGTATAAAAATATTATATAAACATCCATAGTAATGGTTTTAACAAAATCATAAAACTAAATGGACCGTAAAAATCAAACAAATCAACTAAAAAAGCAAATTTAGTATCCAAATGTGCATGACTTAAAATTAAAACCTCATAACCTCATTTGCAAGAATTTAATTCAAAATCAGTTTTTTTCATCTCTTCAATACATAAAGGGTACCTTTTCTCTTCATATGCATAAAACTTACTTTAAAGATACTAACTTTTTAGACACATGTATACTCTAACTTTAAGATTGAAACTAAAAATTACAAATATTCATGCAATATTAGAACATAGGCGGCAAAACTTCCTGTGGTGAATCTAAAAACAAAAGTATAAATCAACATTAAGTTTTTGTTCAATCAAAATACATCGAAATCAAATTTTGTTGGAATAAATTAAAATCAAATTGTGAAATAGTTCGTCAAGATTTTAGAATAAACTTTGGCAGTCTAGGGGTATGTTTGGCAAGGAGCTTTTAAGAGCTTTTAGGAGCTTCAAGCTTTAAGCTTTTAAGAAAAAGCTCCTACTTAATAAAAAGTCTTGTTTGGTTGAAGGGGCTGGAAGCTTTTAAATTAGAGAAAAAGCTCTACAGTGAAAAGCTACTAGTAGTAGCTTTTAAGAAAAAGCTCTACTAGCTACAAGCTTTTAGTTAGTAAATGACACAAATACCCATTCTATTTTAAAAATAAAATAAAAACCTTATTTAAAATCTTTTAATTATGACCATTTTGGTCATTTTATACATTTTATTAAAAGCTCCGGCTACTCTGCCAAACACCAAAATATATTTAAAAAGCTTCCAGCTAACAGCTTCCAGCTACCAGCTTGCAGCTACCAGCTTGCAGCTTCCAGCTTGCAGCTTCCAGCTACCAGCCTCCAGCTAGTTTTGCCAAACATACCCTAGATTTTAGAATAAACTTTGAATCAAAATTTCTGATTGTTGTCTTTGAATGGAACCAAATTAAGTTTTGATGATTTTAATGATTTTGTCTTTAATTTTCAGTGGATTTCAAGATACATAGAGTTAGAAAAGTTGTGATTTTGATTAAACAAACAACGACTTTCATTGTGTTATCGATTCATAATTGAGGGATAGGGATGTAACCTTTTATCGGCGATTTCGTAATTCATTGTTATCGTTTTCTTTTTGTCGGAATCTTCGCCGGACATTGGTAATCTCCGATTTGTTCTTATCAAATGTTTTGGGCTTAATCAACACTTGGTTCATTCTGATCTGTTTATGATGTAGATTAAGTCTCAAGTAATGATCGGTTTATGATGGAGATTATGTCTCAATTAATAATCAACATTTTCGATGTTGATTTTTGAACTGGGTGTTGTTTTTTAGAAAAGAAGGGGAAGAAGACGGTTGAAAAATGGTGAAAACAACTAATTAACGGTCTGAAGAACGGTTAAGTAAATTGTGAAATGCACAACGGTTAAGGGTAAAGGAAGATATGAAATTTAACTGCCGTTAAGTTACTATTTGTGTGTGTGTATATATATATATATATATAATCTGCGTGGATTAGAGGATATTGTTTTAGTTATGTGCAGGGGTTGACATAGCATAGTTCGACGGGTTGCCTGCACTGCCTCTTTAACTTTATATTTTTAGTGCAAAATTTATTTATTTTCTTCTTCGTTTAATGTATCAGGCTATTTCAGAACAATTTTTTTTTAGCCTGCGCACTACCCCTTAAATTTTCTTCTAGATTTGCCTCCTTGATTATTGAATGTCACGTATAAACCCAGATAGTTGGAAACTTTGTAGACTAGATTGCTAAACAATGTGCTTGATTATTGAATGGTCGTTTGGTTACTTTAAATACTTAAAAATCACTACGAAGTGCAATGTTGATAAGGGTTACATATACCACGTACGTTGCTTTAGGAAACGATTCCCTACGAAACCCAATGCACAAAATTTGATCAAACTATAGAGGTGAAATAGTTTTATCATTATTAATGGGAAAAACACAAAAATGGATATCGACTTTCTCCTTTTACGAAAATAGATATTTGAAGCGTCCTTTAGACTTTTCAACTTTTTTTTTTTCCAGCCCATCTTTTAAACGGATATAACTTTTTCGTAAGTTAACATTTCTTTTATTATCTTATTTGGTACATTTTTAAGTGGTATCGTACGAAAGAAGTTATACCCATTTAAAAGATGAGGTGGAAAAAAAGTTGAAAAGACTAAAAAAGCTAAAGAGTCTTTGAACATCTCAGCTTGAAGCCCATGAATTTAGACGTCTCACGTGTCAACCTGTGACTGGCTCCTTAAATTTAGATATTTCATTGCATGGGTTTAAGTCCTTAAATTTAGATATTTCATTGCATGGGTTTAAGTGAAGCGTCTATATTTAGACGCTTCATATGTCTATTTCGGAAAAGTCAAAGTTCATTTTCGTGATTTTCCCTCCCATTTATAGAATGTAACGGGCTTGAAACATAAATAGTAGACTATGATTGTTGTTTAATGACATACCTTAAAGCATCACATTGGAATCTTCATCTCCAAGTTTTACATTTTTTTTCTAGTTTTCTCCATTTTAATCCCCATCTTCATCTCCACGGTATCATAAATGTAATATATTTATGATCTTTGTGTTATCATGATGAAAAAAAATGGTTACACAAAAAACGAATTAACACAACGAATTTACTGCACTAACTCGTGCAGTACGTCTTGCTTGTTACTGCACCGTTTAGGTTCACATTGGTTAAAAGTACCATATAATTATAACATTTTGCGCCCTCTATTACGCAACTCCGAGGGTCACATTGGTTGAAAGTACCATATAATTATAACACATTCTAAATTGAGGTGGTGCGTAGCTTGTTGTCCGCCTACATGATATCTTAATGTAATTTGCCAGCTGCGAAATGAAAGATATGTTTTATTCAAAAATAAATAAATAAATAAATAAATAAATCCTAAATTGGGTTATTCCAATTTTTTCAGATAATCACAGTAATAGTACCATAACATTATTTACATGCATAAAGGGTTTACAACAATATATAAATGGTATTGCTATCACCTTATTTATTTAAATATGAATCCTCAGAGTCCCTGAATATTAAACATGAACATGAGTCGAAGAACTTATGAGCTGAATTGAAGAATTTGGAATTGTTTTTAACCAAAGTGAGCACATTGATTTGTTTTGAACAAAGGTTTAACATGTTAACTTTAGCAGTCAAATTATATTTATGAGGGAAAAAAGCATATTTTAGTAAATTATATTGATAAATAACCAATTGCTTAAAAGCTATTTTAGTTAAATTGTGATTGATGTGCAAATGAGTTGTTAAGTAGTAACGATACCAAAATGTTGAATAAAATTACGTCTTTTGAAATGGTGAATTTTTAAATGTTCAATTTCTATGGTGGACAAAAAAGTAGTTTAGAAGTACAATTAGAAAATGTGTCATTTGTTGTTTTAAAAAATATATATAATAAACATACATAACCAAGTACATCAAAATAGAAGATTGGACGTGGGAGAAATGGATCGCTTTTGACATTCTGATTACATGATTATTATATGTATTAGTATAAACTGCTTGGTAATCTTGGTGATGTAATTGGTCTACTATTAGAAACTTTCTAGTAGTAAATTGTATATATTTTGGTGAAATGAGATAACATTGTCGATTAAAAAAAAAGTACATCAAAATAGACATTGACACAAGACAATCAATGTCTATTTTGATAATTTCATGGGTGAACTGTGAACATGTATATTTTGATAATTAAAAGCTTTTGTCATTAACATAGTTCACACTATTATTTTGATCACTGTCCTTGCATAGAGTTTGAATTCCATTTATGTAACCATGAAACCAAGGCTTCAATCTGTTATGTCGAACGGTACCCTTCTCTTCCAGCAAAACAGCAAGATAACCCAGTTGGGTAAATCGGGTCGGGTCGAAGACGCCTACAAGTTGTTCGACCAAATGCCTCAACGAAACACTGTCACATTCAACTCCATGATCTCCGTATACTCCAAAAACAGAAGGATTAATGATGCACTCAACCTGTTTAATAAAATGCCTCAACGAAATCTTGTTTCGTGGAACACCATGATTGCAGGATGCTTGCATAATCACAGAGTTGATATTGCACGCCAACTGTTCGATCAAATGCCTCAAAGAGATGTTTTTACTTGGACTTTGATTATTACTTGCTATACGCGTAATGGGGAGTTTGAAAAGGCAAGAAAGTTGCTTAATTTGGTGCCGGATAAGGATAAGATGAACCCGGCTTGTTGGAACGCGATGATTTCAGGGTACTTAAGTTATGGAAGAGTTGTGGAGGCTAGGAAGGTGTTTGATGGAATGAATGTGAAAGATTTGGTTTCTTGGAATACAATGCTTGGAGGGTATACTCAGAGTGGTGAGATGGGTTTGGGTTTCAAGTTTTTTGAGGAGATGCCGGTTAAGGACACGGTTTCTTGGAACTTAATGGTGGATGGGTATGTTGAGGTTGGTGATTTGGATACTGCTTGGTGTTTTTTTAAGAGGATACCGCAGCCGAATGTTGTTTCTTGGGTGACAATCTTGTCTGGGCTTGGTAGAAGTGGTCGGGTTATGGAGGCTAGGAGACTGTTTGATGAGATGCCGGTTAAGAATGTGGTGTCTTGGAATGCGATGATAGCAGCTTATGTTCAAAACTCGCAGGTTGATGAAGCTTTGAGTTTATTTGACGAAATGCCGGAAAGAAATGCAGTGTCGTGGACTACCATGATCAATGGATATGTTCGTGTCGGTAAGCTTGAGGAAGCAAGCCGTTTACTTGATCAAATGCCGTACAAGAATGTTGGAGCTCAAACAGCAATGATCTCGGGATTTGCTCAGAACAAAAGAATTCACGAGGCTCGTGAAATTTTTGATCGTGTAATCAATCGAGATACGGTTTGTTGGAACACAATGATTGCAGGATATGCTCAAAACGGAATTATGGATGAAGCGCTTGATCTTTTTTACCAGATGGTGCGAAAAGACATAGTTTCGTGGAATATTATGATTGCGGGTTATGCTCAAGTGGGTCAAATGGATAAAGCAGTTGCTTTATTTGAAAAAACAAAACCTAAGAACATAATTTCCTGGAATTCGTTGATTTCGGGCTTTACCCAAAACGGGTTGTACCCGGATGCATTCAAGTATTTCATTTCAATGATACAAACTGGTAATAAGCCCGATGAATCTACATATGCATCCGTTTTAAGCTCATGTGCAAATCTAGCAACTTTACAACTGGGAACACAAGTTCATGCGCTGGTTGTAAAGACAGGTTATGAGCAAGACATATTTGTTACGAATTCTTTGATCACTTTGTATGCCAGATGTGGTAAAATGTCGAGTGCTGAACAGATATTTTCTCATACCCCACGTGTTGATGTTGTCTCGTGGAATTCTTTGATTAATGGATACGCTTTAAATGGAAATGGGGTGGAGGCAGTGAGGCTTTTGGATGATATGGAGGTTGCAGGTGTGAGCCCAGATGAGGTCACATTCGTTGCGATTCTATCTGCATGTAGCCATGCTGGTTTGATCGATCAAGGGTTCCGGTTATTTGAATCAATGAGTCAAAAGTACTTGATCCAGCCATTGACAGAGCATTATGCGTGTATGGTTGACTTACTTGCAAGAGCAGGGAGGCTAGAAGCCGCCTTTCAAATGGTGAAAGAGATGGATGCTGATTGTAATGCGGGTATATGGGGCGCTTTACTTGATGTGTGTCGTGCACGTAAGGATTTGAAAATGGCTAAATTTGTTGCTGAAAAGCTTTTGGAGATTGAACCTGAAAAGAGCTCAAACTATGTGATGTTATCAAACATGAATGCGGAAATGGGGTGGTGGGAAGTGGTGGAGGAAGTTAGGGGTTCGTTGAAAGAGAGGGTGGCGGTGAAGCAGCCCGGGTGTAGTTGGATTGAAGTTCAAAACCAAGTTCATGCTTTCGTATCCGGTGATAAGTGTTGGGTCGAAAACAAGATTTTGTGCGGTCATTTGAGGGTACTAATGGCTCATATTAGCAACACGGATGAAACCCTTATTGACGCTTCATAATGTAGTGTCAAACTGTCAATAAGGGTTTCATCTGTTTCACCCTTATTGATGTGATGGCGGTGCTGGTGCCACCACCGGTTGGCTACAAAGAAGGCGGATCATGGCTGTGTGATGGAACTAGAAGCATTAAAAGATGGTGGTAAATGGGTCACATACAAACTTACACATGTACTATTTGTTGAGGATTAAATGGATGTTCTGAACTAATTGTGAAGATCCTACTTGTCCCTAAAGAAAATGTAATCAAACAATAGCATAAAGAAATTACAAACCAGACTTTAGTAATTCAAATTATGCATCATCGATAATAATTCATTCTTGCAATTTGACCATAATACTCCTGACTAACTTTCCCTTTTGTTGTCAAAGACAATTACCCGAACATAAGCATCATACATTAACATAAGTGCTAAATCAATAAGAAGTTTGAACCATCAAGTGTTGAACCAGTAAAAGGTCTGAACCATTCAGAAGCAAACGTCTTGCCGATTCAGACATCTGCTAGGAAACAGTCCGAATGAACTATGTTTGACTGATTCAGACATCTGTCCCATTAATAGCTTGTTAAAAGCTGAAACAAACAATCATTTACCCTCGATTTCGTTTGGTAAGGAGCTACATTTCCTCATTTCGTACGTAATAATAATGTCACCCTCAATTTCGATCACTAAGGAGCTACGTGCACCAGTCTTTTAGCAAACGTACACCAGCCTTCATTGGCTCACTTGCACAAGGCCTTTTTGCTAAGGTGTAAATTGTAATGATGATTTATTTGCTAATGTGAGCGGGGCTTTACTGCTAACATGCACCAAGCTTTTTTTTCTTACAAACCTTTTTGTTTTTTTTTCTTTATAGTGTTTTCGGTACGGGTACAAATTCGTTAAGTTAACAGATTTTTTGTTTCTTAGACCATGTGTAGTGGGGGGCTTTATTTATAAATAAAGCCCCCTTTCTGATTGGTCTACGTGGCAGCTGAGTCAGCATGAAGAGAGAAAGTGAAAAGGGGGTGTAGTGATAGGGGCTTTATTTATAAAGTCCATGTTTCTGATTGGTTGTTTATTTTATTATTTTTTTTAATCTTTTAACTCAAAATAATTAAAATAAAAGAAAAATAAATATAAAAAAATTACAAATAATATTAAAAACACACAACTAATATTAAAAAAAAAAGTTACAACTAATATTAAAAAAAAAGTTACAACTAATATTAAAAAAAAGTTACAACTAATATTAATTTAAACATTACATATTTCTAAATTACTTATTTAAACACTAGATAATCCTAAATTACTTATTTAAACATTACATAATTAATCCTAATTTTCTCCCCTATGGAGAGTAGTTGTCCCAGTCCATGAGTGTGTAGTACGGCGGGGACACGGAACGATCGCTATCACGACCGTCGGACCTCGCATCCGAGGGGATGCAGCAGTACTCATGAGGAGGGGAAAAGTTGTTCCGTCTTCTATAGCATCCCTTAAAGCTTCCAGGTCCTCCTCGGTTGGCTCCCGGTCAGGAGGGGTTGAGGTGGGGGTGGGGTTCGGTTGGGTCTCCACAAACTGTAGACGCCTCAATCCTCTCTTAGCCATAACATAATTTATGCACCACACAATCTCCTCTGCAGTGAAATCAGCATCAGGGTGTATGGGAGTGTATCCAGGGAGTGGAGGAATGGAGGGGACGGGGTTGGAGACACGTGGAGGAGGAGGAGGAGAAAAAAACGGTTGTTGAGGATGAGGAGATGGTGAAAAAAACACTTGTTGAGGAGGAGGAGGAGGAGAAAACACCGGTGCACGACGTCTCCAGCGAGCGTATCGCAGGAGATTCGATGGCTCGGCAAGGTCATTTGGAAATCCACCACCCATAGCTGGTTTGTAGTGTTTTTGTAGTGTAGTTTTTATAAAATTATAGTGTGTTTGTGGTTGTGTTGTATGTGTATTGTGTGTATATATAAAATCTAAAAAATTAAAGTTGCCGTTCAAATTTATTAGGCCCAACGGTCAAAAAATTTCGACCGTTTTTTTGCCCCTCGCCACGTGTCACGATTTCATTAGAGGGTTTAATTTTCGTTTGGCGTTATTTTTATAACGCTCCGGCTGTTTTGGCATGTATAGCGCCCCCATGTTTTGGTGTGGGGGCGCTATTTTTCAAAAAAATGCAACGGTCACACCCCACTACGGTGGGTCTTAGCGATCATTTTTTATACAATTATCGGTGGCCATTTTAACTGTTTTTGGGGACAGGTATCGGTTCGGCACCGGTGCACGTGCCCCGCGGCAACGCGCGGGTAATGAAGACTCTAGTTTATTTGAATTAAGCTCATGCAATCATTAAAACAGTATGCAGATCCACCATAC
This sequence comes from Ambrosia trifida, assembly GCA_028751855.1. Taxonomy (NCBI): domain Eukaryota; kingdom Viridiplantae; phylum Streptophyta; class Magnoliopsida; order Asterales; family Asteraceae; genus Ambrosia; species Ambrosia trifida. The sequence continues at coordinate 53,169,727 of CM054128.1, forward strand.
AATCTATTGTGAATCATAAATTCAAAAGGGAGTTTCTTTCCTACCATAAATCAACCATCTTTATTTCTTCAAAACTCACAGTTACTAAAAAGTAAAATCTAGAGCAAGCCGTAATGGGAGCTGCAAAAATTCCACAGTTTCTATCGTAAATATTTCTGGTTTTTCAGTCGATTCCTGTTTCGTCAACATAAAGTTTCTCATTGCCACCAGGATGATTAGTCAGCCACCACCAGTATCCCATCAGGGTACAAAAACTGAGTCGACTCTACCAGACCGTGCACTCAGGTTGTCACCTTCTTCCTCACGATTCTCTTTCTGCGGGCCTTGGGTGGTGGTGGTTGTGATCCTCCCTCTGTGCTTGTTTGGCTTTGGTCCTGCTTGAACCCGAGGAGCCCAAGCCCTGAAGTTACAGGGTTCTTGGATATGAACCATTTTGGAGAAGTGTTGGCAGTTTCAGATGGTCGATTGTATGCTTGTTTCAGTAAGTCATCTGAGTGGGCTAATGGGTCCACCTCTACGCCGAGCCAGGCTAACCTTGATGTCTCACCTAATTGTGCATTCACGATTCTGTATACAAAAACATAAACCATTAAGAAATACTTTTTTAAACAGGCGATGAAAAACGTAGGTTTTTTTCTATAAACATAGATGAATTTAGTATAATATAAAGTTATCAAAATAAATGACATACCTCAAGGCTGCGCTGAAGGCCAAACCCACCCCAATAACATCAAATTGAGTGACCATAGCTCTGTCAAATCCGCACAGAAGCTGATAACGTAAATTGGCGTAGATTCCAAGAAATGCTCCATACCCAAGTGCATTAGTACTCACAGGTGGAATTGTCACAGATAATCTGATGAGCAGGTTTACCGTTTAATATCACAATTAAAAAGTCAGAAAATACAACTAAATTAAAAAACCAGGAGCACAAATCAAGTTTCACAGATAAAGAATTTACAGCTGTATTCTTGTGTAATTTAGAGGTGACCATTTTGAATTGTATTAGCTTTTGAAACCACGTTAAACAAGCTGAAAGGCGTCCAAAGTGTATTTGTAATGCCTAAACCTTCTTAAGCCGTTGTACTCAGAAAGATACATGATTATTGAACTATTATAAATTTTAAGAATCATAATCGGCAAGCTAATTATTTCTGAAAACTGAACCTTTTACCAAACATAATCCTTTGCCCAACCCGACCATATTGACCTACCATGTTACACAAACGGAATGAACAAGTGATCTACTGCTTACCTTCCCTCTTTTTTCCGGGCAACAAGGTTTGTTAGGGCACCTTGTGCTGCCCCTGCGGTTAGACCCACCATACACAACTCTGCAGCTTTGTAAAAGAAGGATTGGATTCTTTTTTGCATGTCAAATTCCCTCATCGGGTAGCTTTTTTCAAAAACATTATTTGGAAGTTTTTGCAACGTATTTTGCAGATCAAAGCGGAAAGTATTTCCATAAGAACGGCATGGAGCAAGGGACCAAACAACAGCAGCATTGCATGCTGTCACAGTAAGCACATTAATCAAAGCAAGATCCCATTCCTCCTTTATCCTATAACATAAAAAGTAAAATTAACAAATTAAATTATGTCATGGTGAGATTCTAAAGTATTAAATTTCATACATGTGAATATAGTACCTTTCTTTACGGTTTTTAACCTCCCATAAAACTGAGGAACCAATTGTAGCGGCCTGCTCTAAGAGGAACCGATATAAAAATGCAGGATCTGCAATCATCCTGATTAAATGAACATGAATCAGGTTAGATTGTAACTAGTCATGTTTATAGACGTAACATAAATGTTAAAAAAAATAACATGCATATTATCGAATTTTGCCTGAAGTTATCATCTTTCAAATGCAAATTATCAAAATGACCTTTTATCCAGTCTTCTTCTTCTTCTTCTTTTTTTTTTTTTTTTTTTTTTTTTTGTGATTATTATTAAACTTGTTCTTATGTTAAGTTCAGATGTATGAATATGTAAAGATTTAGAGGACAAAGAATATATAAAATATGAAAACAAATTGAAAGAAATTTAAAGGGGCACTTTAAAAAAAAATACCTGCCAATGAATCCCCTAGACAACCCTTGAGGAAGCGAACGTGATATGAACCTTGCAGTTGTTGGCCTTGCATTCATTGCTATATATTTTACCAGTTGAGCCGAGCTAACCAAACCCTAATCACCATCGCACATTTGAGAAATGATTCCATCTACATTTTAATAATAGAGGTGGCAATGTGGACCCCTTTACTTACAAATGGGTTGTTTTTTTTTAATCTCAAACAAGTCAATAGGGTGAATCCAAAAAAGTAGCTAATGCAAACTACTTAAATCGTTTTATTAAGAAGTTAGATTTTACTGTAACCATCTTGAACACAGTATTAATTATAAAAGATACTAAAAATGGACACAAAATTTATTGCCGGTCAACCCGATTGACCTCTTACCCAACTTGTCCAGCCCACCAACTGATTCCACATCTATTGAACATTAGCTAAAAAATTATTTACCATTTCATAGGCTTGCCGAAGTCCAGATGGCAAATCCATCATTGTCTTCTGCCACTCATTTAATACAGCCTCAAGAAATTTCCGATCAAATAACTGGCAAAATGTACAAAAGAACATTATTTTTCACCATGTACTAGGTAAATATGATATGTAATCATATAAGTTAAAATGTAGCTAACAAAGAAGAAATCAAAATATCAAATATTTAAATAACCTCTGGGAAAATAATACGCCTCCTGAAGAGTCCACCGTCATCCCCCTCATCACCATCATCAAACTCATCAAAGTAATCATCGTCATCACCATCATCATCGCCTCCATCACCGCCACCAAAATTTATGCTCTTTCCGATATTGCCGCCACCTCCTCCAATTGCCAGCTGTCGAAAAACAAATATGTCACTTTTTGCCCATGTATCATGAGGCACATGATAAATGATACTGCATATGTACCAAATATGCAATGTCTGGCTAAGCAGGCATATCAAGAAATTGTTGAATAATATTAGTCAAATATATAAGATACCCTCCCAAGAGAAATGTTGTGTCTATTTTTGAAACACATTACATTAAGAGAATCAGTGTTGTAAAAGGCGCTAGGCGCTAGGCAGGCGGTGAGGTCCAGCCTAGGGACTAGTCGGGACTAGTCGGGACTAGGCGAAAATTAGGCGGAATTAGGCGTTTTGGTATTTTATACGTATTATATATATATATATATATACACACAAATTTAGGGTTTTTTTAAAATATGTTAAGATATATACACATAATACTTAGATATATATACATAATACTAAGAAATACCTAGAAATACCTAGAAATTTAAAAAAAAAAAAAAAAAAAAAAAAAAAACCACCGCCTAGGCCCCGCCTAGGCCCGCCTAATGGCCAAAACGCCTAGGAAGCCGCCTAGGTCAAATTTAGGCTAAATGGCTCCGCCTAGCGCCTAGGCCGCTTTTTACAACAGTGAAGAGAATCATTGCAACCAGTTGGGTAAAAAACCATTTCTTGACATTTGTATGATGGTGTCACCAATAATCAATTAACAACAATCCCAAATAAGTCGCTTAACATTTTCTAAAAGACTAAAACTGCACTAGGGCCCCTCATCTAGAGGTTAACAAAACGCATCCTCAACTTAGAGCTAAAAGCAAATGTGGCTCCTCTTTTAGATGATATCTGTCAAGTTCTGATAAAACCAAAATTTCTCAGTCCCTATTTGTGAAAATAGAATAAAAAAAGGCATTGAGCTTCAAAAAGTTAAAAGTTATATCACTAAACGTGAGAAATAACCATGTCATTGATAGTCCCTGAACTTACAGAATATATGAGCTCCACGAATATTTAGAAATTTCTAAGTTCTAACTAGATCTAATAATTTCTGAAACGTTTTGAAAGTGGAAAATGTCCTTGTACCTCTAGAATTTGCAAAACACCGTAAGAGCCCTTTACCAAAGAACTCACAATACCCCACCAATGCCCTACTAACCAATGGAATCAGGTAAAACACAGCTTGCGTTAGGCAGATGGCCTTCATTGGCTTCAAGGAGTGCAAGTTAGATTCAAACCACTTTTCTAGATCATGTCCTTGTACCAATGAACAGCAAGAAGACAAGAAGGCTACCAATTACACCATTTACTACCTAGTACCTACCCACAATACTTAACTTAAAATCCCCTCAATACCACAACTCCACAAGACATCCAAGTATCAATTCTAATTCACTATCTACAATCTATGTAGCTATAGCGGTCCAAAATCATATATCGGTCAAGGGCCAATATTTGAGATACAGGTTATCGCAGTGGGAAATCGTTAATTTTAACATCATGCAGACTTTATATATACACATATATAAAACATAAAACATAAATAAGATTAACAGTAGTATCAAAAGTCAAATCTCAAAAGTGTAAATATTTGAAACACGGTCTAATAACGGTCAAACAGTGGTCTGCTATTTTGGACTGCTATTTGACAGTTGACACCACTATTTTGGAAGAGGCCGATAACTGGATTAGCCGCTATTGACGGCTTAGTCTACAATACATTGGTTTTATCATGAACCCTAACCAAATTAAAACAAATACTTCCTATAAAATGATCACACTCATATCTATAACAACTCAAAATCATTATCCCTATCCATACAACTTAGGGTTCAAATCAGCTCTATAATCAGTTGTTAATAATCACCAAACTGAAAAGATTAATCAAAACATTAATCCAAATTCCAAATAGATAAATATATATATAAAATTAGAAACCTCAGGACTAGACTTTGTTTGCTTCTGCGTCGTATCAAGCTTCGATTTCTCCAACGTCACCGCACCAAACGCACCGTACTGTCCTTTCATCACCGGTCCATGAGCCGCCACAGACGAAGCCGACGGAGCCACCGTCTCCATCCTAAAACACCGTTCAAGCGCCGCCACAGAATCTCCGTCAACAGTAGCCGACGAATTCCTGACCACCAAACCCTTCCGAACAACACCTCTGTAACCGGAAACCGGCAACAAAGGGTTAAATAGTGTGGATGATGATGATGATAAGGTTTTGGTGGTAGGTATATGATGATTATGTGTGTTTATTGGCATAATTTGACCTGTTTGAAACACTGTGTGAGACATTGTGTTAGGGTTTCTAGGGTTTGTAATAGAAACAATATGATGATGTTTATTTAGAGCAACATATAAACAAGATGATGATGATGATGATGGTAGGTTTATGTTTTCTCTTCTAGGGGATTTCTAGAGAGAGAAAGTGAAGAGAGAAGTGTGTAATGGGACTCAGGGGTTTTGATAAGGAAGGATTGAGATGACTCGGTGTGTGAGTTGAGTGAATCAGTGAGTTAAGTAATTTGTCAATAATTGTCTGCCTCTCGTTTTATGATAAAACTCTAGGCCACAAATTACAAGTTAAATTGTATTTTTGTAGTTTTTTTTTTTTTTTTAAATATATTTCATTTAACAATTTAGGGCGTTTACGTTTTGATACCTTGGGTGGGTCGTATTGTTAAGGACTATGGTTTTGGGAAGTGACAAATTAAACTGGCTAGGTTGAGTCGTTCAGATTAGCATATTTTAAAAGTTTACCTGTTTGAATCGATTTGTCATTTTTTAAAGCCATAGATAAGTATTTGTTTTAAAAGTAATCAAAATTGTTAGATTGTTACTTTTTTATTTAAAATTGAGAAAATTGCTCGAATGGTCCTGTGATTTGCACTTTTTTTATCTATAGTCCCTAAGTTTTCAAATTTACAATCATAGTCCCGAAACAGTGAACTTTTTTAACTCGGATAGTCCCTGGAGCTAACTGAGGTTAAATAATCCAGTTAAGTGGGTGTGAAATTACAAAACTACCCTTTCTATAAAACAAATAAAATAAAACACTGGTGGGCCCCATGTTTTATAATTAAATATATAAAAAAAACCCTTAATCCCTACACCACCACCACCACCACTACACCAACTTCTTCTTCCCCACCCTTCATGAATCAACCGGACCTAGACCACAAACGACCAGATCGGCCCTCACCTAACTGAACCCTGACTAAAACAACCACCACAGCCTCCACAATCGTCACTCAACAGCAACCGAAGCAGCAGCGACCGGAGAGCCGTGGCCGGCCGCAGCCGCCTTGTTCTCCGGCACCACCCTCATCCTTCTCCGCTTTATTATTGTTTCCCGATCACTCATCTCCTCTCCGGTAAGCCCGATAACTCTCTACCTCTACTTTTGATAATAACCGGTAACCCTTCATCTCCTGTGAGTCCTTTTTCCGGTAAGTCCTTCTCTCCAGTAAACTTCCTCATCCCTCTCTTGTGTATCGGTGAACCTTTAATGATTCTATTATGAACCAATTAAACCATAACCCGATAACCCTCTGTTTCATCGAGTCGGTATTGAACCACAACCCTCCTTCATCTCTAATAATAATAATCCCGTGATTTGTTCTTTCTGTTGTGATTGTTTGACGAAGAGGAAGCCACCGGAACAGTCACCGGAATCGGTGACTGTCGTGTATCATCCTCTGCTTTTGTCATGAGTCTCTAAAACCCACCGGTTAACCCAACTCGTTAAACCACCTTGTTCTTTCCTTGTTCCTGGTAAACCACGATTGGGAACCGGTAACTATTGACGGGTCGTTACAGCCGACTCTGAAAAGGAAGGAGGAAGGTGAGCAAATTATGAGGGAGTAGAGAGAGTTGTCTAGTGTTTTAGAGAGAGAGTAGTGAGAGAGAAAGAGGGTTAGCGGCTGGTGAAATGGAAGAGAGAGGATGGTTAAGGTGTTTAAATAGTTAGGGTTTGGGGTAGGTGAGTTGTAGAAGATATGGTGGTGAAGGGTGGTGGTATTTGTGGAGGTGAAGAAGATGAAGTGGGGAAGATGAAGTATGGGACCCATATTAATTAGTATATTTTTTTTATTAAAGTAAAGGTAGTTTTGTAATTTCACACATACTTAACTTGATTATTTAACCTCAGTTAGCTCCAGGGACTATCCGAGTTAAAAAAAATTCACTGTTTCAGGACTATGGCTGTAATTTTAAAAACTTGAGGACTATAGGTGAAAAAAGTGCAAACCACATGGAGCATTCGAGCAATTTTCTCTTTAAAATTTTTATTGATAAATGAGTATATGATTATATACACATTCATTACTGTATGTTTCAAAGGTTAAACAGTTAATTCAGTTTATACAATTGGTTTCAAGAGCAAAACCGTTAAAACTGAACTGTAAAAATCTCAAACTGTAGAACTAACTTACTTCAATTTAGATGGTGTATCGTTATAAGAGTTTATTAACGTCTCATATTTTTGTAAATGTTTGAATAGGAAAAAATATATGAGATTTGACACATGGGAAAAGAGTTAACCACTATAATGTAATTAGTGGTTTACTAGTTTTTATCCCGGGAGCGTCCCGGGTTGAAATATCTAATATAACATAATAAAATATATTATTATTATTATTATAAACAAATCTCTGCCATAAGTTATCATATTCATATATAAAGAAAACGAATCTCTGCGTCGGGTATAAATCTAGTGCCATTACAAATGAATTCGGAAGTTTGTAATCGATCATTCTAAAAAGAACTAACATGAAATAAGAAAAAAAAGTTAATTATTAAAATTTCGAACGCATTAGTCTAAGGGTTATGTGATGCGTTAAAAAATTCATGGGTATACCCGACACAATACCTGTCGGGTTACAAAAAATAGTCATTTTTTTCTCCGATTTTTATATAGCACTATGGTACTCGTTGGAAAGATAATAAAACGCTCGTTAATTTGGTGTAATTTTTTTCTTTAAAAAATTTCGTATAGAAAAGATATTAACATTTAAAAGTTATGGGAAGAAACACAAGAGATAAAATAATAAAGATTTAATATTTAGATTTAGTAGATTAGGTATTTAATAGATTAGGTTAAAGATTATAATAAATTAGGTTAAATCATATTTATTTCTTTTTTTTAATTGGTTTAGAGTTGTCACATCACATCCTATGTGGCATCTCTCAAAGAAGAGATTGCATAAGAGTATGACATGTAGGATTAATCCCTTTGCAATATATATATATACTAAATCTTTGCCCGCGTTACACGCGGTTCACCAACGTACAATTATTTTGAGGGGTAAAACATTTAAAAAATGTAGCAGAAATATTTTATTAAGATTTAAAAGAAATAAATACACATTCTATTCAAATATCACAAAATTTTTCTTTATACACCAGATTTTTTGTTTTAGTCTTGACTTTCCCATCAGCATCAAGTATAAGTAAGTTGACGTCTGCCTTGCTTTTAACTGTTGACAATGCGACATAAAGCTGACCATGTAACAATACCGGGTCTCTTAAATATAATACAACCTTCGATAAAGACTGTCCTTGGATTTTATTGATGGTCTTTGAGAAACATACGCTTATTTGGAATTGGCACCTTAGGAACTTGACTGTAATCTTGTTATAAGATGAAATATTTTATTAAAATGTAAAAGAAAATGATACATATTCTATTCAAATATCACTAAAATATTTCTTTATACAAAACATTTTTGTTTTATTCTTCACCTTGTCATCCGCATCAAGTATAAGTAACTTCACGCCAGTCCTGATTTTTACTCTTGATAATGCACCATAAAGCTGGCCATATAAGAGTACAGGGTCTCTTATAAACTATCAACAATAATGTTAAATCCTAAAAAACAATTGAACCATGTAGAATTTTTACCAATATAATAAACAAACATCAAATGTAAACACGCAATTTATGTAAATGAAAATTGTCTCAAAATCAAAGCAAACACAAATGAAAACAAAATGTCAACACACAGGAAATAAAAATCCTGACAATAACCATTGTTCAAAAAACGGGTAATTGATCCTATTTTTCAACCTTAGGAATCAAGACCGTGTTCTCAGGTGATTTGTTACGGGAAATCAACTTTTCAGACTTGAGGACTTTAGTTGTTGACTGACTTGCATCATCTTCCATTTCGTAAACTTTGTCCAGGCTACGCTTTACCTCAGCTTCATCACGAATCAAACTAACTCTAGAAGATGATTCTGGAGTAGTGTTATCTCCAACAGAATCCTACAATATTAAAAGCCATGTCGAAATTGTTAGAATAAACTACATTAAAATGTAATCTGAACACATGATTGACCAAGTAAACTACTAACCTTCAAAGACACCGCATTCTGTGTTGAAGAGTCACCTAAATCGATATTTTCAAGCAGAGGTTGATCGATCTAAAAAAAAATAAAATGTAATAAAGAAACGATTAACGTAAAAAGCGTTTAAACAATAACTAAATAACAACAACAATAATAACGATTCATAACAGTAATTATAACGAAATATTTAAATGATAATCATAACCTGAATGTCAAGGAACCGTTCTTCAAGAGAAGCTACAATTTCCGAATCATTTGTAAGCTTCCGTATACCATAACCATCAACATGCTTATCAATATTAAATTGCCCTACTTTAATTTTGAAAGCAAATTTCTTCTCTTCAAATTCATAAAACTCAACAGGAGTTACTTTCTCTTCAATAGAAACCTAGATCATACATCATATAAGTAATACAAAGTAGAATTACATATATTGTTTAAGGCTCAAAAAAATAAGTTACCTGTTTGCTTTTCTCAAGAAGCTGCATCGCTGACATGCCCAACATTTTTTTTGTTTCTCGATCAAACAATGTAAGCGATGTAATTCCAGTACAATCCTGCACCCTTATTGGAATCCTATACCTAAAACACCAAAACTAAAAAATCAGACCTATATCTAAAAAAATTACTAAACGTAAACATGAATCCTAAAACATAAAAAATAAATAAATAATATCATACAATTATAACTTATGTATAGAAAATAGAATTCTTACACTGGATCACCAGAGACAATCTGTTTGGGACAACCTTTATTCGTGCAAACCAAAACTTGTTTAAATGAAGTTACGTCCTTCACCTCTTCATCATCTGGTAAACTCAAAGTTGGCTCAACCTTGTGGTTGCAGAACTCGTAACCAAGGTAATACCAATCTTCGTTAGGATCCACCCCCTTGATTGTTCCAACAACAATTACTTGTTTGTTAACCTACAAAACCAAAATTAAAAATGTGACGAATAACCCTGAAATGTATTTGGAAAGAAAGTTATTTGGAAAAAAAAAAACTTATTTTTATACGAACCTCTGTTATCAATGGAAGCTCACGAATACTGCTAAAAGGTGTTTTATTCAAAAATTCATCAGACATATTCATGCTACCAGACGATCCCAGGGATCGTTGAGCAGAACATGATTCGTTGGAGATAAACTTTTCAATATAACTGTAATTCAAAAAAAAATATTTATATATCTTTAAACAACTGAAAACATATAAATAAAACACAAAAAAAGATAACTATGCTACCTTTTCTTGAAAGAACGAATATCTTCAATGTCTTCATTAATAAAGAGGCGAGTGATAAAGAAAGCATTTTGAACACTTACATTGCCTTTGTAAAAAAAATATTAAAACAGGTAAAACAAATACCGGTATACAAAAATATGTAATCGGAATTTCTAAAAAAAGTAATATATAACATACCTTTATAATTGCTAAAGCTACCAAATTGAACAATAAGGACTACAAGAACTTCATCTTCATTCTGCTTGATGTATTCAAACATCTGATGACTATAATCTTCCCACAAAGAACAGGTCATTTTCATGCCACTACATATAAACAGAATGTATGTTAAAAGGAAAGTTATAAAGAGTTTTATACCAACATGTTCGTAGTAGATATGAAATACATACTCTAGATGGATCAAGACAAGGTTCATCTTGCTTTTCAAACCAGCTTTAGATTCTGTTGGTTCTGGTGGAGTCCATTCTTCAACATAGCCAATGAAATATTAAAAAAAAGTTAAACAGTTTTATACGAATACATAATCAATATAGAAAAGGATTAAAATACATTTTTTAGTATAATAAAAACAAACCAATTCTTTGTTCTGCAGACAGATTTCCACCTTTAATTGACTCAAAAGATGAAAAATTAAAACCGTATTGGCTTCCATCAAACTTACTACACTTTGAAATATTGGTTTCAAAAGTAAAAGAGAGCATGTCTTCTTTAGAAAAATGTTTAGTAGATTTGTTTTCAGCAAGTTGTGAGTTATAAATATAATAGGTTTCATTTTCATGTAAGAATTTTTCATGCTTCTTCATATATCTACTCCATACAATAGCTTGCATTTTCGAGCCCTGTTTTAAAAGAAAAAAAAATTTTATTAACAACCAATTTTCGCAACAAACAAATGTGTAGAAAAAAACAAATTAAAAAATAATATGTTAAAAACATAACCTGTTCATCCATAAGAACCATATCAAGAGAAAGAATTTCTCCAGGTTTCTTTCGATTTTCTCGCCTCCAAAACCTAAGCACCCTAACTTTGATGGTATATTTAGTCATGCGCCAAGTGATGTCATTCAAAAAAGTAATGTTGTTTGGATCCATAATGCTACAAGTCTATGGTATGTAGGTTTTAGTTACGATCAATCTAATATGTATTTATAGAGGTTTAACATAAAAATGTAATAAAAAAGTAAAGTTTTTTATTTTTAGTAAATATTACTAAATTATGTCTACATATATATAACAATTGACCAGAAAATTGATTTACATTTAAGTGTTTCCATTATTAAGTTAAATTTCGTTTAAAGTTAATTATATAATGAAAATATAATTAGCATTGTTATATGTTTCCATTATTAAGTTAAAAGTTAATATTGTTGAATTTTGTTTACATACCTATGATTTTTGGTATGGTAGATTTTCAACTGTGTATAATTAAAATTATATTTTTAATAAAATTGTTTGTGAATTTTTTTTAAAAAGTAACAGTTTTAGAAATGAAAATCAATTTACATTTAAGTATTTCCATTATTAAGTTAAATTTCGTTTATTGATTAAAAAAAGAAAATCATAATTACCATTGTTACCTGTTTACATTATTTAGTTAAAAGTTTAAGTTGTTGAGTTTTATTTAAATATCTAGGATTTTGCGTGTGAACCATTTTGAAGTTTATATAAATGTATTTATTTTTTGAATAAAATTGTTTATTATTATTTTTTTAAACTAAGAGATTTAAAAGAATTGTAAAAGTTTAAAACAATTTAATTAAAATAGTCAAACATTGATTTTAAATGCTTCAATGTTACAAAACTGGTTTTAGTTTATAAATGGTTGGTTTTAAATTTTTTAAAAACAAAGTCATTCAACTTATATTTTAAATAATTCAAATGTACCAAAAATATTTTGATGATACAATTATATTGATTGTTAGTTAATTGTAATAATCTTAATTTGATTTTGTTAACAATGATTGACAAAAGTTAAACTTCTTAATATAAAAGGAATTTATATTTATTTACAATTAGTAAATTAAAATATTTTTGGAAAACTGTCATTAATATGATTCAGTTGGAAAAGTCAACGTTACTAAAATTTTACTTTAAAAAAAAACAATAACACATTTAAGAAATATAAAATGTCAAATGATTGTTAAAAAACGTTTGCTAATATAAAAATGTTTCAAAGTTAGTCATAGAATGTATGATGACTTTTAGACTAAAGATTACTAAATTATGACAACATAAATATAACAGTTGACTAGAAAATTAATTTACATTTAACTGTTTCCATTACTAAGTTAAATTTCGTTTAAAGTTAATTATATAATGAAAATATAATTAGCATTGTTATATGTTTCCATTATTAAGTTAAAACTTTAAATTGTTGACTTTTTTTTACATACCTACGATTTTTGGTATGGTACATTTTAAACTTTGTATAATTTAATTTATATTTTTAATAAAATTGTTTGTTATAAATTTTTTTAACTAACGGATTTAGAAATGAAAATTAATTTACATTTAAGTTTGTCCAATTTTTATAGGTAAATTTCGTTTATTGATTATAAAAAGAAAATCATAATTACCATTGTTACCTTTTACATTATTTAGTTAAAAGTTTAAGTTGTTGAGTTTGATTTAAATAGCTAGGATTTTGCGTCAGATACATTTTGAAGTTTCTATAATTGTATTTATTTTTTGAAAAAAATTGTTTATTATTCATTTTTTAAACTAAGAGATTTAAAAGAATTGTAAAAGTGTAATACAATTTAATTAAAATAGTCAAACATTGATTTTAAATGCTTTAATGTTACAAAACTGGTTTTAGTTTATAAAGGGTTGGTTTTAATTTTTTTAAAACAAAGTCATTCAACTTATGTTTTAAATAATTCAAATGTACCAAAAATATTTTGATGATACAATTATATTGATTGTTAGTTAATTGTAATAATCTTAATTTGATTTTGTTAACAATGATTGAGAAAAGTTAAACTTCTTAATATAAACGGAATTTATATTTATTTACAATTAATAAATTAAAATATTTTTGGAAAACTGTCATTAATATGATTGACTTGGAAAAGTCAACGTTGCTAAAATTTTACTTTAAAAAAAACAATATCACATTTAAAAAATATAAAATGTCAAATGATTGTTAAAAAACGTTTCTGATATAAAAATGTATGATGACTTTTTTTTATATAAAAATCTATATGATTGTAATTGTAATATGACTACCTAAACAGTACACAATTCATAATTACTCAATAAACAACAAAATAGGATTAGCATAAACATATATCACGACAAACCAAACATCATATGCACAATCATACATGACAACTAAACCTACCAAAAGTTTACAACATTAATATTCAAAAAAACCTTTTTCTTAAAAAGAGTTGGACAACCAATGTTACAAAATATAGTTTTTTGTATCAAAATGTAAAATTTTAAAATGAAAATTCAAATATTTTAGATTCTTAGGTAATAGAATTACTAACTTATTCAAACATTGCTAACTTACTGGCTAAACAACCCAAAAACATTACAATATACGACTACTAAACAGACATCATAAGCACAATCATATGTATATAAAACATAACCTACTAATTTATTGTTTATCAACATATATATAAACCCAAAAACCACGACTTACGACATGAGCAGTAAACGTGGAAATGTTTGTGACTACCAACGATAGATCATGTTCTAACTTAAAAAAGTTACCCACCAAAAAGTATTGTCTTCAAACCACATAACAACCACCACTAACCAAACTAACTACCATTACCGCTAACAACATTAGAGAACTCGAACACACTTTGCTTTTGGAAAAACAGGAAATGCATTTGATCACCAAGCTGAAAGTTCTTATCAGCTACAAAAGTTGACATACCTCTTATGTTGTAACGGTACTTTCCAGGTTCACCTTCCCTCCCAACAGACACTCCCCAACTAAAACCCTCACCATCACGAATGGTCAAAGCCCTCTTCTTGCACAACCCGTTTTCCCTTGCCCAAGGGGTCTTCATACGCTACGCAAATAACAAAGAATAGAAAGTTATTAAATAATAATATATACACGTAGCTTGTCATCTCATTTGGATATGACATAAGTGGACATCTAAATAAGCAACAACAGTTTTTCCATATTTGACAACAGACTAACATCTAACATCTAAATAAGACTAAGTAACAACACTTGACCCATATTAGGAGGTCGTCAACTTATAAACCACTACTATGGCTGCACTAACATCTAAAGGCTTATAATAAACCTGTTCGACTAACATGCATTTAAGTTAATAGATTTAAAAAATAAATGATTGCACTTACATAGTAAATGGCATTTGACCCATATGACAAGTAAAGACCATTTGAGTGCAGTTTGACCTCATAAGGTCAACAAAGTCTAAATAAACAACTAAATTGGTGCAGTTGAGAACGATGACCACAGATGACCCATTTGAATCAAATATATATTTTTGACCAACTGGTAACCAATTTGTGTAATCTGGTGATTTGACCAGATTTGACCAATTTGTGTAGCTGAAACTAAAATGAATCTAAATCACTTGACATCTAACAAATAAATCAGTTGACCCATATTTGTTTGAGAAGTCTACATAAGTAACAACAGGTGTGGTTAATTTGTCCATAAACTAACATCTAACATTTAGACCAGTTCACCCATTTTTAACATCTTAATAACCAACAACAGTTGACCCATATTTGTTATAAGCCTAACATCTAAGATCTACATAATACTAAGTAACAACAGTTGACACATATTAGGAGGTCGTCAACTTATAAACCACTAATATGGCTGCACTAACATATAAAGACTTATAATAAACCTGATGGACTAAAATACATCTAAGTTAATACATTTAAAAAATAAATATTATTACTTACATAGTGCTTGTCAACAACGAACACCACTGGCACACCTACATCCTCCTCTTCCTCAGAATCATCATCCTCTTCCTCCATATCAGTGTCCTCTTCATCCTCCTCGCTGAAATCATCAGAAACGACAACCTCCTCACTATCATCAGTAGAAAGGACAATGATGTCTTCATCAGAGTAATCTTCATCATCATCCTCCTCCTTAACTTCAGCTTCCCATTTAAGTTCAGGAGGAAGAGTAAGCTTGTTTTTCTCAAAAAGCGACATATTGTATGTGCTCTGTTAAACCAAAAAGAAATATAGTCATTTTATCAGCCTTATGACGTATCCAGCGAGCAAAAAACATAAAGCTAAAGATTTAGAATTTATATTTAAGAAAACAGAGAAGACCTCATCAATGATTTCGAAGACAATGAGATGATCAGGTGTGATTGAAAAAGTTTCCTTAATGAAAGGCCATCCTTTAGTGACATAAAAGAAACCATCATCAACTGCTAGCTGTATCTGAAACTTTTTACGTGGAGCAGCTCTAACTGCAATTGGGTCCAACGGGAGTTGTCTGTTCAATAAACCATGAACAACGTAACAACTAACATGCTGGAAAAAACACCAAAAATGTTGACAGGGGTTAAAATAAGTTTTTTTTATCAAAAAATTGTATAATAAAATATAATGATGTAATTTGATTAAAAAAAACACATACCAGACGCTTCTCACTGGTATAAGGATCGGACAATCTGCAGTAAAAAAAGTTACCAGCTGCATACACTGCATCTTGATGGAAAGTTATCATCCTGAAAGAGCGAAGGTTTTCCTCATACTGAAATAGAAAGTTACACCCAGATGGGTACTTCAATTCAGTAATCATTGTTCTCCAACCATTGTAGAAGAACCACTTGCCAGCAATATTCAACACTTTAATATCATAGACTTTAGAGTCCAAGGTACGGATTTTGGTGTTACCGGTAGGATAACCATAATCTTCGATCCACTTATGATAGAGTTTTGGTAACGCCTGATTAGAATTACAAACATTAAAATAGTATTAGAAAAAGTATAAACATACTGTACTATATACATTTTAGCCTGTAACAGATATCTTACAATACAAACACGGTTGTTACCCTCCGACTCAATCCAAAATCCATAAACCATTGTATTCCGAACGTGTATGCACCTGTAGCAACCACAAAACATAATCGCAAATACATATCAGCAAAGTAATGTTTATATGAGTATAAGACGAATAAAATGAATCAAATCTTTGTATCACTGAATAAAGAATATTTTTCCTAAATACACAGTTAAAACATTAATCCAGAATATTGTTAATCTTTGACAACAGAAAAAATAAAGAACAATAACTCAAACCTTATAACATCACTTCAACCATAAAACCCCTTAAATGGATACCTAAAACATAAACACCTAATCCAGACCATGTATGATAACAATCCATTCCTAGGTTCCTTATAACATAAATTGAAGACTAAATCAATTGAACCATTTTTACTAAATGCAAACCTAAAACATATTACTACGAATAATGTTGAACACTAAATAAAAAACTAAAACATTTTTACTAAATGCAAACCTAAAACATAAAAGTACGAATAATGTTGAATACTAATAAACCAAAAATAAACAACATTCAGTAAAACCTTATAACATCACTTGAAATTTGCTTAATATTTAGATGAAAAAACTCTATTTTAATTCAAGCGTAGTAGTACTTAATTAAAAAAAAGGTAAAACATACACTAAACAAATTTCAATTTTATTGTCATACACAATAATGTCCTATAATAATTAATAGCCAAAACATATATTAGTTAATACAAAAAACCCAGATACACAAGTAAAGTCACATATAGTAACAATTGCCTTTCAAAAAAAAAACATATAGTAACAATTATGAGACCAGTAACCCAATTCCGTTTACAATCTTTATAGGATATGAAGCAATCAAAACCTAATCGAAAAAGATTAAAAAAACCCAATTTGATTTACCCAGTAATCAAAACCCCTATAAAATACCCAGTAATCAAAACCCATATTATTACTCTAATCACAGATCCGTAACCCATCATCAACCCTAAAACACGAACCCTAAAACTAAATATTAATAAACCTGACCAATAATAGACGTAAACGCAAGTATTATAAGGTAAATAATTGAAATCAAACAAAACACACACAAAAAAAAACTTAATCGACAAACAAATCAGGAAGAAAAATGAAAAAAAATCAGAGAAAACAGATATATGAAGGACCATTGATTGACATAAGAATAGAAGAGAGAATACCTTGAAGATGAGATGAAGAAGACGACAAGAGATGCTCTGATTTGGCCGATCGCCGATCGTCGTTGATTAGGGTTTTGGTTTCCAGGAAGGCGGTTATCAAAGAAATTGGGGGTGTGGGTTATGTAGCGTGTTTATTTTGGTTTATATATTTACTCGATTTTGATTTTAAAAAAAAAAATTTTATTAATTCTCTCATTGTGCCATGATGGATGAGCATTAATTGCTAGGGTGGTAAATGATTGACAAGTGTCCACAATTGCTCCTAAATATTATATGTATGGCGAATACGGCGGCGAATAGCCGGAAACCTATTCCGGCTAACATACAGGCAAGATTAACAAAGGTTTTTGTAAACAATCTTCCGGATCGTTGTAGTGGTACTGATTTGGCAAACGTTCTTCGAGGTATAGGGACAATCTTTGATATTTATATAGCACGTAAAAGAGATAAACAAGGGAAGCGGTTTGGATTTATATCCTTCCTGGACGTGAAAGATATTAAAGAGTTATTGGGGAAGCTTGTGAATGTTCGTATGGGGGACTTCAAACTGAGTTTCAATGTTGCTCGATTTGTTCTTGAGGAAGGGGAGATAAAGCAAGAGAGAAGGTATGATCCAAGAAAACGAAGCACTAATGAAGTACCGGTGAAGCCTTTTGTGAACTCAGGTGCAAACGTCAATGGTATGTCATTTAAGGAGGCGTTTACGGGGGAGGCGATAGGCAAAACAATTACGGTGGACGATGCTTTGGAGGCCTATACTTCCATGCATGGTAGAACGATTTACGTCAGGGTAACATCTTTAGAAGTTTTACAGAATATTTGGTCGATTTTAAAAGAGATGAAACTAGGTGAAGGGGTGGTGAAGTATATTGGAGGATTAGCGGTGTTGATTGTGTTCTCTAATGCTGATCATGCAATGATGGCAAAGGATGAATTAGCGGGTAGGAAAGATTGTTTCGAATGTCCTAGGATCTGGGATGGACAAACCTTGGCGTTTGAAAGGGTTGCATGGTTAAAGGTTGTAGGTATACCGATGTGCATCTCAGATAATATGGTTATTAATGATATTGGAAACCTTTTTGGGACAGTGATCAAAGAAGCTAATGTGGATTTGCAAGCTACAGATTCAACTTTTCATTATGTGGGTGTATTGGTAAATCATGGGAAGGTCATTCAAGACGTGGCATTTATTCGCTGGAGAGGGAACTCTTTCAAGGTTTGGGTGATGGAAGTGGATAAAGACTGGTTTGGAGATTTCATGCAAGGTAGGGATGAAGAGGGGGGACAATCGGAAAAATCACCGACAATGGCCAGTTCACCGGAATGTAGCCGGAAAAGTGAAGATAGTGTTCCTGTAACGGAAAATATTAATGGCAACGATAATGGTGATTCGGTTTCCAAAAGTGTGGGAGGAGGTAATGTGGATAATCTAGGAAAGTCGAATAATGGGGAAATTATGGGGGAGGATAATATGGGGAAAAGTCAACCAGTAGTTAATACGTTAAAAAGGAAGAAATTCAAAAGTTTCATCAACTCGGGCTTAGAGAATTCGGGTGGGTCCTCAAGTGGAAACATACGGCCCAATAAAGAATCCAAGAAGGGGAATGATGATATATTTGGGCTGGACCCTCTTATTTGGGCTAATGGGAATAATAATGTTATGGTGGGTAATGGAGGGCCTGTGTCTTTGGGCAATAGGTTTTCTTTGCTTTCAGAGATGGATCAAGTGGGAAGTCCAACAGAGGTAATACAAGTTAGGGAGGATGGAAGGGGTAATGTGGGGGAGGAAAATAACAAGAAGATGGAAGAGGAAATGGTTAACACGGTTACATTTGGACGCCAGCTTGGTGCCGAATTACACAACTTCCAAGATTTGATTCGAGACTCTATTTCCAAGGAAGGGGCACAAGAGGTGAGACGATGAATTGTTTAAGCGTTAACATTAGAGGTATGGGGGTGGATGGGAAAGATGCTTGGGTTAGAGGGTTGAGAAGTAGCAATGAGGTTGAGTTTGTGGTATTACAAGAAACGAAAATTCAAGGGGTGGATAGACAGGGGCTGGAACGCTATTGGGGGAGAGGAGACTTTGAGTTTGAGGTAGTCGATCCTACAGGGCTGTCGGGTGGTTTGGCAACCTTGTGGGATTCGAGTAGTTTTTCTAAAGAGACGGTCATAAAAAATAGGAACTTTCTGTGTGTTGGGGGGAGATTGAGAAAGGAAAACATGAACATTAATCTGGTGAATGTGTATGGGCCGCAGACTAGATCTCAGAAGCGTTTGGTTTGGGATGCGCTGAAAAATATGATGAGTAGTATGAATGGTAACTGGATTTTGATGGGAGATTTCAACACGGTGAGAAGTCCGGAAGAAAGATTGAACACGACGTTTAAGGAAGGTATGTCTAGGGACTTCAATGAATTTATTGATGAAGTGGGTTTGGTGGAATATCCGTTGGTGGGAAGGAAGTTCACGATCCTTGCGGGTAAAGGAGAAGGGGATAAACAAAGCAGAATTGATAGAGCTTTAGCATGCGAGACAGTGTTTAATAAGTGGCCGAATGCCTCCCTTAGAGCGCTTCCAAGAAGGTTTACAGATCATTGCCCGCTTTTGTTACATATGGTGAGTAAAAATTTTGGGCCAAAGCCTTTTCGGTGGTTCAACAGTTGGGTGGATAAACCGAGGTGTAGAGAGTTGGTTAGGGAGGTATTGGGGATGGATGGGTTTGATACTTCGGCTCAATCGAATCTAAATAAAAAGTTGAATAAGTTGAGTGTAAAACTCAAAGGTTGGCAGAAGGATTTAGCGAAAGTGGAAGAGGAGGAATTAAATTCTTGTTTTACTGATATCGATGCCTTAGAGAAGATTATGGAAGATAGAGACTTGTCGGAAGAAGAGAAGTGGATTATGGAGGAGTGTAGAGTACGAGTCAACGAGATAAATGATGCAAAAAACAAAGATTTAAAGCAACGGTCAAGAGTGAAATGGGCGGCTTTGGGAGATGAAAATTCCGTATTCTTTCACCGAGTAATTAATGGTAGAAGATCGGTAAACGCTATCCCGGGTATTGAAGTGAATGGAGAATGGTGTTCGAAACCGGCGATGGTTAAACGAGAGATACTTCGACATTTTAGAAGGCATTTCAGTGAAGAATGTGTTGAGAGGCCAAGTCTGAGGTGCGATAATGTGAAGAAGTTGTCCGAAGATTTGGGATGCAAGCTCGTGGGATCTTTTTCAAAAGAAGAGATAAAAAAAAGCGGTGTTTGATTGTGGGAAAGATAAGGCGCCAGGCCCCGATGGTTTTAATTTTCACTTTGTTCACGAGTTTTGGGATGTGCTAGAGGAGGATTTTGTAAAGATTTTTGAAGAGTTCTTTGATACGGGATACATCAAGCCGGAGTGTAGCCTTTCGTTTATTACTTTGGTGCCTAAATGCAAGAATCCTACAAGTATGAAGGAGTTTCGACCCATCAATTTGATTGGTATGGTTAATAAGGTGATTTCAAAATTATTGGCGAATAGAATTAAAGGTGTCATGGGAGAGGTTATTTCGGAATCGCAATCGGCGTTTTTGAAAGATAGATACATTTTGGATGGGCCTCTCGTGGTAAATGAATTGTTGACTTGGTTGAAGCGAAAAAAGAAAAAGGCATTTTTATTAAAAATTGATTTTGAGAAGGCGTATGATAATGTGAATTGGGGGTTTTTAATTTCGATGTTAGAGCAAATGAACTTTCCTTCTCGTTGGTGTATGTGGGTTTTAGGCATTCTTAAAGGTGCTAGATCGGCGGTTTTGGTGAACGGGTCTCCCACATTTGAGTTCGGGTGCCAAAAAGGGTTGAGACAAGGTGACCCTTTATCTCCATTTTTGTTCCTAGTGGTGATGGAAGCGCTCTCGTTGGCTATTAACAAGGCAGTGGATATTGGGAACTTCAAAGGAGTTAAGATTGACAATGAAGGTACAAATATTTCTCATCTTTTTTACGCCGATGATGCACTTATTATCGGAGAATGGACGGAGGAGAATATGTTGAATTTGGAAAGGTTGCTAAGGTGTTTTCATGTATGCTCGGGATTGAAAATAAATATCAACAAGTCTAATTTGTTTGGGGTTGGTATATGTGAAGAAGAAACGGAAGTTATGGCGGGGACTATTGGGTGTAGAAGTGGTAATCTTCCTTTTGAGTATTTGGGTATTAAGGTCGGCGCGAATATGAATAGATGTTCGAGTTGGAAGAAAGTTATTGATGTCTTTGAATCAAGATTAGCGGGTTGGAAATCTAAGTTATTATCTATTGGAGGCCGGGTGATTCTTATAAAAGCCGTTCTTGAAAGTCTCCCCATTTATTATTTCTCGCTTTACAAAGCGCCTAGGAAGGTTGTGGAGAAGTTAGAAAGGGTTATGCGGAGATTTTTATGGACGGGGTCGAGTGTGGGTAATAAGGTGCATTGGGTGTGTTGGGATCGAGTCACGACACCGAAAAAATATGGTGGTTTGGGCATAAAAAAGTTAGAAGTTATTAATGAGGCTTTATTGTTCAAGTGGGCGTGGAGGTATCGAAATAACAAAGAAGCGCTGTGGACAAGAGTTATAGAAGGGTGTCATAAAAATAACAACATGTGGGAGGCGCTTCCGGTTAACAAATACGCAGCAGGGACATGGAAAGCGATAGTAAAGGTGGTAGCTGGAATGAAGGTAAATGAAGTGGCTGCGCACACGTTTATTAGAGCAAAAATTGGGGACGGGGTTTCTGTGAGATTTTGGATGGACATATGGCTAGGTGACACTCCACTTAGGCATCGGTGGCCTCTGTTATACCGGTTAGAAGAGAACAAAAGCTGTACAGTAGCATAAAGAACAAAAAGAGAGGGGGATAAGTTGATTATTGATGCTGATTGGATTAGTAATATGCAGACAGCGGATGAGCTGCTGCAGTGGGTCAATATGTGCGATGCAGTGGATAGTGTTTCGGCTGGAATGGGCTCCGATGGGTGGATATGGGCTGCAGAAGGGCAGAAAGAATTCTCAGTAAAAGGGGTATCGGAATTGTTGCTGAAAAAGTATGGATATGGGTCGCACTTTGTTATTAAGTGGTTATCTTGGGTTCCCCTTAAGTGTTTCATAATGGTGTGGTGGGCGGAAATGAATCGAATTCCAACGAAGGACACACTAGTGCAGCGGAACATCAACATTCAGGACACCTCCTGCTCGTGGTGTGGGCATCCAGTAGAGACAGAAGTGCATGTGCTGATTGGGTGCGTTATTGCGGATACGGTTTGGGATCGGATAAGTGTTTGGTGTGGGATACCTCCGATATATGCTTTCAGTATACAAGATTTGCTGCAACTCTACAAAACAGGTCCGGGATGTAAAATGAAAAAGAAGATCGTTCACGGGATTGTGATGGTGACTTTGTGGGCGATTTGGAAGGCGAGGAATGAGACGATTTTTAAGGGGGTTCAAGCTAGTGTGGATAAAATAGTTTCTAGTGTTAAATCGTTATCTTTTCTTTGGTTTAACAATAGAACAAAATGTAATAGGCTAGTTTGGAAAGATTGGTGTCGTAATCCGATGTATATGTTGTAATGGGGTGAGCCTTCGGGCCTCGTTTTGAGGTCCGTTTTTTGGCGTTGGTTTAATGAAAGTATTTTTTCAAAAAAAAAAAAAATAGAAGTCCAATATAATCCTCTTTTCATTTAAGAAAGTAAATACAATAATTTTTTGTTTGCTTAAGAGTTAAGAATTAATACTGTCATGCTAAATTATCATGGAGAGCATTAAACATCAACCCCTTCAGTTAGACCATGGGGTGTGGGGACGGGGAAGGCCTTCGGTGGCTGACTTGGAGCCTTCTCTCGTCGGCAAACACCCCCCCCCCCCCGATCCAAGATCGGTGAAACCGACATCAAACCCCCGAGCTCACCGTCCCACTTCTCAATGTATTTTAAACGTTTTTTTTTTCGTTGTAAAATTTGACCGTTACAAAAAAAAATAAACCTTTATATATATATATATATATATATATATATATATATATATAGATAGATATATATAAAACCTCTCATTTTTAACACCAAACCAAACCAAACTACACTCCATCTTTATACTTCACTCCCAAATTTCATAAAACCACACAATAAATTCAAACCTTTTTATTGTTGCTAATTTGTTACAATCATGAGTATGTCGTCAGAAGAGGCAAACGTTGCTAATTTTTTCGCGGGCGCGATGGTGGAAACGGCAAAAATATTGTTTGAGTTTGTAGACAGTGACGACGAAACAACTTCGGAACCAAGAACAAGGAGGGCCGCATTAAACAGAGATCGTGAAGGTATATTTTATTTTTTATACTTTTTAATTTTCTTAATGTTATGGTATTATATTTCTTATACTTTTTTTTTAATTTAAGGTGCACATGATCGTTTGGTTGCTGACTACTTCGCTGACGACTGCGTATACACAGACGAACTATTTAGGCGTCGCTTCGAATGAGTCAGCGATTGTTCCAACGAATTGCCAATGACATGGCTACTTATGATGAGTTTTTCACACTACGCTATGATGCTAGAGGAAGACGAGGTTTTACGACGCTACAAAAGTGCACTTCTGCACTTCGTCAGTTGGCGTACGGGACTGCTAGTGACTCATGGGATGAGTACTTAAGGATGTCTGCTAGAATGAGTCGGGAATGCTTGTATCGGTTTACCGAAAATGTCGTCAAGTTATATAGCAAAGTTTACTTGCGTAGGCCAACGAAGAACGAAGTCCAAAAGCTTTATGCACACCATGCAGAGAAACATGGCTTTCCTGGCATGCTTGGAAGCATCGATTGCACGCATTGGCCATGGCGTAATTGCCCCACTGCATGGAAAGGACAGTTTACGCGGGGTGACATTGGAAAGCCGTCAATTATTCTAGAATCTGTTTGCTCACAAGACCTTTGGATTTGGCATGCATTCTTCGGAGTTGCTGGTTCATGTAACGATTTAAATGTTCTAGCAAGATCCATGGTTTTCGACCCCATCATTAGAGGTACCGGTCCGGATGATTCGTTCGTTTTCAACGGGGTAGAATATAAGCACGGGTATTATCTAGCTGACGGTATATACCCAAGTTATACATCTCTTGTGAAAACCATACAAATTCCCACGGATGACAAAAGGAAAAAGTTTGCAAAGTGCCAAGAGTCGGCGAGAAAAGACGTCGAACGGTTATTCGGTGTTTTAAAGTCGAAATGGCATGTAATTGGGCGACCCGCACGTGCATGGCATCCACAAAGCTTGAGATATATTATGTACGCTTGTACGATACTACATAATATGATAATCGAAGATGAAGGTCGTGCAATATGTGAGCATGACCCGAATGACGTTGAAGAGAATCTCGAGCCGATTGACGCGACACAACAACAATCGAACAGGTGGGCATTAGAGGATAGTACTATGCACGCCAACCTTTGCTCGGATTTAATCGACCATATTTGGAACAATTTCCGTGTCGATGACGTTGATAACGAGTAGTTTGTATTTTTTTTAGTGTTAGTATGTGTGACATCCGTCACTTTTCATTGTATTCTTTCAATTATCTGTACGTTTTATCGCAATTAATAAACGTGGCATTTTTATTATTTTTGAACGTTAAACTCGGGTTCGTTTAATCTTATGAGATAATAATAATAATAATAATAATTATGTTTGAGGCCCACCAGACTAGCCTACACAAGCCCAGCCATGAACTATCCCAGCCCAAACCCTATGCCAAGCCCATTAACCAAGGCCCAAACCCCCTTGATCTGTTTTTAAAAAAAAATAATAACAAACTGCTTTGGCCGGGGTTCGAACCCGCGCCAAAGCCACACACACTCACATGAACAACCATCTGGGCTGGACCCTTGTATCTGATTAAACCCGGACACTTATTAATCTTATACGCGTTTTAAAAACCTGCAATTTGACTTAGAAAGTCAACTGCTTGGACGCGTTTGAATGATCAATCAAGATCAATGCTTGATTGATCTATAATTGGCAAATTTATACAATTACCGGCCTATTACAACTCGTCTACACGTCAATTAACATCGAATCGTTGACCAATTTTGAAATCATACGCGTATGATATTAAATCAAGGTCAACTTACCAATTAACCCAACCCATTGATCCCCACTATAAATTGAGCCTTGGAACAGCTTAACAACTCGCTCACCACTCTCTCTCAACCTCTCATACTCTCTAATACACTCTGATTTTGATAATCAAGTTCGCCGTTTGACTTTGGTCTTTGACCAGTCAATTACCCACGAATACCCACTGTAAGTTCGATGTTCTTGATGGGTTTTAATCACCGGCGTTCACTCATCAAAAGCCCTAACATCAATTGGGCCAATGATGAGTGAATTGCATTATTGAAAATTCTAGGGTTCGTGAATCTGAATTGGGGATAAAACTTGATTTCACGTATGATACTTATTTAATTCAAAACAAGAAACATCACAACCACCGGCCTAGGCCAAGTGGTTGTGACCTTGTGCCAACCCAGAGGTCACCCGGGTTCGAGTCCCGGCTCTGACCGGGTTTTTGTTCCTTTCTTTCTTTTTTTTTTTTAAAACAAACAATTACATATATTTATATATTAAAAACCTTTTAATCTTTTAAATTCTTTTTAAAATACCAAAACTATTTTATAAATTCTAAAAAAATTACATTTGTTTAATCTGTTATAAAAGTTTCATTTATAATTTTTATTTTTCAGAAATTCATTTATTTAATATTTATAATAATTAAATCATTTTTAATCTATTAGATTTATAAAAATCCATTTATATATCAAAACAACCTTATTAAATTCTCCAAAAATTATCCTGACTTTTTATAAAGATAAACTTTACTGAAATAATTTTTAATTCAGTAAAATCATTTATTTTATATTTTTAATCAATTTTTGTTAGATTTAATCATAATTAAATCATAATAAATCCAATTTTCATCATTTTTGCACCAAAATTTTATACAAATTATTTTTAATCATTTAGAACAGAAATATGATTTTTAAAATAAGAATTCTTTAATTTTAGTATTTTTAAATATTAAAGTTAAATATTGGCTATTTATAAATAAATAGATTTAAAAATCTATTTTAAATGAAATAATTTTATAAAAATTATTTCTATACTTCAAACACTTTATTGTGTATATTCTAAATTCAAATTTTATTATGAGACTCTTTATTTAATTATTTATCTAATTTCTCATAATTACTAGACAATTTGTTTATTAAACAAATAGACGTTATCCCCAATTCGAAGCCCTAGAAAAATACATGTATTCTAGAGTTATTTCACTCACACATTATCAACTACTTTAGGTTAATTATTTGGGAGTAATCTCAAATCCATATTTCGTTGTCCAAGTCCAAATTCAAGTTACTACGTGAACAGTGAGTATTCCTACCCCTTTTTGCTTTTATACATTTTTGGGGTGTTACATGTACACTATTACAATTTCAAATACAAGTTTACATTTTTACAATACAATTCTAGTACTATGTGCATTGCTTACAACGTGCTTTATGCTTAGACATTACATGTGGATTACATTTGTACTTAGTGAAATCATTAACATGGTACAAGCCGACCTTAACATTGGATAGCGCTATTTGGATTGACAACCCGCCTAGGTTGATTCTCCCCCTTTTTCATCGGAGAATCCGTGGCCATTGTTAAGTTATTATCCATTTGTTGGATAAGTACACTACAGTTCATACAGTACATTATACAGTCACAGGGTTGATTTCGCTCATTTGTATGATACATAGTTTACATAATTGCACTGTAGCTTGCACTTGAATTGTATAACTTTTAATCTACTATATATATCAAAACTAGGAATGCTCACCAACATTTCTTATGTTGACCAAACCTATTTTGTACATGTTTCAGGTGCAGTTTGATCAAGAAACTTTTAGCGCTTTATTATGCAGTTATTTCATTATTTCTATCTCATTTAAGACTTTGTATTTTTCATTTCCTTGTAAGACAATTATTGGGTTTTATTTAATAATATTTACATTTAAGTACCATGTGCTTTTGAACAATCGTCACTACGTGACACCTCGATGATTCCGCCATCGGTTGGGGTGTTACAGATTGGTATCAGAGCCATGGTTATAGGGAATTAGGTTATTAGAATGCCTTTTAGCCTAGACTATAACCGAATTTCAACTTTCAGGTACAACACTTCCTAATTTATCATCCCTCTCATTACCCTTCACTTTCCTTCCTTAATCTTTCCCTTTCTTCTCCTTTCTCCTCATCTTTTATCATGACGTATAAGGATGGTGTCCTACAAGGAGTGGAAAGACTACATCATCATGGAGCGGGAGCAGTACCTTTCATGAAGACACTCTTAGGCATAATGCCTACTCTTATTTTGCTCCTTCAAAGTTGTTGAACTTTAATGAGTGTGAAAAAGGACACGTGCAATCTGGAAGGGTGGACGCCTGTACACTGGGTTTTCTGGCATAGGCAAGCATAGCGCATAAATCCATTTACGGACCTGTTATGCTTACCTGGGGATTCCTGGAGTGAGTGTCCACTTATAGGCTAAAGCATGTCTTCTTTGATCACCATTGGGCTCAATTTCTTTGAAAAGTCAACGTTCTTGTTGGGCTTTATAGCTAGACAAGGGCAATCCAAACATGTTATACATATATTTCAAATGATATACCTTTATTTCACATACGATATCTTGTGATCATAACTCTTATGCAATATTACACTTACATTTATTAATCTCATAACTTTTCATTGACTGTCTTGTAGATGTCTGCTCGCCGTATGCTCCGTGATGCTAGCCAACGCACTGTTCGTGCCTCTGGACAACGTTCTGATCGTCGCCTTGCTTCTCTTGTCGCTGAGCAAATTGCTGCAGTGATTCCGAACCTTGTTAGTGAGTTAACCCAGAACAGCAACAGTACCAATACTGAGGGTGCAACTCAAACTCGGTGTACCTTCAAACACTTCAACTCATGCAATCCCACGAAGTTTACTGGAGAGGAGGGTGCTACTGGCCTCCTCCAATGGTTTGAAAGTATGGAAAGTACCTTCGTGAACAGCGAGTGTCCTGATAACCTCCGCGTTCGCTATGCTACCAGTGTCCTTCAAAAGGGGGCATTGACCTGGTGGAATGGTGAGAAGCGTAATCGGGGCGCTGATGTTGCTCTATCCTTGTCTTGGACTGAGGTCAAGGAACTTATGATCGCCAAGTTCTGCCCTAGGAATGAAATGAGGAAGCTAGAGGAAGAGTTCCATGGGTTGAAACAGGACAGTGGTGAAAATCTTGCATACAACACTCGTTATCATGAGCTCAGTATTTTGGTTCCACACATGGTTACCCCGGTCTCTCGAGCAATCGAGAAGTATATTGAGGGACTGCCTGACCTAATTCAAGATGTAGTCACTGGAAGCAGACCCACTACGGTGGAAGAAGCCATTCAGCTTGCAGCCTCCTTGACTGACAAGCACGTCAAAAAGGGAAATTTGGTTAGGAAAGGAACCAAGAAATCAACTGAGAAGACCCCCACCCCTACTA
The DNA here is from genome assembly GCA_028751855.1 of Ambrosia trifida. Lineage (NCBI taxonomy): Eukaryota > Viridiplantae > Streptophyta > Magnoliopsida > Asterales > Asteraceae > Ambrosia > Ambrosia trifida. Next base: position 53,198,971 of record CM054128.1, read on the forward strand.
CTGAATCATCAAGAGTTGCTGTAGACAATACCGGTTCCAACACTAGGAAGCGGAAGTCCAGGGGTAGAAACTATGCTGTTGTGGCCCCAGTAACTCAGGCTCCAATAGCCCAGGCTCCAATGGCTCAGGCTCCTCCTGTTAAGAAGGTTTATAGTGGAAACTTACCCAAGTGTGCCACCTGTCAGTACCATCACCCCGCAAATTTTCCTTGCCGCCACTGTACCACCTGTGGTAGGTATGGTCATGTAGCTGCCACATGTCGATCTACGTTTCGACCTCAACCTATTAATGCTCAACCTGTTAATCCTCAACCAGCTCGCCAAAACCCACAACCTATAGCATATGGTCGAGCTTGCTTCAATTGTGGTGATCCGAACCACTTCAGAAACCAATGTCCAGCACTTGTCCCAGCAAACCATGCGGCAAACCCAGTGGCTCGTGGTCGAGCTTTCAACATCAATGCAACAGAAGCTCAGGAAACAAATGACGTAGTGAATGGTACGTTTTTACTTGATGGTCGTTATGCTTCAATTTTATTTGATACTGGTGCGGATAAAAGTTTTGTGTCATTAGCATTCGAACCTCTATTATCTCACACTCGCTCTAGATTAGGAGCGCCTTTCACGGTCGAGGTCGCAGATGGTAAACCCATCTCAATCGATTCTATTATTCAGGGTTGTACTCTTAGCCTTAACGAACATGACTTCACCATTGATCTTATACCCATGAAATTGGGAAGCTTTGATGTTATCGTGGGTATGGATTGGCTTTCTAAACATCATGTCGAAGTTGTCTGCTTTGAGAAATTTATTCGGTTTCCTCTCGCATCGGGTGACTTTTTACGGGTTTATGGTGAGAAACCATCCAGTGGTCTTAAACTCATGTCTTGCACCCAAGCACAGAAATATCTACGCAAGAAATACGTAGCTTTCTTGGCCCATATTGTGGAAAAGAAAGGTAAAGACAAAAGTATTCAAGATGTTCCTGTTGTCCGTGAGTTTCCCGAAGTTTTTCCTGATGATTTACCGGGACTTCCACCAGTGCGTCCTGTCGAATTTCGTATTGATCTTGTACCTGGTGCTACGCCCGTTGCTAAATCTCCATACCGCCTTGCACCTTCCAAGATGCAAGAACTTGCGAGTCAACTTCAAGAGTTGGCAGACAAGGGTTTCATTCGTCCCAGTTCATCACCTTGGGGAGCTCCAGTTTTGTTTGTAAAGAAGAAGGATGGATCTTTCCGTATGTGTATTGATTACCGGGAGTTGAATAAACTCACCATTAAAAACCGGTACCCTTTACCCCGCATTGATGACCTCTTTGATCAACTTCAAGGTTCGACTTGTTTCTCAAAGATCGATCTTCGTTCGGGATATCATCAGCTACGAGTCCATGAAGACGACATTCCAAAAACAGCTTTCCGTACACGTTATGGGCATTACGAGTTTATGGTTATGCCTTTTGGGCTAACGAATGCACCCGCTGTCTTCATGGATCTCATGAATCGCGTGTGCAAACCCTTCTTGGATAAGTTCGTAATTGTTTTCATCGATGACATTCTCATTTACTCTAAGACCAAATCAGCCCACGAGCAACACCTTAGACAAATTTTGAGTCTTTTGAAGAATGAACAACTGTATGCCAAATTCTCCAAGTGTGAATTCTGGCTTAAAGAGGTTCAATTTTTGGGACACATTATCAGTGATAAGGGTATACACGTGGACCCAGCTAAGATTGAGGCTGTTAAGAATTGGATTACACCCAAGTCTCCCACGGAAGTTCGCTCTTTTCTTGGCTTAGCGGGCTATTATCGTCGATTTATTCTCAACTTTTCCAAGATTGCCTTACCTCTCACTTCCTTGACCCATAAGGATAAACCATATGTATGGGGACCCAGTCAGGAAGAAGCATTCCAAACTTTGAAGCAGAAACTGTGTGACGCTCCAATTCTCACCTTACCGGACGTCAGTGAGGATTTCGTGGTTTACTGTGATGCCTCTAATCAAGGCCTTGGTTGTGTTCTCATGCAACGAGGCAAGGTTATAGCATATGCATCACGACAACTGAAAAACCATGAGAAAAATTACACTACCCATGATCTTGAGCTCGGAGCGGTCGTCTTCGCACTTAAGATTTGGCGTCACTATTTATATGGTACAAAATGTGTGATCTTCACTGACCACAAGAGTCTTCAACACATTTTCAACCAGAAAGATCTGAACATACGACAACGACGATGGGTCGAGTTGTTAAACGACTACGACTGCGAGATTCGCTACCATCCTGGCAAGGCGAATGTTGTAGCCGATGCCCTTAGTCGTAAAGGTCATGCCCAGCTTTATTGTGCTCAGGTCCAGTCTGATATCAAACTCCGCATCATTGAAGCCCAACATATCTCTGTTACTGAGGGCAACATGTATGAAGAAATGTCGTGTGGAGCCGAAAATCAGTTGGAAACCAAAAATGGCTTACTTTATTTCATGAACCGCCTTTGGATCCCTGATCGTGACAACCTGCGTACCTTCCTCATGGACGAGTCCCATAAGTCTCGTTATTCCATTCACCCTGGTGCAGATAAGATGTATCAGGATCTGCGTACTTCGTATTGGTGGCCCGGTATGAAAAAGGACATAGCACTTTATGTGGCTAAATGCCTTACTTGTTCTAAAGTCAAGGCTGAGCACCAACGTCCATCTGGTTTACTTGTGCAACCAGAAATACCAGTGTGGAAGTGGGAGAACATTGCCATGGACTTCATCACGAAGCTTCCACGCACTACTCGCGGGCATGACAGTATCTGGGTTATTGTCGATCGTTTGACCAAATCTGCTCACTTCCTACCCATTCGTGAGACCTACACAGCTGAGAAACTGGCTAAGATCTACATCAGTGAGATTGTCAGCCGTCATGGTATTCCTCTAGACATTATTTCCGATCGTGATAGCTGGTTTACTTCTCGCTTTTGGCAGACATTTCAGTCCGCACTTGGTACACAACTAAATCTTAGCACGGCTTATCACCCACAGACGGATGGCCAAACTGAACGAACCATCCAAACATTGGAGGATATGCTTCGAGCGTGCATCATCGACTTTGGTGGTAATTGGGACACGCACCTACCCTTGGGTGAGTTCTCGTATAATAACAGCTACCATTCCAGTATTAACATGGCACCATTTGAGGCACTCTACGGTCGCAAATGTCGTTCCCCTGTGTGTTGGAGCGAGGTTGGTGAAACACAAATCACCGGTCCCGAACTGATACAAGAAACGACAGACAAAATTCACCGCATTCGTGAGAACTTACAAGTTGCTCGGAGCAGACAAAAGAGCTATGCCGATCAAAGGCGCAAGCCTCTAGAATTCCAAGTCGGGGACATGGTACTTCTCAAGGTTTCACCTTGGAAGGGTGTATTTCGGTTTGGAAAGAAAGGGAAACTTGCACCACGATTCGTAGGCCCTTTTAAGATCCTTGAACGAGTTGGGAAGGTGGCTTACAAGCTCGATTTACCACCGGAACTCAATAATGTTCATCCAACGTTTCATGTTTCTAATCTCAAAAAGTGTTTGGCTGAAGATAACCTCCATGTTCCTTTAGAGGATATCCAGATTGACGAATCGATGCGCTTCATAGAGAAACCTGTGGAGATTATGGATCGAGATGTCAAGACGCTTAAGCGAAGCCGAATTCCTATTGTCAAAGTTCGTTGGGAATCCAAACGAGGCCCAGAGTTTACTTGGGAGCGTGAGGACCAAATGATGTCTAAGTATCCTCACCTCTTTCCAGAGACTACCACTTGAAGGAATTTCGGGACGAAATTTCTAAAAGTAGGGGATGCTGTGACATCCGTCACTTTTCATTGTATTCTTTCAATTATCTGTACGTTTTATCGCAATTAATAAACGTGGCATTTTTATTATTTTTGAACGTTAAACTCGGGTTCGTTTAATCTTATGAGATAATAATAATAATAATAATAATTATGTTTGAGGCCCACCAGACTAGCCTACACAAGCCCAGCCATGAACTATCCCAGCCCAAACCCTATGCCAAGCCCATTAACCAAGGCCCAAACCCCCTTGATCTGTTTTTAAAAAAAAATAATAACAAACTGCTTTGGCCGGGGTTCGAACCCGCGCCAAAGCCACACACACTCACATGAACAACCATCTGGGCTGGACCCTTGTATCTGATTAAACCCGGACACTTATTAATCTTATACGCGTTTTAAAAACCTGCAATTTGACTTAGAAAGTCAACTGCTTGGACGCGTTTGAATGATCAATCAAGATCAATGCTTGATTGATCTATAATTGGCAAATTTATACAATTACCGGCCTATTACAACTCGTCTACACGTCAATTAACATCGAATCGTTGACCAATTTTGAAATCATACGCGTATGATATTAAATCAAGGTCAACTTACCAATTAACCCAACCCATTGATCCCCACTATAAATTGAGCCTTGGAACAGCTTAACAACTCGCTCACCACTCTCTCTCAACCTCTCATACTCTCTAATACACTCTGATTTTGATAATCAAGTTCGCCGTTTGACTTTGGTCTTTGACCAGTCAATTACCCACGAATACCCACTGTAAGTTCGATGTTCTTGATGGGTTTTAATCACCGGCGTTCACTCATCAAAAGCCCTAACATCAATTGGGCCAATGATGAGTGAATTGCATTATTGAAAATTCTAGGGTTCGTGAATCTGAATTGGGGATAAAACTTGATTTCACGTATGATACTTATTTAATTCAAAACAAGAAACATCACAACCACCGGCCTAGGCCAAGTGGTTGTGACCTTGTGCCAACCCAGAGGTCACCCGGGTTCGAGTCCCGGCTCTGACCGGGTTTTTGTTCCTTTCTTTCTTTTTTTTTTTAAAACAAACAATTACATATATTTATATATTAAAAACCTTTTAATCTTTTAAATTCTTTTTAAAATACCAAAACTATTTTATAAATTCTAAAAAAATTACATTTGTTTAATCTGTTATAAAAGTTTCATTTATAATTTTTATTTTTCAGAAATTCATTTATTTAATATTTATAATAATTAAATCATTTTTAATCTATTAGATTTATAAAAATCCATTTATATATCAAAACAACCTTATTAAATTCTCCAAAAATTATCCTGACTTTTTATAAAGATAAACTTTACTGAAATAATTTTTAATTCAGTAAAATCATTTATTTTATATTTTTAATCAATTTTTGTTAGATTTAATCATAATTAAATCATAATAAATCCAATTTTCATCATTTTTGCACCAAAATTTTATACAAATTATTTTTAATCATTTAGAACAGAAATATGATTTTTAAAATAAGAATTCTTTAATTTTAGTATTTTTAAATATTAAAGTTAAATATTGGCTATTTATAAATAAATAGATTTAAAAATCTATTTTAAATGAAATAATTTTATAAAAATTATTTCTATACTTCAAACACTTTATTGTGTATATTCTAAATTCAAATTTTATTATGAGACTCTTTATTTAATTATTTATTTAATTTCTCATAATTACTAGACAATTTGTTTATTAAACAAATAGACGTTATCCCCAATTCGAAGCCCTAGAAAAATACATGTATTCTAGAGTTATTTCACTCACACATTATCAACTACTTTAGGTTAATTATTTGGGAGTAATCTCAAATCCATATTTCGTTGTCCAAGTCCAAATTCAAGTTACTACGTGAACAGTGAGTATTCCTACCCCTTTTTGCTTTTATACATTTTTGGGGTGTTACATGTACACTATTACAATTTCAAATACAAGTTTACATTTTTACAATACAATTCTAGTACTATGTGCATTGCTTACAACGTGCTTTATGCTTAGACATTACATGTGGATTACATTTGTACTTAGTGAAATCATTAACATGGTACAAGCCGACCTTAACATTGGATAGCGCTATTTGGATTGACAACCCGCCTAGGTTGATTCTCCCCCTTTTTCATCGGAGAATCCGTGGCCATTGTTAAGTTATTATCCATTTGTTGGATAAGTACACTACAGTTCATACAGTACATTATACAGTCACAGGGTTGATTTCGCTCATTTGTATGATACATAGTTTACATAATTGCACTGTAGCTTGCACTTGAATTGTATAACTTTTAATCTACTATATATATCAAAACTAGGAATGCTCACCAACATTTCTTATGTTGACCAAACCTATTTTGTACATGTTTCAGGTGCAGTTTGATCAAGAAACTTTTAGCGCTTTATTATGCAGTTATTTCATTATTTCTATCTCATTTAAGACTTTGTATTTTTCATTTCCTTGTAAGACAATTATTGGGTTTTATTTAATAATATTTACATTTAAGTACCATGTGCTTTTGAACAATCGTCACTACGTGACACCTCGATGATTCCGCCATCGGTTGGGGTGTTACAGTATGTTTGTTTTTTTTAGTTTTGTTTTCTTTTTATTTTTTTAGTTTCGTTTTTTTTTTTTAGTGTTTTTTATTTAACATGTAATTTGGTTTTTAATTTTAATGAAAACAAAATTAATGAAATATAAAATGTACAAATAAATAAAAAAGAAAAACAATAAAAAGGGAAGAGGGAAGGGGGAACCATTTCCCCTAGAATGGGGAGTGGAAGGGGGAAATGACGTGGCGCTGACGTGGACAAGGAGGAAGGAAGGGGGAACGGTGACCACACCCCATAGCCTTATAGAGTGGCGCCAATGCTCTCTTCTGACAACCCAATAATGAGCGCTATGCCCTTGAGAGATGGGGTCCACCCCCTATTGACCAACCACGTCATTTTTTTTCTATTTTTTTAGTTATTCTATTACGCTAAATTATTGGGTGGTTTAGTTATTGTTTCATTGCTAATGTGGCGATGACCTGCCAACACTTTTTGACGGTTTTTAGTTCTTTCACAACACATAGCCTAATTAAGGCTTTCCTTACCTATGTCTCAAACCTAAAATTAAATAAAAGTTCTCTTGCCGGTTTCTCTTACCTATTTTTACCAAATGTCATTTGGTCTAGCGCTACTCGTTAGTTGGATAAGGTTTTCTCTTTCTAAATAGTGAGGGTTCAGGTCCGAAGATTGTCAAAGAAATGTAGAATTTAGAAGTAGAGTTAGAGCAAGTGTGTGAACCTTTAAAAAAATTAACTTATGCTAAAATGAATCATTTGATCCGAAAAATGTTATCATGGGATTATAATGCTTAAGAACTTATGAGTACGCCGAAAAGATGATGACAAATTACTTGAATTCAAATATGTTATGTATAATTTTTTTTAGTTATTATACACTAGATTATACCTCGGAAGCATCCCAGGTTGCGAAATTTAATATGATACATCAAATTTTACATATGAAATAGACTGATGTATAACTTTAATATTAATATCTAACCTAAAACAAATTAACAATATATAACTCCAATGCTAACACCTAACCTAAGAGAATGTAGAACTTTAATGTAACTCTAATATTAACACCTATCCTAAAAATTAAACAAATGTACAACTCTAACATACTAATATTGATACCTAACTTAAAACAACGTATAACTTTATTAACCTATTCGGCTCTGGTTGAAAATAAATTCATATTTACTGATTTAAACATAATTAGTGACTTGTCTATACATGATTAATGATTTACCTGAACACTTTGTGTTTTTTTTCTTGTATGAACAAAACCCTACAAAAAAATTTCTCCGTTGTTTATATAGCACTATGGTACTCGTTGGAAAGATAATAAACGTTCGTTAATTTGGTGTAATTTTTTTCTTTAAAAAATCTCGTATATTAAAGATATTAACGTTTAAAAATTATGAGAGGAAACATGAGAGTGAAAAATCCAATTTTGTTTTTAAATTATTTTTTTCCTAAAATATCTCAATGCCACATGGGATGACACATGACACACTCAAGGAAGAGAATGCCTCTTTGAAATTATTTTTTTCCTAAAATATCTCAATGCCACATGGGATAACACATGGCACACTCAAGGAAGAGAATGCCTCTTTGAGTGTCATGTCATTAAAATGGCTTTGGTTTATTATATCTATAGATAGATAGATATAGATTATAATAGTATTTTAGAGATTAATTCATACAAAATTATGATATAAGAAAGTGACATTTTGCTTCTTGTGATTTTGATCAGATTTTGCTATAGTATGATCAATTTCTTTTATTGATGGATGTTCATCTTTTAGTAGAAGGTTTCCTGTCATCATGTATTGTTGGGTCATCTAGCTTTTGTAAATGTTGATTTTTTTTTACTAAAAATAGTAAAGTACCATTTCATTTCTTAAACCTTGCCAACTTATACAAGAAAGGAGCACCAACTTGCACATTTGTGAATTTGTTAAAGTTTTTAAAAATGCAATGAAACAAAAAGGAAGCTCTTGTGTAGGAATTAGGATTCAATCATATGTAGACTACTACCTATTTCGTTAAATGATGAGAATGGATGTAGATTAATCTCTATTTTGAATTATATCATAGTAAATAACCAACGGCTGGCCATATCCACTTCTTTTTTCGGCTAGTGTCTACTCCGGAGCCACAACTCACATGCTCTTGGTTACTCGTATGGTTTATGATGTGACGCCATATCTCGTCTTGAAAAGACTGATGATCGGCAATGGTAAGACACTTGTAACGACCTAATTTAAAAATAGACCATCGGTTTAGAAAAGATGCAGCGGAAATGGGTTTGTTTATACTTAATAGACTCACTTATATAGCTAGCTCTAAATAGAACCTAAAATTCATAATTTATATTCATTCAAGAAATCAATACATTTACCTCATACTTGTTAGATTCTTGTAATACTTCTATTGTACATACCATTTTCCACTTGCTTCGGTTTCACTTTAAAGTCATAGCAAGCTTATCACGACGACAGACAGTGTCAGCTATCGCAGCCTAACATATAAACATCTCATGACCATAAAAGGGTTGGTTTTCCATTGATAATAGAAAGTGTAGCAAGGCATGCAGATGCTCAAAAAGAACCATAAAATAACATTACACTTGAACTAGTTGGATCTCCTTGATAATAACTACTGCATGGACACTTAACATTCATTCATCTGCTGTCAAACATTCTGTCATTTGGCCTGCCACCTTTTGGCTTTGACCCGCAACTGTTATGGATTCAGGTGATATGTGTGTGTGTCGGTATTTATATTTAGATGAAGTTGATAGTATATGTGTAGATTGGCATCTATCATACTAACAGCAAAACTGTAAGCCACCATATCTGCAAGCTATTTATAGGAGGATATGGAGTGAGATTAGGATGAACAACGCTGGACAGAGGACACGCCACAAATCACCACTTTCTGAAGCTGCAAAACCATTACGGATATCAACATTAGAATTCAGATATAAGTATGGTTGTTACACAAGTCGTATTATTTCAAAATGAACTATTTTGCTTAAAGAACTATTTACAAGGTTTTGTGCATTAAAAATACAATTTTGATTACTGTCAACCAGTTTACTTTTAAGCTTAACTTTTTTATTACCCGTTTTAACGCATTATGCACTACAAAACTGAACCGGCCCATTCATAAGTAAACGGGTCAAAATTACCACCTGTATGTTTAAGCACCAATACTTGTATTATTCAATATTATACTAGCCGAATAAATAACTTCTTGCAACTACAAGATATCTAAATCACCTACCACGTCTATTAACACACACATAGGGTGCGGATCGTCAAAGAAAACTAAATTATTGTGAGGAAAATTTCATCGCTTTCTTTATATGTTGAAAGATAACATACAGAAACAATAAACGGAAAATCAAACTAAATTGTCCATATTTATTTGAGTTTCAAAGTGAGGAACAACAAATATTACACTTATATCATTTTCTTTTATTTTTAAAGCTTTTTTTATTGAAAAAAAAAATAATAAATGTTTGTGTTGTGTTCTCACAATATTTGTGTTCTGCATTGATTCCTACCCTCACACACCACACAAATAGAGAGAGAGAGAGAGAGAGAGAGAGAGAGAGTGAGAGGGAGAGAGACTTACAAGAGGATGGTACGACAAAGTGAGGTGAAGGTGCCAAACCTTTCCGAAGCCCCTTTTCTTGATGAGGACTAGATCCATAGGACACAGAAGGTAAAGGAGGAAAATTTGGGGAGGCACGAGGTGGAAGAGCATGATGACTTGGACCAGGGGACCCCCCACATGACGACTCCATCGTAGGTGATGGAGAACTAGAGGGAGGTAAAGATCGGTAAGGACTGTTGTCGGGAGATGGGGTGATGGTGGGCCCCATGTGATCAGGTGATGTGGAGATAGTGGGTCCAATTTGGTCAGGTGATGGAGCAGGAGACGGAGTAGGCGTAGGTGCGGGCGCCTCCAGAGTATGATATAGATAAGATGATAAACTGATTTCCTTAACTTTACCAAACATGGAGTGATCTAATCCAAGATTCTTTGCAGCTGGAGATCCCCTGATTTCCTGAGCTAATTCTTTCAATCTTTCAGGCCCGAGACCTCCGAAGGCAGACGTAACTGATGCCTGGACCGTAACTGGTGGATGGTGTGTTGATCCACCTTTGTTTGTCACTTGCACAAACACGTTCTGTGTAAAAAAAAAGGGTACAAAACTGTGTTATTCATTAATATATACACATATAACTGCATTATCTACCAAAAGGCACACACTACAGGACATTGGTTAAGTTAACAGCATCACGCAGATTCATTCAAATTAACAAAACTACTTATTCCCATTCTCCAATAAATAATTTCCACTAATAAAATTAGAAATTTAGCATACGAGAATATGCGAGTTATGCCCTATATCTGACAGGGAATATGCTAATAAAAAACTTTTTAGGGAACAGATCAAAAGGCGCAAAAGCGTATAATTAATGAACAAATCCTTTTAAAGCATTTTATTCTAAGAATTTAGATTACCATAGAAACAGTATATGATTTGAACAAAAAGGGTTTCGCGTCAACCCAACCCAACCCTTTTAAACCGTACAAAATTACCGACTTCGCCTGTTACCCAACCAGTTTCAACCCAGCCAGACCGTTTGCCATCTCAAATGAATAGTATTATTTTTTCTTAAAAATTAACACCGTATGAACTAATTTGGTCCGATGTAAACGAATTGATGCTCATTTGTATAAATATAAGAAACTTCGAGCAAAAAACGTACCTCATAAGGCATTAGTTGCAACCCTGACTTTAGTTGTGCCTCTAACTGAAGATAATTATCCTCTATCTCATGTATAGAATTATGAAGAGTAAAGTTAAAGAGAACTTGCGGTGGTATCCAAGACGAAGAAGATAACTTAGGAATAACTGTGATCCCACCGGGGAACTTGAGAATTTCAAAAGAAGATGGAATCCCAAAAATTGACGTTAGTGTCAAATTGGAAATTTGAGTAAAAAGCTCAACTAATGAAATTCTCAAAACACTTAAAGACACAGAGTTTATAGGAGAATTCATAGGATTAGAAAGAACACCAAACACCACATCAGTCGAGTTAGATGCATCAGATTCGTGCATTGACAAGATAGCAACCTGGGAAATGTAACACAGATTTAGGATCTTTTTCCAAAATTCAAAGGCTCAAAGCATATGTAACTACAGTAGTATTATATGCAATAGATGTGGTCATTTCAACAAGATCACTAACGTGTCAATTAGTAAGAATACCTACTAGAGAAACACAAATTCGGGATCAAAATTCATTCAAAGTGTCTTTTTAACAAATAAAAATTAAAACCATATGAGGTGGCAAACGGTCTGGGTACATTTGATATTTTGGGAAAGAGGGTATTTGATTCTGCATTAGTGAGGCAGCAAAATGGTCATGTCAGACGGTTATGTCATGGGTTTGGGTCAGGTACTCAGAACTCGTTTTGCCTTACTTTTTTTTAATCTTTTTCTAAATATTTAGTTTGTCAAATATGATGCAGAATTTTTTTTTTTTTTTTATGCAATATAGTTATGCGGCCCCTTATCAACTCTGATATCTTTGGGTACATTTGATATTTGGGAAAGAGGGTATTTGGTTCTTCAGCTATGGGTCTTCAGCTATGGGTAGTGTTTTTTTTTAATCTTTTTCTAATTTATCATATCATGAAGGGTACTTCAATTATGGGTCTTCAGCTATGGGTAGTGATCTGCTTTTGTGTTTCTCTGTATGTTTCTATGTATATTAGCAATGTGGGTCACATGCCAAAGGAAGTACAGAAGAAGAACCAAATACCCTCTTTCCCAAATATCAAATGTACCCAAAGATATCAGAGTTGATAAGGGGCCGCATAACTATATTGCATCATATTTGACAAACTAAATATTTAGAAAAAGATTAAAAAAAAGTAAGGCAAAACGAGTTCTGAGTCAACCTGAGTACCTGACCCAAACCCATGACATAACCGTTTGACATGACCATTTTGCTGCCTCACTAATGCAGTAAATGAACAAACCTAACTTCTATTTTATAACAAACCTGTGTACCAGGGACGCCTATTTCATCGTTGATATCATGCGCTAGTCTTGTAATTTGAGGAATAAGAAACGGAACGGGCTTTTCCAGTTTGAAGTATGCCTGCACTGTAGCTGCAAAAATAACAGGATACTATAAGCATACATTTGATATAAAAAGTCACTTATTAAATAAGGTAGTGATAACATGACCCTTCCAATTCAAATTACAACCATCTCATCAAGCCCAAACTGACCAAAAACACTTCTAAAAACATGGTCGGAAGTTCTAACAGCCGCCACTAAACCATGGCATGCAGACTGCAGTAGAGTTATCAAATTAAAAGAACAAATGAAAAGTTAAAACCTGAAAGTAAACTATATTAACTTCTGCTTTTGAAGTAGTGATGATAACATGACAAATAACTGCTTACATAAGTTGATAATTTAATAATTATATCACGATGGGAATTTGAGGTCAATAAATATGTTAGAGATATAAGTTCTTTTTGCCTAAAGATGGCACGCTAATTAGCAAAGTGTACTACTTGCATTAACTTCTTAAACTTCAAGAATTAGCTTTGATACTTGAACAAGAGGCCACAGGTTTTACTTCTTGCCTCAAGGCGCACGCCTCAACCGTTTTTTAACACTATGCCAGCTAGAAAAGGATAATACACTTCCAAAAAAATTAAAATAGTCCTGATTAGAAATTAGACAAAATCTTATTGCAGGAGAAAAACATAAACCCTAAGTTCATCTTGAAAATCATCAACCACACAATCACCAACCAAAAACAACCTAATTCAAATGTTCAAGATCATTAAACCTAGCTGCAATCTGCATTCAAATCAACCCGTAAGCCCAATAATCAGAATTCCATAAAACCTAAAATAATGTTTCAATAATCAACATCCTCGATCAAACCATCAAGAACGACATTTCAGATATTACTAAAAGCCATGGTTATCAAAGGCGCTAGGCACACAGGCTTCGCCTTAGGCCTGGGTGCGAGGCGCAAAAAAAAAAAAAAGCGAGGGTCTGAGATAAAAAAAACGAACAAGAAAATAAAGTAAAAATATATTAAATTAAAATACTACTATTTTGCATCTAGTTAGTATCAAAAGTTTTAAAATATTGATCTATTAGTGTATAGAAGTAGTTTTCCTTATATAAAAGTGGAAATCTGGCTGAAATCTAGCCATAATTTAACGAATTTGGATGGAAACTCTCCGGAATTTGGGAATCTAGCTGAAATCCTGGAGAATTAAAGCGCAAATGCATCACCTCGACTAAAAAATGGCCCTAGGCGATGGCTTTTAACAACTATGCTAACAGCGCTCAATTATCAAATTGCATAAACCCTATATTAGTATTTTAATAATCAACACAGCAAAACCCTAATTACAGTAAACTAAAACTCCAAAAAAAAAAAAAGAATCAACCAACAAAAAACCCTAATTGAACTCTTAAACATCATTAAACCTAACCACAACCAAAACCCAAGTCAACCCATAACCCCAACCCTCAAAACCACATAAACCCTAAATCAATATTTAAACAACAAACCCAAATCAAACCAACATACCTCCATCCTTAATCAACTGACTAGCATCAAACCCAGACTGTCGGTGATGAAACCTAACCAACGAAAAGATCGCAGACAGAGAAACAGCCACACCAAGAATCAACACCAAAACACACTTTAAACTAAACAATCGGCCAAATCTTGAGAAACCCATCGAGCATTGACCAAAAAACGACGACCCATTTGCAGATTGCTGGTTCTGGCGGTGCTGTCGGTGGTTAATTGGCAATTGGGGTTCAATTTTCCCCATTTGCAGAGCATCTGGGAACTAAAGACTTTATGTAAAAAGATTGGATTTTTATGGATATTTAGGTTAAAAGATTGGATGGTTTTGATGGGGTTTGGGTATTGATGAGAGGATTATTCATGGATTTGGGTTTCTAAGTACAACTGTTAGTAGTGCTGATGAGGAAGCATCTGTTTTGTACCACTAGCAATATTATTTTGTCCTTTTCTTGGTTTCTAAATATATCTTTTATTTGTTTAATTAAAATTTTGAATTTAATTATTATTGATTAGTTAAATTTTCTAACGGAATGAAAATGGTGTGTGTGTGATAAAATTATTAAAATACTATGTACATAAGTTTGGGATGGAATATGGATTGATGTGGGATGGGTCTGACTTTGACTATTGTGTAGCTGTCTAATAAACAAGTGGATTTGAAAGAATGGAAATAATGATTAGGAAAATATTTTTCATATTTACACATGATCATATTTATGAGCAAATTGATTTTAAGTATATTATACTTAAATAATTTCACACTTATTGGTTTTTTTAAGGTAAACTTCATTAAAAACGGGTCGCGTCCTCAAAACGAGGATCTGCCCAAAAAATCATTACATCATATACAAATGAGTAAAACGATCTAATCCTTCCACCAAAGATCCTTAGATCGAGACCTACTCTTAAGCCACAAAAAAGATGAGCCACAACTTCCATCACCTTCGGCTCTTTTCTTCCGAATAACTTCTCATTCCTAACCTTTCAATCATCCACATAGTGATCATAACCATCCCGATTATAACCTTTTTGGCCCACACCACCCCAGTCATATACTTTGAAATCTGCAAAAGATCAGAAATATGGAAAGCGAAAACCGGATAAACCTTGCACCATTTGCCGATGACTGTCCAAACACCAAACAAGAATCCGCATCCGGTGAACAAATGTTCTGCAGTCTCCGAATCCACTTCGTACAACACACACTTCAAATTCGGAATGTTGATATTTCTCCTACTCAACGCCAATCTAGTAGATATGCATTCCATCTCGGCTATCCATATAAAAATCTTAACCTTTAGGGAATCCACGAAATCCGCATCATATAGAATTGTCTATGAACTCCTCTTTCTTTGATCATCTTCTTCTTAAAATCTGCCACGGAGAACTTACCATCGACATTTCCTTCCCATCTCTACATATCGGAATTATTATTGAATGCAACAAGATTTCAACAAATCTGACATCTGCGTGAACTGAAGATTCTCCATATCGCTATGTGGGATCTGATTCCATCCAACTTGATTATATCCACGGCCATCCCAAGCTTCCTTCAGGGTGCATCGTTTTTTAGAAGATAAAGCGTACAAATCCGGCCATTTATCTTTCAATAGTTGATTACCATTCCAAAGGTCCAACCAAAATCTAATACTCTTCCCATCGCCTACAATTCCCTTTAAAAAAAAGAAGCAAAGATTTCGGTCTTGAATAACATATAAGTTCACAAAAGACAAAAACAATAGAACATAAAAAATGGGTTTTTCACTGAGAGAAAGGAGAAAATGATAGTACATCAGTGGACTGTCATATTTCTTAAAACTTAAATTTGCAAAAATAATCAACTTAACAAATGATGTACCGATAGGCTCCCAAATCATTTCAAAGTTAGCACGGTGATATAAACTTAATCAACATGAAATTATGTGGATTTACACCTCATTGGCATATGGTCTTAGTATCAAAATTCCATTTGATAGGTTGCCAAAATTCGAAATTTCAAGTATTTAAATTGTTAGATCATCCAGGGTGGACTGGACGTCTCTCAGAATCAGTGGCTGGCACACGTGTCGTACGTTGGGTTAGCAGCCAAAATGAGCCACCTCCATGTTAGTTACAAAAGAAAAGGAAAAGGAAAAATAGAATAAAATTCTGAAATGAGACATCTAGGACTCTTAGAAAGAGCAAAAAAATACGTAATGCCAAAACCATAATTCTCACAGAGAATTCTACTCTAAGGTAACAAATCAAATGCCTGATGCATCATACCGACAAATCAAATAATGGTATTTGCTCTAAATCTGGTTGAGGTGATTGGAATGTCTAACGCAAATGTGTCGTACGTTGGGTTCGCCAGCGAAGTCGTACCTTGTAAATACGAATGATAGAAATTCACTCACCGGTTAAGAGGAATCTTTGTGCAAGCCTTGATATGGGAATGTGTCGTGTGAGTGGGAGCCACCGATCTAGAGTATTAATCTTACCTTAATCGTATCTAAAGTGTCTAGCGAGTAAATTTGATTTTAGGGTTTAAGCTTGACAACAACATCGGTAATTGTTTGTTTTAAATCATAACTAATCGTGTTTCAGCTTCGGATCTGAAATTCCAATTGAAGAATTTTGTATTCCGACATCGATTAATCAAACGATAAACTTAAACGTAAAATCTTATTTGGATTTTACAATTCAAAAGGGGATATTGGCGCAGCTTGTTGCCCGTTTACCCACCATCTAAATGTAACTTGTTTTATCTTTAAATTTTTACGAGATTATAACTAATTGAACACAAAGTTATCTTGACAGATCGGGATACTGATATGATTCTTTTACCGGTTAAGCTCGCATAAAGATTGTCTATAGAATATTTATTTACTGCTTTATGTTTTTAAATTTTTGAAAAATCACAAAATCCAAATAAGATTTTACGTTCAAGTTTTTCTTTTGATTAACCGATGTCGGAATACAAAATTCTTCAATTGGAATTTCATATCCGAAGCTGAAACACGACGAGTTAAGATTTTTAAATTCAAGGGTCAAATTATCTCTTTCAGGGTTAAAAGTGACAATTTTTGAAGTTCAGGTTGAAAATGAAATATTTAAAAGTTTTGGGGGGAGAATGAGTGTTTTTTGAATGAGTCATTTCTCCAAATGGTCAGAATATCAAGGGTCGGAATGGATAGTTCTTGGAAGTATAACTGAATGATTAACTTCAAGAATTTCAAAATCGAGAATTTTGATTCAGTCAGAATTTTTGTCGTTTCTTATGAAAATTGTAGTTCGTGCTGTTTTTATAATTTTTTTATGTAGGATCAAAAACAACGGGCGTGCAATGACATAGCATGTTGCTGGAAAAAAAAACTCGGACCTTAAAAAGATCTCCTTGAACAATAAGAACTTCATATTTCATGGTCAAAGTAACCATATCGTGATGAAGCTCCAAAAAACCGAAGGTGGGGAAGATGTGAATCAAGAAGTGAAAGTGAAGGACATAAAGCCACGACACAAGCTTAAAACAGAAAGTATTCAAGTCTTCAGGGAAGCGTTGAAGAACACAGCAGCGTGTATCCCCAATTTGAGCAATGTCAGATTTGAAGATTTGAATACTACTTCAAGACAATATATTAGTAGCTAGGTTCGTGGGGGAGTTTGTTAGTATACTTCGTGTGCATGCCCACCTAGGTGATAGAATGCTTTCCGTAGGCCAAGAAACTAAGACAATGAGAAGACTAAGACTTAGTATAAATACCTTAGTCCTCCCATGGACAAAATAGCCTAACCATTAGGTGAATCCTAAGTGTGTGTTTTCTAAGGTGTATTCTAGATTCTCTGCGTGAGATTAATCAATCGAGATTTGATTTAGCTTTGTTGCTTTCTTATTAATCTATAATCATCTTTCCTAACTGTCAAAGTCCAAATCATTATTTCCGCCTTTGATTCGGATCAAAACCCATGAGTTAAAGTTCTTGTTCGACGAATAACATGGTCTAACGGTCCAACATAGTTTGATACAAAAAGCATCCCTCCTACCTACCATTATACTTAATATAATTTACTGGCAAACTCTCAACACAAAGAAAGTAGATGATGGATATTTTGTGTTGCAACGAACTTTACGTTGGCTTACATAAATATCAAAAGGGAGTGGATAAACTAGATACATATCAATCGGACAATGATTTTATTGGATTTTGTGTGGCTCTAGTGAATCCATTTCACCTGTACGTATGAATATGAAACTATGCACATGGTATATATTCGATTAGGGATGGCAAAAAAATCCGAACCCGACGGGTATACCCGAAACCCGAAATATTTGGGATGGGTATACCCGAAACCCGATGGGTACGGGGCCGGGTTTGGGTTTCAAAAAATATAAAATTCCGGGTTCGGGTTCGGGTATGGTATATAGTGATACCCGACCCGATTACCCGATATATGGGTACCCGATACCCGCAAAAATACCCGATGCAATTTATGTATAATATTGTATTTTCTTAAATATATTTAGTATTTGTCTCTTTGTATTTTTGTAATCTCATTTTCTTTTTTATTTAATATTTCCAAATTTTCCCTCAATCCCATTAATTGCTTCATAGAAGAAGAATGAAACGTTATTAACCTTAAGAATTTGTCTTTGGTTTTTCACTTTATTGCTTTTTATTCAGATTTCGGCATTCCTTCATCTATACGAAAATACCAACTATTGATTGTGAATCACCACTTGAAGGTATATTCTTATTAATATATTAGTGTTAATTTTTTTTTAGTTCATAATAGATATAGTGAGCTCTACAAAATAATGGGTATACCCGATACCCATGAGTATCCCCGATACCCGACGGGTAATTACCCGACGGGTATTGGGTCGGGTTTGGGACACGATTTTACAAACGGGTATGGGTTTGGGATTACCAATACCCAACCCGAACCCGACCCATTGCCATCCCTATATTCGATTGATTTTGAAAATTGTTGCACAAACTAGATTTTGCATTTTATTGGTTTTTTTAATTGTTGCACAAACTAGATTTTGTATTGTATTGTATGGTCGTGTCCTTGATTAATCTTTTATTATCTTTTCTTTTGTTTCAAAACTTTGTTTCTCGTTCGTTGCATCGCCGCAAAGATTCAAACATGAAATATATATATATATATATATATATATATATATATATAGGCTAAGTATTGGGAAGAAACCTTCCAAAATGAAGAAACCCCCACAAACCCCACATGTGGCTCTCATTGTGACACATCATCATATCATTTATCATTATTTTATTTTGGAGAAGGGTATTTTTGTCAATGAACAAGCCACCATATCTTTCAAAATCTGCCAACTATCTACTGCTTCACGTCCATCAAGGTCACCTTCCATAATTACTTTCACACACCCCCATATCTTTCCCCCCATTTTCTTCTTCTTCAACCCTCATTTACTCCTCTCAATATTCTTCTCCCTTCATTAACTTCCCTGAATCTTCTTCTCCCCTCATTAACTCTTCATGTTATGGAATCGAATCAAGGAGATCCGCCTCATTTATTAAGCCCTGGTCATGGGAATAATTATGGACCGGCTGTTTTTCAAGGAATTTCCCATATTGCATCGGAATCAGAGCAACAAAGCGACGATGATGGATCAGAAGGTTTGTACATATTTTAATCAACATCGATTAAATTTTTTTGCTTAAACCCTCTGATAAGATACAGACACAAGTTATGTTCATATGTTTTTGCGTAGGCTTATGAGTGTTTTTTTTTAAGCTAATAAGATTTATTTTTGTTTCTTTTGTACAGCACTTAATGTTGGTTCGTCATCTGTGTTAATGAACGTTGATGGAAATCACTATGAAGCCGGGGATGTAATAGGTAAGTTATTTTTGAAAAACATGTGACTATAAATAGTTTGTTAGTTTGTGTTTTGTTTGTTGTTCTACAATGCATGAGCTTTTGTTTTGATGAAGCATTACGTGTTTTTTTTTAGAGTTTTTTGTGCTGACTAATGTTTCCCAATAGTCACCTTTGATGTTGCACCCCTCGCACAGTAGCTGTTAATATTGTTTTTTATGTGTTGATGAATCTTTTTTAACCTACTCATTATTGTTTTTTGTCTTACACACAAGATTACAAGTAGAATATCCAAAGTTAACGTACGTAACACACGTTTGCTGTTGCACCCCTCGCACAGTAGTTGTTAATATGCTATTTTTATTATGTGTTTTTCATTTAACTTTTTGTCTTTGTTGTTTGCTGTTATCTTAACAGTTTATATAAACGATTTTACTTTTAAAACTTTTTAACTTAACTTGTTTTGCACAGGTGAAGCTGAAGATATCGAGCCGTACTATGTCATTTCAACCCCTAATGGGACCCAATTCTGGATCCCGAATGTGAGCCCCCGGTACGTGCCTGTTGTTGATCAGACTTTCCCCACGTTCGAGGCAGTAATGGCCATGTACAAGGAGTATGCGCAACAAGCTGGCTTTTCAGTTAAGAAGGGACAAACTAAGGTTTGGTTGGGTACCCCGACACACAAGTACCTTCGTTGTTGCAAATACGGTAAACCTCAGGTTAATAAAACCTTTGACACTCTAGACGAATCTTCTGTTAGACCGCGTAGAACTTCATTCAGCCTTTCCAACTGCCAAGCCCATGTGTTAGTGTCAATTACTTGTGGTGGTTCTTGTTTTAAAGTTATTCGTTTCAATGATGTTCATAATCATCAGCTTTGGGATAAAAATAACCTTGATCTTGCTAAGATTTCTCGGAAACTTTCTTTCTCGACAAAACAGTTTATTCATAATATGAGTCTAAACCGTGTTGGCCCCGTGAAAGCTCATAGGTACTTAGTGTCTTTTAAAGGCGGCCACCATAACGTCAATGGTACTGCGGTTGATTTCAAGAATTTTAGTAACCAACTAAGAATTTGGATCGGTGAAAGGGATTCGTCATTGTTCCTTGATCGCTTGCGTGATCGGCTTGAAAATTTGCCAGATTTTTTTTACGACTTTGTTGTGCGCGATGGTAAATTACACTCTGTTTTCTGGGCGGATGAAATTTCGAAACTGAACTATAAGGCGTTCGGTGATGTTTTAGCCTTTGATGCAACCTACAACACAAACAAGTATGTTGAACTATTTCATAGCTTAACGCGTGTTACAACTTTTGTTGCAGTCAGTGTTAGTGACTTCTTAACATACGTATCTTTATATGATGTTTCAGGTACAACATGGTGTTTGTGCCTTTCACTAGTGTGGACCACCATAAACAGTGTGTTACTTTTGGCGCAGGATTGATAATTAATGAAACTATAGATTCGTATGTGTGGTTGCTTGAAAGCTTTTTAAAAGCTCATGGTTCACAGCCTCGTGTAGTCTTGAGTGATCAAGACCCTTCAATGATGCAGGCTGTACCACAAGTGTTCACTGAGGCTCGCCATCGGCTATGTATGTGGCATATAATGAAAAAACTACCCACAAAGGTAATGTTTTCTATTTTATTATTGCCTTCGTTTTATACGTAAATACACATATAGTCGGCTACTAATTTATTAGTTTTCTTTTTTGTTGTTTTTTTTTGTTGTTTTTGTTTTTTTATACGCTTGCACCTAGGTGGCTGGAGCTGTTTTGGAAAACACTGAGTTTCGGTCTTGCATTCATAAACTGGTTTGGAACATTTTCATTAAACCGGCGACGTTTGAAGCTCGATGGCATGCGCTAATAGAGACATTTGGTCTTCAAGAAAATCAGTGGTTGAGCGATATGTTTGCAATGAAGGAATTATGGGTGCCGACCTATTTTAGGTAAATTCCAATGTCTTGCTTTATGAAAACAACATCAAGAAGCGAGAGCTCCAACAGTTCGTTTAAAGTCAATTCAACCAGTGCAAACACACTCGTTCAGTTTATGTTGTGTTATGAATCTCGTCTAGATAGTCAGCGCTACCGTCAGCGGGTTGCTGAGTACAAAACCTCCTCAACAGTCTTTGTTGGGTCTACTGACTTAGCAATTGAGCAGCATGCCTTTAGTCTATACACAAATAATGTCTTCAATGAAGTAAAGAAGGAGATAGTGAAGGGGAAGTTTTCCTGCTACATATCAAATGTTGACGAACAAGACAACATGTCTGCCGTAATCTCTGTCACACAACTTGACAAGCGTCGTGATGTCACCAATGTTTTCCAGGTACCCTATTTTGAAGCTACTAGTACTTAGTTTACTGAAAACTATTAGAATATTGTTTTGTTACATATGTTAAAAAAATTCTGTTACATGTGTTACAGATTAAAGTTTATAGTTAAAAAAAGCAATAGGGGCTCTGCTGTTAATTCTGTTTTTTCCCCAGTCCAGCCTTTCTATTCTGTTATTTCAGTTTACAATGCATGAGCTTGTTACATATGTAAACTATTTTTATTTGTTGAAATAGGTGCGATTTGATAGCCTGGATGCAACGGCAGAATGTTCATGCAGGTGTTTTACCCGTCTTGGCTACCTTTGCCGCCATGTGTTTGCGACTTACATGATTAAGAAAGTTGACCGCATCCCTCAACAATACGTTGCTGATAGATGGTTACGTGATACTCTACCGAAGAAAGTCTTCTCCATTTGCAGCCGTTATGGTGTTGACACCCATCCAGGTTCTCTACTTAGGAATGAGATTCTTGAACTCGTAACTGAATGTGTCGATGTTGCTAGGACAGATGAAAGCACGTTAGCGAACTTGGTTGAGCAGTTGAAATCAATCAAACTCAACCTGTTATCAAGGGAATCTATTTCTGTACTACCCCCTGAAGACAATGAAGCTGTTGTCGAGGACATAATTGGCCAACTGGCTGATGTTGACATTGTTGTTGCCAATCCCTCTGTTGCACGCAACAAGGGTTGTGGGAAACATCGCAGATTGGCTGGTCCTGGTGAGAAGGCCATATCAAAGCGTCCCAAAATGCCCAAAGCGCCGCGTCTATGCAACAACTGCCACCAATATGCCACAGATCATGATGCAAGGAACTGCGAGAAGGTTGCGGCAATGAAAAGGGCCAAGGAGGAGGCGGCACGCGGCCGCCAAGCCTAGTACATGATCTAGGGTACTACGGGGGGGGGGGGGGGGGGCATAAATCACATCTACCTTTTTGAACCAGGTTATACACTGGTAACAATTACAACCCGATGCAGGAACTGTTTTGTTATGTGTGTAACATGGTTGTCATGTTCAATTCTGCACCCCCAGCTCACTAGCTTGTCTTTTTTTTTTTTTTTTAACTTATGGTTATGTAAACAATTTATCCACTAGACATGCCATTTTGTGTTTTATAATGTAGCATGAAATGTGGTTTTTATGCCAATGTTATTGTGTGTTTTACAAGAGTTGTTGGCTACATTGGAACCCAAAAAGGCCTGACCACTATCACCTTTTTAAAGGGTAGTTGTGGTATGGAATAGGATATTTTTTAAGTGTGATAAAAATAATAATATTTTGAGAAGTACAAAGTACAAAAAGAAGAGAATATAATATTAACTTAACTTCTATCACTATCACCTTTTTAATAGTGATTTGACATAAAGGTAAAATACAACAACCACCACAAATTTACTTCTTACCACCTACCAACCTACCCCCAATTAAATAAACTATTTATGGCCCCTACTATTTATATCCACCCCTATTTTACCTTCCACCCCTTACATGGCAAATTTGCATAACAAATCTGCAAATCAAATGGAGAGCCCTTCAAACACTCATGCAGCTAAACGCCAAAAGATCGAAAATGAAGATGAGGTAACTTCCAAAGAAACTGATGCGCTTGCCTTAATGAAACTCAGTGAAGAAGTAGGCGCTGATGGTGCACAACATGGTGCTAGTTCCAAAGATACGAAACTACGTAAGAAAGGGGTCAACGACACCATGATGGTAGATGATTCTGATAACAACGTAACCTATAAACGAGATGCAGATATGGACATTGATGGGGAAGGGTCAAGCACGATTGCGTACTCGGTAACTAAAGAGGACATAAAACGAACGGGTGGGGAATGTACAGGAGCTGAGTACGACCATGAGTTTTGTGGTTGTCCTTTGTGTCCAAATTCCCCAAAGACTCTCGCTCGGTGGGCAAACCACAATCCGTGGGAAGGTGAGGACAGTGAACAGTCTGAGCTGAGCTTCGGAGCTCAATATGGTACTTTCTCGCCATGATTCGGGCCAAACTAACAACGTTTATGTTTTCTCTATTTCAGTGTATGTGTTGTTTTCTATTTACTTTATAGGCACGACATGGAAGTGCCCCTTGTAACTGTTTGACCATCGAACTATGTGTTATGTATGTAACAGAATGTTTGTCATGTTGTTGATATCTTTTAACTGTGTGTTATGTGGTATCCTAAAAAGAAACACAAACCCTACTCAAAATAGTGGAAACATTTTTAACACATTAACATATGTAACATGACATACATTGAGGGTACTGTGTGTTATGTATGTAACAGAATGTTTGTCTTGTTATGAATAAACTTTTAACTGTGTATTATGTGGTATCCTAAAAACCATCTACAACCCTACTCAAACTAGCGGAAACATTTTTAACACATTAACATATGTAACATGACATACATTGATGATAATGGAAAACAGTAAACATAACCAAGTCCGCCCGAGATTACGGTCTTAAATTACAGATAGAAGATGTTGTATATGGTTAACATATATTACATTCATAGATAGTATCCCCATCAAAATATTAGAATCTATATCGGCCTAGCAGGTTAGTACTGTTTAAACTACACATACACTAGGGCATGTTTAAACTACACAAAAGACGCAGTAGGTTACTTAGTAAATAAATGTCATACATGCATCCCAAAAGACAGTTAAAACATGCTGCTCACCGACCCCCTCCGGTTACTTCCTAAGTGCTGCGGCAGCCTCCACCTGCCCTTTCTTTGTATTAACCGCTGAACGCAAGATATGTGCCGCATACTTCATCCGCAATTTCTTTATATCCCCGTCCTTGGCGCGCCAATGTTTACTGAAATTGCAGTCAAAAGGCACATTAAGCCCCATGAACTTCTCCATGTGTCTCATCAGGTAGACACCACAATCGGTGGCATTGCCAGCCGTAGCCCATTCCACATCCAACCTGTGTATCTCTGCCCCTCCAATCAAAGCTGCCTTCGGATGATTCATGTTTTTTAGAAACGTCACAAACATGTGCTTCTGCAAATAACAGGTTGTTACATATGTTACAAAGGCTAACAAAACATTGGATACCACAAAAACAACTTACGTATTTATGGACCGTATCTTTCTTGTGGAAATCTATGTGATCCTTGCAGCTACGCCTCCCTCGCTTTTTGTCATTATCAATGAGGATGATTGCAATGTTTTTCAGCTCGAATACCAACAAGTAGAAGTGGGCCTTTTCAAGTATAGGGAAGAAGACGATATCAAATTTCTTGAAGTCATGGTTCTTCTCATAAGATGGCACCGAAGCGACCATAGCTGCCGAAAACCTTGTCATCCGTCTATTCTCATCACAGTTCTTGTCATTAAGCATCCATGGAATCTATTTTTTGTTTTTTAACAACCAACAATTGATATATAAATATAAAAGCTGAGAATAGATATATAAATTAATAATCATGCAAAACTACATGTTTTGGAATTAACATACCACTGCCTTTGTGTTCACAAACAAGCGAAGAGATGACGCTTCCGATTTCAACCTCTCCTCGTAGTTTAATACATCAACCCAACAATCTATTATCGCATCTAACACCTGCATGCCCGGCTTCAAAGTTTTGAACATGCTACGCGTTGCCTCCACATGAGTTAAGCTTCTAAATAACACCTCACTATAAACACACAGCAAAGACAATGTTAGAAGGCAGTTTTTAACACTTTTACAAACAATTATGTTGGACTTAAAAACTAAAAATTATATTACTTGGCAAGTGCCTTATCTACTTCTTCTTGAGGTATTTCTACGTTCTCTACGACCTCCCCGCGTTCTAGCCTGGATATTAACAAACAGAAATGATACGTTACACATGTTACAAAAGACAAAAAAATCGTTGGTAAGCATATTTATGCATAACGTTACCTATTCTGTTTCGCCACCCTCCTCCGGGCATCCTCACCACACAACATATACAGCGGGTCCTCGTCCATGTAAACATACTTCCACATAGCATCACCATCCTTTGTCACCCCCTCTGTTAAATCAACCCCCCTTATGTGAAAAGGTGACTTATGAACATAAGTCACATTCCTTTCGCGTAGGGGGTTTCGCTTGGCTGCATCCATCTTTGCAATCACCTGTTGACGCATCGCCAGCGTCATATGGTCATCATCCATTTTTCCACCTAAACCATACTCATTGTATATATTGTTTTGCGCGTCATATGAACTAATAGGAGACACCATTGGATATACCGCTGTGGTATCGCTTACTGATGCACCAACTCCATCCGCATCTGCAACATTTTTCTATTTATGTTTAACCATGTATAGGAAACATATTATTAAATTACAATTAGCGGTGTGGATTTACCCATACTATCATCGGCCTTCTCCTTTCCACACGCCTAGCTTGCATCCAATCCTTGCTCCCCAGACGTATCTGCACACTCTGTAATACATGCAACATGGTACATCAGTATGCATGTTTACCAGCGGTATGGTTTAAAAACCAACCATACCCTACCTGGCATTGCAGGCAAGTCCGAAACATTAGATTCTGCCTGCGGACCCACACCAGCAGACCCTGTAACATATGTCACAACCATTGTTAGATATAACTCTGAATCTGTTTATAGGTTTGAATTATCCTATCACGAACTTGCACTTTGTACCTGATTCACAAAATGGCGCGTTCATTCCGGTTCCCATTTTTGGAGAAGGAGCCAAAAATTCTGTATCATACGTAACATTTTAGACTCATAATTTTGTTAAAAACCTAACTCAAACCTGAACTTCGCTGACCTTCTTCTTCTGGCTGTGTTAGGCCAAAGCTAAAACTTGGTGCATCATTTCCATCTGATCTCGTCATATATGGAAGTATCCAGGAGCATCCTGTAAATGTAAGTTAAACCACATTACTTGACGACTGTGGCAAATGTAGTAATATATTTCATTTGTCTTTAGCGTACCCGCGCTTGTGTCTTGACCTCCTTCATTAGCCTGTGAACTCCCATCTCCCAACCCTGAGCTGTCCGGTAAGTTTTCTGTAGGTGTTATCACCCCAAGGCCTGTAAAATCGAAGTCCCCGTTCATCATTGTCTATCTAACAAGTTCCATACCTTTTACATAAAAATCATAGTACATTACCTGTTTGTTGTGCTTGTTCATCTTCTTTCGCAGCATCAAAAAACTCACTTGGGGCATCCATGGTGTGGGCCGCAGCCTCTGCGCTTGCTTGGGAGTCTGCTTCACATCATGTAACAACATAGGTAAGATTACAAATATTCCATATGAATGTATGCACTTACGAACTCTTACACAACATACCTCGCCCATCATTCTTGTATGTGGACACTTCTGCATCAGCTGTACAAATCCCTTCACATCCTGACACTAAATATAAGATTGCCAGTAGAATCTGAGTATTGTGTGACCCTTCTTTACTACTGTCAAATATTGAAACTTTCACAAACATACCTGTTTTGTCATCTTCCATCTGCACATCTACCGGTGTTACCCCACCGACACTGTCATCTTGAATTTCTTCAACCGCCACTTCTTCGGTTAGATCCCCGCCTTAACATAATGTAACATACGTCACAACAACAGAAAAACACACACTTAAGTTTTTAGGATTTTGTTAAATGCACACCTAGCCCTTCGTTGTTGGTGGGCACCTCAACTTCCACTCCTGAAACATTAGTAACACATTAGAATAACAGTTTTTTTTTTTTTGATTTGTTGTATATGATGTACAGGTTTATTAAAAACAACTCAGGTATACCTAGTTCATCATTTTCTGTTTCTACCACTGATTGTCTGCTCACTAATTCCTCTTCAGTAGCATTTGGTACCTCGTCTAACTCATCGTGCACATCTAAGGAAATATTATTAGTAAAATACCCCCCACTTTGACTTGGTTCACACTGTGCGTATTTAACAGATTTAGACGGTGTGTGGTCTGATTACCTCTTTGTTGTGTTCCATCGCTTCCTGCTAACTTCTTATCATGTGTCCCATCTTCACACACCTCTGCAAATTCGCTTGTTAAATTCTTTGCAAGATCTTCATTTCCTGTTACACATGTTAATTACATAAGCATCTGCTGTTAACACATGTTAATGAAGTGTCCATTTTAAGGTGGCCTTTTTCTCACCAATTCCTGACATACCACCAGTATTGTATTTGGCACTGTCATGCAGGGTCTTCCTGTATTGGCTAAGAATTGGACTCTTAAACGCCCCTCCGTCGTCTGACGTGCCCTCAGTTTTTCTCGTTTTTGATCGTGTCAATGGCGACTTGTGAAGGGCCGTATCACCCAAGTTCAAACAATCATCCTCCTCTACACAATAGGATTCAAATTAAAATATGTCTGTGGGCATTTGAGAAAACGTATACTCAACTGATTTCCCTGTTTACAAAATAATTTAGAGGATATAAAGAACTGACTTACCTACTCCAATGCTTTTCCCTTTACTTATTGAGTCCAACACATTGCCGATTTGTGCATCAACTGTTACACGCGCAACAGATGCATCCACATTCCCCTTCACCATTTCGTTAA
This sequence comes from Ambrosia trifida, assembly GCA_028751855.1. NCBI lineage: Eukaryota > Viridiplantae > Streptophyta > Magnoliopsida > Asterales > Asteraceae > Ambrosia > Ambrosia trifida. The sequence goes on from CM054128.1 coordinate 53,227,773, forward strand.
TAAAAGCATCGTACCTTGACTTCACTGCAACAACTTCTTCTCTACCTGGATAATCCTCACATAACTTACTGATGGCGAATTCAGCCATTCTTTTGGTTCTAATCATCACATCTAGCAAATCCACAACCGCTGATACCCTACCCTGTTTATGATAGGATGATTAGGATACAATCAAATGTAGTTCATGAATTATCTTTTGGTAATACATTAAATGTTACCAACCTGGACGCTTGGTTGATCTAACCCGACATTCACATCGTCGTATGTAGACAAAGCTTTTAGCGTTCCCCTTCCAAAACCACCTCCATTTATTTCCAGTTTTTCTCGGTCTCTTAACCTTTGGAATGTCCAGAAACTCATAGGATCCAAAGAAGTATCAACATCAAGCCCGTTACATTTAAAACTATCCACGTATAAAAGCTAGAAATTGAAGATCGCTTAATTGGTTAGTAACAAGTAACCAAACAGCGTCACTAATAAGAAACTAATTAAAACTTAACATGCGTAAATAGCAACATACCGTTAAAAATGTAAGTGGCCCGGTAAAAGGTGGATCAAAACTGTCTCGTCTCCAACCATTCTTACAACTCTTTAGTACCTCAACTACTAACTCACACCAGTCCATACCAGCAAAATCCAAGTCATCCGTAATATACTCGAGTATGTTATCCTTCAGACTGCCTTGTTTGTGGCAGTCAATCATGATAGTATAGAAGCACATTATAAAATCCAAACGGAAATTAGAATCATCCTCACCGTTTGACTCCTTTTCAATCATGTCCACCATTTGCTTAGCAGATATAAATCTGCTTGGTGGGTACCTCTCTCTCCATTGGGCTATGCCTTCATCATGCGCTTCCCTACGCTCCAACGCATTGAAAGACACCCCTCCAATCGGTAACCCAAGGACCTTGTGCACGACTTCAGCATCAATGCAAATTTTGCCAGATGGCACAGTCAACTCTAAACTTTCCTGGTTGAAGTTATCTACAACATAATGCCCTAGCTTCGCAGGTATCCCATCCATTTTTAGATTTAGCAACCTTCCCAACCCCATATCCTTCACTGCTAAACGTTGTTCGTCACTTAGAATCTTTATGCATCTTGTTAACTGTGTTGGTGATGATCTAGTACGTATCCCTAGCCATTCATTCAACTTTGACTTTTTGCGTTGCCTACAAGGTTCAAGCGCATCATTCCATGTCTTGTCTACCTTCTTCCGTTTTTTCGCCTTCAATGCTCTCTCTTTTTTCCCCCTGTCTTTTTTCGCTGAAACTTCTAATGCTCGTGTTTTTGCTCGTGTTATCCTAACCGGTGCAGACGAAGACAGATCATACACAGGGATTGGCTGCTTATCTGTTACACATGTAACAGTTATTAGTTCAAACTAACTTTGACCCGGTATCAATTTACATAACTATTTAGTGTTCAACATCAGCGCACCTTTTTTATTTCTTGTCTGAGTTTCACCAAACGCTATATTTGTGTCTGTTTTTACATAACATACAAATACCCAATGTAAGCAACTGATCGCTAAACGAGACGATAACACCTATTTTTAACCATATATCACTGAATATATTGGAAAACCACAAAACACCTAACCTTTGGTTTTCGCCTTTTGACGACGACAGCGGTTAGAGAAAAAGGACAACTTTTCCTTCTGTGGCTGCACACTTGAATCATCATCATCAGACTCCACCGCAATGGACCCTCCTGAATAATCATTATCAGAACCTTCATTCGATGATGGTCCTGATTCCTCATTATAGGAAGTTTGCACCGTCGACGGCCCTGGATCATCATTATGAGCCGAAGCTTTGCCAACTCCTTTACGCAGCCTCTTTAGGTTGATAAGTGGCGTATCCGAGTCATAGTCTACATATTTTAAAAAAATGGAACTCTAAATAAATTTACAGGAGCCTATAACTACATTACTAAGATTAAAAAATAATTTATCTTCATTACTATCCATAAGTCCCTGTAACACTTACCTAGATGACGTTTTACATCTTCAAACTCGCTAGCTGATAATCCAATTTCCTTTCCATGCCGGCTTCTTGTTGTGTCATCAGACAAAACGACCAATTTTCTTTTCCTCCTGTCCCAAACATTATATTTGTTACGCTTTCACGAGGGGTATCACATTTTAAAAACTACAATCCACTTATCCACTAAATAAATAATAAATGATAACAACTCTACTTATGAAAGTCCAAAAAATCCCCATTATTTATCTGTTTTTACACCATCAATTTTATATCCCTGATTTTTCATGAATATCTTGTAGGATATACGAGAAACCCCAATTTTAAACAGTAAACGGACAGAAAACAACGAGCCACGTACCTTTTAGATGATTTCTTAGACCCCAATCGTCGGCTAAAGGAAGATAACGTCCACATAAACGATTTCATCGTTACCGGAGACAAAAAGGGTACAGGGATGAAGGTTTGAGGAAGAAGAACGAGAGAGAGTATGAAGGGTACAGGGATGAAGGAGTCTGATGATCCTTCAAATGGAGAGAGAACAGGGATGAATTTTTGAATTTGGGATGATGGTATACGAGTAAGTGAGAGGGAAAGAGGTTATTGAATGAGAGAGGGTATGAAGTGACTGATGTGCAGATCCATGCAGTTACCAACACCTTTGGGTTGTCAAATTACCCATATGCCCTTTTTTGTACTTCTCACTATTATAATATTAACCATTTGATCCTCACCATTGATCTAGATTGATCAATGGTTGACATTGGGTTTAATGGGTTTCTTCATTTTGGAAGGGTTTTTATTTAATCCTTGCCCTATATATATATATATATATATATATATATATATATATATATATATATAAAACGGTTAAGTATTGAATTAATTAATGAATTTAGTGTTTTCATATGAATATCCCTTACATTCAAAGGAAATATTGGCCAGGCCTGCTTTTTGTAATTTTCAAAACCACATGTAGCATTTGGTCTATCATCTTTATTTGCATCTTAAGGAGTCACAAGCCAAAACACGAACCACACCGCGCATTTGACTTCGTTTCAGTTTGTGCGCCATCTCATTTCAAACTTGTTTAATATTGTTTGGAATGTTTTAACTTTTAATGTGTGTTTATGTTCATTCAAGCCTTACTCTAATAAACCAAATATATAAGAACTATTGATGTTAGAGCAGATTTGTTAAAATGTATAAATCAAATGTGATTGGGCTTAGGCAGGTTATTATTGTTGTTGGGCTTAAAATGTGCAGGCTTATTGTGATCAGCCCATCAAAGTTATATGTGGCCCAGCTTGGTTGGTCTCTGGCCCAGCCTTGTTAGTTGTGTTTGTTTACTTATAATCCTGGCCATTGAATTGTGATTGATCCGTGTGATTCTGATCGTGTGGCTGAGATTGTGTACGTCTGTTCGTTTCTCTCGAAGCTTCATCTGGCACTATAAAAGGGGACCTTCTCTCTCATTCCAGAGTTTAGCTCAGATATTTTTTGTATTCGTCTCTTTTGTATCCTCTGGTCTTGTATACCCTTCTAGGGTTTCTGTATTCTTGTTCTTGTAAGGATTTGTTGTATTTCCTTAGTTAGTCAATCAACTGGTCTTAATAACCAGTAGATTGCTAACCTTGTATTGTTTCATAGATCTCTATAATTTTAGAGATCTAGGGTTTGGTCTGGGTACTTTTGGGTTGGTAAATAATATATTTGTCACCTGGTTTTGTCGCTATATTTGTGTGTTGATATTGTTCTTGTTTTGTTTATGTTTACAACAAGATTATTAGAGTAGATCTATACTTTTTTACATGGTATCAGAGCCATTGGCTCTCTTATGGTGTCTTGTTTTTTGATTCTGGTGTCTTCCGCTGTATATCTGAGCTGTCTAGGTCTTATTCTCACATCAAAAGTCTGGTATAAAAGGATCTGATCTTGGTTGTAGATCTGGTTCTTGTTGGTGTCTTGGAGTTTTAGATCTGATCTTCTTAATAGATCTGGTCTATTATCCTATATTAGTTTGGTATTACTGTTTGTGTTGCAGGTGGTGACGTGGTCAACCATTGTTGGCTGTGACTATTGATTCTGGTTTGGATTGGAGTAATAATAGCTTCAATTGCTCTCACAAGTCTATACCCTAAGTGAAGGTATAGCTTGTGAGGTTGGCGAAACCCTAACTTGGGTTCCCCCCATTGTGAGATCGTTCTTTCTCTGTTTTGTATTCTTGTTGTGTCTAGGGCAACTGACCGGGTTAGGTGGACCGGTATTGTGCCAACTACTTGCTGTCTTGTGTGGTTCTTGTCTGTTTGTATTTGTCTGTTTTTTGGTTCTTGTGTATTTCTGGTTCTATTGTAGTAAAGGTCTCCTGTGTTAAGATCTGGGTGGGCACCTTTTGAGTGATGAACCCACTATCTGACCCCTGACACAGCTTCGACCTATTAGGGTTGCATTGATCGTGTATTGTGTATTTGGTTAGCTCCTGCTAATCTGCTTGTCTGTTGTCTTGTCTTTATCTTGGTTCTGTGATTGTCTGATTGTTCTGTCATGGGTGATGTTGTGAACCCCGGCGGTGGGGGTGCCAACAATGGAGGTGCTGATGCCACACTCATCAGTAAATTGGATATAAGTGACCCATTATACTTACATCCAAGTGACACCTCTAGTCTGTCTATAATAAGTATGAAGTTAAAAGGAACTGAAAATTACTCTGTCTGGTCTAACTCTATGAAACTTGCTTTAGAAACAAAAAATAAAGCTGGATTTATAAATGGTACATGTATTAGACCCATTGATGATGAGGTGTTAGGAAAACAATGGGATAGATGTAATTCTGTGGTCTTAAATTGGTTGTTAAACTCTGTTAGTGAAGAGTTGTATCTTGGTCAGGTCTTTTCTAAGCTTGCCACAGAAGTGTGGACAGACTTAAAAGAGACCTATGACAAAGTGGATGGGTCTGTTGTGTTTAATCTTTATCAGAAGATTAACTCTGTGAGTCAAAATGGTAGTTCAGTTTCTGAGTACTACCATAAACTGAACACCATGTGGAAGCAGTTTGATGCTACAGTGCAGTTGCCTTCCTGCACTTGCCAAGCATCAAAAGACTTTAATGACTTCAATAGTCTAATAAAGTTAATGCAATTCCTCATGGGTTTAGATGATGTCTACCAACCAGTCAGAACTAATCTGTTAATGCAGGATCCATTACCATCTATTAAAAATGCCTTTGCTATTGTTTCCAGGGAAGAATCTCATAGAGGTTCTGGAACAACAGCAAAAGGGCAGAATGTTGCCTTCTTTTCTAAAACTAATCAAACTGTTGAACGAAAGAAAGTTACTAATAGGGGTCCTAATCCAAACTTAAAATGTAGTCACTGTAACATGTTAGGTCATACCATTGACAGATGTTATGAGTTGGTTGGTTATCCCCCTGGATTCAAAAAGAAACCAGGAGGACAGGTATCTAGGTCTAATATGTCTTGTAATATGTCTAACCCTAAGCTTCTGGCTGTCTTAAGAAAGAACTTAAACATTGGTCATAGGAACTCTCAGCTTTGTGAGATATGTCACAAAGCCAAACAAGTAAGAGTTCCATTTCCCATTAGTGACCATAAGTCCAAACACATTGGTGATCTTGTTCACCTTGATGTTTGGGGACCTTATAAGGTCACTAGTAGGGAAGGGTTTAAGTACTTTCTTACAGTGGTGGATGATTTTTCTAGGTCTGTTTGGTGTTATATGTTAAAAAGTAAAACTGATGTTTTTGAAAATATAACTGTGTTCTATGAGTTAATATTAACTCAGTTCAAGTCTAAAATAAAACTGTTTAGGAGTGATAATGGAACAGAATTTGTAAACAAACAAATGGAACAGTTTTGTAAAACAAGAGGTATTATACACCAAACTTCATGTGCCTATACCCCTCAGCAAAATGGAATTGCTGAGAGGAAACATAGGCACTTATTAAACACTGCTAGAGCTTTGTTGTTTCAGAGTGGTCTGCCTCTTAGGTTTTGGGATGATTGTATTCTAACTGCAACCTATTTGATTAACAGGATCCCTTCTTCAGTCCTTCTAGGTAAAAGTCCCTATGAGTTAGTATATGGATTCCCCCCTAAACTTGATCACATTAAGAATTTTGGTTGCTTGTGTTTCAACACTATCCTTAACAATTCTGATAAACTGTCTTGTAAATCTGAAAAATGTGTTTTGATTGGGTATTCAAATTTTAAAAAAGGGTATAAATTGTGGTGTTTAGAGTCTAAACAAGTTATATTTTCTAGAGATGTGAGATGTTATGAGGAAATTTTTCCTTTTAAACAGTCCTTTGTTGTTGACAAAGAGTTAAATATTTTTGATAAAACTCTAAATCACTTAAATTTTTTTGATAGTGTTGAACCTAGTAGTCAAGAGTCTAATGGGATTGAGAGTCCCGATCTTCCCAATGATGAAGGGGATCCAAACTTGTCTAATCCTAGAACTTCTAGTTTGCAACTAGGGTCTCCTCCCAGGGCTGCTGGGGGGGTAGACAGCAGTCAGCAGCCTGGCAGCCCAGGTTGTAGGGACTGTAGTATGGCAAACCATGATGAAGGTCCAGGAAATGGTGAACAACTCCAATCTGAGGGAAATCTTAGGAGATCTGATAGAGTGTCTGGTCTACCAAGACACTTCAATGACTATGTCATTGAAGGTAAAGTCAAATATGGTCTTGAAAAAGTTGTCAACTATTCAAAGTTGACTTCTGAAAATTTTTCGTTTGTATCTGTTTTAAATAGAACAGTTGAGCCTAGTTCCTATACTGAAGCTGCCAAAGACCCAAGGTGGGTTGAGGCTATGAATTCCGAAATGGAAGCTTTGTATAGGAACAACACTTGGACTCTAACTGATCTTCCTATAGGCAGAAAACCTATAGGTTGTAAGTGGATTTATAAAGTGAAATATAAGTCAAATGGGGAGGTTGAGAGATATAAGGCCAGATTGGTTGCTAAAGGTTACAACCAAAGGGAAGGCCTTGATTTTGGAGAAACCTTTTCTCCAGTTGTCAAAATGGTGTCTGTTAGGTGTGTCATTAGTATTGCAGTTCAAAACTGTTGGCCTTTATATCAACTTGATATAAACAATGCCTTCTTGTATGGGTCTATTTCTGAAGATGTCTATATGACATTGCCAGAAGGGTATTATTCCAAAGATGAGACCAAAGTTTGTAAATTGGTCAAGTCTCTCTATGGGCTTAAACAAGCCCCTAGAAAATGGAATGAAAAATTAGTCAATGTGTTAGTCAGCATAGGTTTTGTACAAAGCTTATGTGATTACTCTATGTTTGTTAAGTCCTGTGATGGGAAGTTTATTGTTTTGCTTGTCTATGTAGATGACATAGTTATCACAGGAAATAATGAGGTTGAGATAACTAATGTCAAACAGCTTCTCAAATCTAATTTTCAAATCAAAGATTTGGGGAAGCTGAAATATTTCTTAGGGATAGAGGTGCTTTATTCAGAACAAAGCATCTGTTTGACCCAAAGAAAATATTGTCTTGAGTTACTAAGTGAGTTTGGATATCTTGGTTGCAAACCTATTAGTACTCCTATTGAACAAAGTTTTATTGTTACTGCAAAACATTCTAAAGAATCTGATTTGTTAGATAATATTACTGGTTATCAGAAACTGATTGGGAAACTTATATACTTGTCTTTGACAAGGCCTGATATAAGTTATGCAGTCCAGTTTCTAAGTCAGTTCATGCATAAACCTTCAAAGTTTCATTTGAAGGTTGCTCTTAGATTATTGAGATATTTAAAAATGTCTCCTGGAAAAGGAATAGTGTTCAAACCTTCAGACCAGTTTGAATTACATTCATATGTTGATTCAAATTGGGACTGGAAAATCTGTTTAGCATTTGATTTATGGGGGCGTGTTAAAATGTATAAATCAAATGTGATTGGGCTTAGGCAGGTTATTATTGTTGTTGGGCTTAAAATGTGCAGGCTTATTGTGATCAGCCCATCAAAGTTATATGTGGCCCAGCTTGGTTGGTCTCTGGCCCAGCCTTGTTAGTTGTGTTTGTTTACTTATAATCCTGGCCATTGAATTGTGATTGATCCGTGTGATTCTGATCGTGTGGCTGAGATTGTGTACGTCTGTTCGTTTCTCTCGAAGCTTCATCTGGCACTATAAAAGGGGACCTTCTCTCTCATTCCAGAGTTTAGCTCAGATATTTTTTGTATTCGTCTCTTTTGTATCCTCTGGTCTTGTATACCCTTCTAGGGTTTCTGTATTCTTGTTCTTGTAAGGATTTGTTGTATTTCCTTAGTTAGTCAATCAACTGGTCTTAATAACCAGTAGATTGCTAACCTTGTATTGTTTCATAGATCTCTATAATTTTAGAGATCTAGGGTTTGGTCTGGGTACTTTTGGGTTGGTAAATAATATATTTGTCACCTGGTTTTGTCGCTATATTTGTGTGTTGATATTGTTCTTGTTTTGTTTATGTTTACAACAAGATTATTAGAGTAGATCTATACTTTTTTACAAGATTCATATATATAGTTGGTTATGCAGTTTGCCTTTCAAAAAATATTATATATTATGCACTTTATACATTTATTTTCTCTTACATGGTCGTCGGTCTGATTATTTTCAGTTGTATTTCCAGGCTCCTATATATACATAGGAGGCCTTGAATTGTTCTTATTCATTCAGTTGAGTGAGATCACTATTGATACACAGATTGTGTGACAAGCCAAAACAGGCTCGGGTCGTAACGAGTTTGAAGAAAAAAATGAATTTGGGGTTTTAAAAAAAGTACTACTTTGGTTATACTAAAAATGGCGTTTCGACCAAAACATACTCTGGGTTAAGATAATTATTTTAGTATAAAAAAAGTATCAAATTAGTTCACCGCGCTACAAACAGTGGGAGGTTGTGACCGTGGTAGTGCTAGTGGTGGTAAAGGCGATGGCAATGTCCGTGGGTGGGGTGGTGGTGTTGGCGGAGACAAAAGTGATAATGGGGGTGGTATGGGTGGGGGAGGCGGTGGTGGTGCTGGAGGTAGTGGCAGTGTCTGCGGCTGAGGGTAGTAATGTCAATGACGATGCTAGGACGATAGTGCCGTCACTAACGACTAGTAGGTGGTGGAGACAAACATTGGTTAACAAGTTCTATAAAAATAACTCGTTTTGACACTTGGTTGTACCAAAATTGATTTGTTGTCTAACTTTAGTGACTCAACTGAACCAATTTGCAATTTTGTTTTTGTCCAAATCAACCCTTTCATTGAAGAATGGGTCATGATTGCCACAATGAATCTTGAATCCTTCTTAATCAATAAAAGAAGCAAACATAATAATTCTTTGATTTAAGTCTGGTCTCGCAACATTACAACTAGGGGGTTAAAATCTAGATCAGTTTCTTCTTTTGGAAGAAACGAGTCAAGTACCACAGTTGTGCACACGACGCTAAAATGCAAATACCCAACGATGAGATGCTGTACCATGCCACCCGAGAATTGGTGGTCTCACTTACTCCCCTCATTTTCGCCTCTCTGCATAACCATAAAAACAACACAAATTACATATTTATGATCAAGATACACGTACACGCAATGGTATCATATTAATAAAGGTGAAGATTCAACTCATTTACGCACGAATGGGTCAACTTGGGTTGTATTTTTATGTCAAACCAAAATAGAAAGGAGTACGTCAACTGGATGATAGTCATCTGTACATATTCTACATTTTTAAAATACTTCAATAAATTATTTTTTTTAAATTTAATGTATTCTCAGAAAAAAACAATTTCAATACTGTAAAAAAATCTAAAAATTGAACAAATAATGTTGACTCATTTAAGTCAACCCGTACATGACCCAACCCATCCGTATTGGCACGTCTACAAATTAAAACAGTCGCACTAATCACCTGCTCTTGCGGTAAATCAAATTCCTATAAATGGCCTTTACACCTTCTTCAAGCTTTCTCAACTCGAGTTCAACGCCCTGTGGAGAAATTCAATCATACTTGTTATGTTTACTCGACGCATGGTTATTATTACAATGTGTGACTATTGTCAAACTTATAAAAAATATCCTTAAATAAAGATAACTGGAGGTATCTTCCGGACCCAAATCAATACCATCAGATAATTAGAAAAATCTCACTGTAACTAACAATGTATGCATAATAAACCTTTTGTACCACTTTTAATATTACACATGTAAAACTCACGGTATTGCTTCGCCAAAAATAAATTTCGAACAAGGTAGGCGGGTTAATTTGGCTTATACTTTGTCATAACGGGTCAAATAGGTATAATTAAAAAGCTGGATGCAACGAAAACAGGTTGAAAGTCACGCAAATTGTAATAAAAAAAAAGCATAAAATTCGAAACCAAGAACATCACTATATTATATTGAAAAGTTAACACTCACATCAATTTTTTCTTTTTTAGCAATGGAATCCCAATCCTTTGCTGTAAGTCCTATCCTCCAGTCAAAATTAACAGTTAATTGAGTACCTTTACCGGGTTGGTCAAGCAAGAAACATGTCATGTACAACCCTGACTCGCTTGATGTGAATCCGAATTCATCATGTGTTACGTTCTCCTTATGGTGGATAATGTTTCCATTAGGTGATGTAACCTGCAAAGGTAACAAAAAAACATGATTAGCCTTCATTTGTTTTTAAACACACACAAAAGTTATGCATCCTATCCTATAACAATAATATTGGATAGTTGGTTACCCTTGGGATTAAATTATCCTGAAAGACGTTGGTAAGGTGGTTGTAAAAAATGTAGCATAACCTTCAAGGGGTGGCTTTGTAGCAAGTACATGAGTCCCCCAATAGACTATGGTTGAGGTCTCATGTTCGAATGCCTTTTTAACGCCCTTGAAGGCCACGCGGATCAGTTATATGACTCGACGTGACTCAAACCAACAACTTGTATGTTGAATTAAGCGACATTCGACCATCGAAAAAACCCAACCCGGTGTAAATTTGTCTATTTAATTTCCTAACCACTAAAATCAATTCAAATCTAAACATTTCATCAACTATGTCCAAAACCACATAATTAATAATAATATTAATCAAGTTCAAATCCAAACAACATCAGCTATATATAATGATTGGTTACGTACCGAGACGGATATGGTTGGATCGGTGGGATGAATGAGACCTTCAAAGACCATGACGGTGTACTCGCCCACGACTACGACATTGTTCTGAATTTCCTCGGTCACACACTTGACTCCTGACTTAGGTAAACTTAACCACACACATTCACCCTTTTGCATTACAACTACCATCAATAACAACATAGCTGCCACCACTAACCTACCCATCTTTCGATCAGCTTGTTATGCTTTTTATGTTCGTCGTGAAATTTTGAAACTGTTATTTGTGGTCGGAAATGGCGTTATAATTTGGAGGTTTTAAACTCTTATTATTAATTAATTAATTAATGCCATAGATGTTATATTATTATTGTTATCATATATATTGTCATTTTAATTTAATGCTAAAGATATTTTACACGGCTCCGTCTATCCCCCCCCCCCCCCCCCCCCCCCCTCTTCTATTTTCACCTTCCTGAAAAGTGTCTCGCTTTACCTCGGTACGAGGTCAGAAAAAACTGATTTTTGACTCGAAGCGCCTTGCTTAGGCCTAAGCGAGGCGCTTCGGATCAAAAAAAATTTTTTGGTCTTTTGAGTTGGTTTTTTTTTTTTTTTTTTTTTTTTTTTTTTTTTTTTTTTTTGAAGTCAGACGTTTTTCAAAAGAACATTTTTTATGTCAATGGGAGGGTAAACAAAATCGTCAATCCGACTGTTGATTTCTTTCTGCAACAAGGAACAAAATGTCAGCTTTTTCCTACCATCTTTCAATCTCACTGTCCAACAACTGAATTTTACTTGCTTGCATGAAAAGTTTATTTTAATTGTCCGTTTGACAAACGCCTGGCTAACATGTCCAGTTATCAATCTCACTGTCTAACAACTGAATTTTACTTGCTTGCATGAAAAGTTTATTTTAACGATGATCCATGGTCAACGATAGCGGTCAACGATGAAGACAACCTGAAAGTGGATACCATGGATCAGAGAGATTTAAGCTAATCAAACTCATATCTCAAGCCGGTGCAAGTTATGTTGTAGCATCTTTGATCATCTTCTTGTAATTACTTTCAAGTTTCTTTATAATCATTGAAGACAACTTTTCAGTTGTTATCCGAGAGATAGCGGTCAACGATGAAGACAACCTGAAAACAACCGGATGGTTGGTAGCTATAGGTAAGAACATTGTGGATGAGGATTGTTTATCTTCCCATTGATTTCAAGTATGTTGCCTTCATCGTTGACACACAAGACGAATGTTGCAACATGAGTTCGACCAAGATGACACACGAAACTTTAGACTCCAACCGGATCCAAGTATTACTGTAATGATCAGGAACATTCCAAATAACTGTTCAATTTCAGCTTTTGTTTAACTATTTTAGCAACTTCCATAGAGAAGTTATCAATCTCACTTCTCATTGTCCATGTTTATCTTCAACGTCCAACGGTAATGAGTAACCTAGTAACCTCTACAATGATGTGATTTGTTTTAGATAAGGAGGTATATGTACAATGAACTTTTCATGCAAGCAAGTAAAATTCAGTTGTTTTACTAATTTCATAGTCTTGATACTTTTAACAATCGGATCGGCGCTAACGATGAGTTTGATGAACCATTGTACGTGGTCTAATCAGGTATATGTACAATGATGTGATTTGTTTTAGATAAGGAGGTATATGTACAATGAACTTTTTACGCTAAATAAAACCGATTAATGTTCTTTATATATGAATAGTGACCCTCTGGCAATCATTGTTGGTATTAATGGCAAGATATGTGGCTTTAGTCCTTTACGCAGGTTTGCCAGAGGGTCACTATTCATACACACAACTTTTTGCTCTAGTGGTGTGCTCTACCTTTTTGACAAACACCTGGCTAACCTGTCCAGTTATCAATCTCACTGGCAATCATCGTTGGTATTAATGGCAAGATATTTGGCTTTAGTCCTTTACGCAGGTTTGCCAAAGGGTCACTATTCATACACACAACTTTTATGTTCTTTATATATGAATAGTGATCCTCTGGCAAACCTGCGTAAAGGACTATATGTGGCTTTAGTCCTTTATATGAGTAATGTCATGCACAATGTGTACTCACAGTGACATTGAACACTTTATATGAGTAAAACGATCGCTTTACCTGAAAACAACCGGATGGTTGGTAGCTATAGGTAAGAACATTGTGGATGAGGATTGTTTATCTTCCCATTGATTTCAAAGGATATTCATGTGAGAATGATTTCGTTACTGTAATGATCAGAAACATTCCAAATAACTGTAATGATCGCTACGGTTAGTGGATACCATGGATCAGAGAGATTCAAGCTAATCAAACTCATGGCAACCTTTGTTTGATTATACTCGTGTACACCTTTATCAGGTTCTTTTGGCCACAGGTACAGAAAGGTTATAAATGTTCATATCGTTTCAGGTTGCCTTCATCGTTGACCGATATCTCTCAGATAACAACTGAATTTTACTTGCTTGCCTGAAAAGTTGTACCGGTTATAGAGCAATTATACGCAGGTTTTCCAGAGGGTCATTATTCATACATAAAGAACATTAATCGGTTTCATCTTTGTTTCTTGAGTTCAACTTTCCATGATCTACCTTTACATTATTATTATTATTATTATTATTATTATTATTATTATTATTATTATTTACATTATTATCGTATTTGCAACTTAGTTCCTTTCTCTCAAAAAGTAATTAAAAACACTTAAAAATGAATTAAAAACAATTGTTGCGAGTTAGGTTTAGTCGGAGGACCACGTACAATGATTCATCAAAGTTGTACAAAGCTGGATGTTTTTACTGGAAAACCAAAACGAGCAATTAACGAAGCGAAACGGAGAGATATAATTTTATTGGCTTGGAAAGAACTTAAAAGAACCAAAAATGAATTAAAATTATTTTTTGGTGATTAACAGATAATTTTAAAAAATTAAAAGAAATTCATTTTTTTTAAAAAAAGGCCAAAGCTAGGCGATTGAGTGGTTTGATTAGACCACAGGCGCCTCGCTTTGACCAAAGTGAGGCGCTTTGGCCTTTTTTTAAAAAAATTTGAATTTCTTTTAATTCTTTAAAATTATCTGTTAATCACCAAAAAATAATTTTAATTCATTTTTGGTTCTTTTAAGTTGTTTCCAAGCCAAGAAAATTATATCTCTCCGTTTCGCTTCGTTAATTGCTCGTTTTGGTTTTCCAGTAAAAACATCCAGCTTTGTACAACTTTGATGAATCATTGTACGTGGTCCTCCGACTAAACCTAACTCGCAACAATTGTTTTTAATTCATTTTTAAGTGTTTTTAATTACTTTTTGAGAAATGATAATTTTCAGATATTACAGATCAAGGTGTTACCAAGCATGTCAAGAAATGATAATTTTCAAATATTGCAGATCAAACATTTAAAAATATATTACCAAACATTTAAAAATAACTTTTCATGCAAGCAAGTAAAATTCAGTTGTTTTACTAATTTCATAGTCTTGATACTTTTAACAATCAGATTGTTTTTCGAGAGAAAGGAACTAAGTTGCAAATACGATAATAATCAAACTCATATCTCAAGCCGGTGCAAGTTATGTTGTAGCATCTTTTGATCATCTTCTTGTAATTACTTTTAAGTTTTTTACAATCATTGAAGACAACTTTTCAGTTGTTATCCGAGAGATAACGGTCAACGATGAAGACAACCTGATAGTGGATACCATGGATCAGAGAGATTGATTTCGTTACTGTAATGATCAGAAACATTCCAAATAACTGTAATGATCGCTACGGTTAGTGGATACCATGGATCAGAGAGATTCATGTAACACCCCAACCGATGGCAGAAACATCGAGGTGTCACGTAAGAAAGAGTATACAGTAGCACATGGTAATCCAAATTTTAATTGAAATAAATTTAAATTGCAAATATCCAAAAATAGGAATACATAAGAGTTTTAAATGTGGAAATCTAATACATCACACAAGAATCAAGCAAGCATAGACTCCTTATTGTCTTCATAAAACCCTCTAATCTTCATGCATCATTATTTCCTGTTGAGTTGTAAAAATGGGGGGGGGGTCAACTAAAAGTTGGTGAGAATACATAATCCATGTTAAGCAAATAGTTTAAGTATAAAAGTCTAGCAATTCGTATGTCTATCGTAAATTTAAGTCTACATGAATAGTATAATATGTTGAATCGACATAATCAAACCTCCGACTAGTTTAGGTCCATCCCGTCATCTACGGTTCACCTTAGTAATATGTTGGAACGATAACAATCACCCACGCTACCTATGTAGGAGGTACGCGTATCCGGGTGGGGTTGTCAATCCAATAGATCTATTATTGAGTATCGCCGGCTTGGCCATAGCTAATGATTATGTAATGTTGAAACTCGTTGAAACTGTTGACTAATTCATGAGGCAATAAAGTTTACTACTAGACATGCATGTTGAATTGCTTAAATAAAATGTTGCAAGTATAAAGAATCGCATAAACATGGTTACGTAAACTCACCTTGGTATAGTATTAGATATTGAGGAATAGTATAAGTGTAGCCCAATAGATTGCCAAGTATCACCCTACGTATAAGGCAACAAATAAGTCTAAGTCTATCTAGTCTATAAGTATATTCTAGGGTTTCGATTTGGGGATATCCAATTGTTGAATTTATAATAAAATGTTAATTAAATAAAGGGAAATTTGATAATTAAATAATTGAAAGTCTTTTTATAAAATTTGAATTTAGGATGATCACAATAATGTGTTTGAAGTATAAAAATAATTTTTATAAAATTATTTTCTTTAAAACAGATTATTAAATCTATTTATTACAAATTGCCAAAATTTAACTTTAATATTTAAAAATACTAAAATTAAAGAATTATTATTTCAAAAATCATATTTCTGTTCTAAATATTCAGAAATAAATTGTATAAAATTTTGGTCCAAAAATAATAAAAATTGAATTTATTATGATTTAATTATGATTAAAACTAACAAAAATTGATTAAAAATATAAAATAAATGATTTTTCAGAATTAAAAATCATTTCAGTAAAGTTTATCATTGTACAAACTCAGGATAATTTTGTGGAAATTTATAAAATTGTTTTGATATTTTAATGGATTTTTATAAATATAATAGCATAAAATTGATTTAATTATTATAAATATTAAATAAATGAATTTCAGAAAACTAAAAATTGTGGGTAAAACTTTTACATCAGATTTGTTAAAAATAATTTTTTTAGAATTTATAAAAAGGTTTTAATAATTAAACATGAATTTACAAGATTGAAGGTATAATATATATATATATATATATATATATATATAATTGGTTTGTTGTGTAAAAATGAAAAAGGAAGGAAAAGAAGGGCCACAGCCGGGACTCGAACCCGGGTGGCTGGGGTTATAAGCCTCAGTCACAACCACTTGGCCTAGGCCTGTGGTTGTGATTAATTATGTTTTAATTAAATTAAATACACGATGCAAAATCAGTTTATCCCCAATTTCAAAAGCCACGAACCCTAGTTTCTGCAATTGATTGATTCACTCATCAATAGCCCAATTAATCATGGGGCTATTGATGAGTGAACGCCGATGAACAAAACCCACAGAAAAATATTAGACTTACAATGTTGTATCGATCACGATTGTTCGGTCAAGTTAAAAAGTCAAACAGCGATCAAGAATAAGAACAGAGTGTTTATTGTGGAGAATTGGAGGTTGAGAAATGATTATTGGCGAGTTGTGAAGACTCGCAGAGGGTCAATTTATAGTATGGAGGCATCAGTGATCGATTCGGCAAGGTTGACCAAGCATTGAAGTCTATACGCGTAATGTGGTTTAATTGGTATAAATTGATTGATGTTAATCGTGTATCTTAGTCAGACAAGGCCGATAATCAAGTAAAGATGCCAAAAATGAATCAATTACGAGTTAATATGATGGATTTAGGCAAGTCATTCATCACAGTTGACTTTGCGAGTCAACTATGAAGGTTTTAAGTCATGTTATATTAATAACGCGATGGGTTTTGAATATATATGTTGGCCAGCCCAGCTGGTAAGTGTGTTTGTGTGTGGTGTTGGGCCGGCCTTGGCGCGGGTTCGATTCCCGGCCCAAGCGGTTATATATATATTTTTTTGATAATTATCATGATTAAGCCATATATATATATATATATATATATATATATATAATGTATGTAGTATTAGGGTTTCACAAGTGCGACAAAAATAATGAATGCGAATATAAACCATAGAACTTGACGTTTTATTAATTATGGTGATGTAACGTACAAGTTTAAATGCGAAATGTTATAGTCTCCCCTACTTTTAGGAACTTCGTCCCGAAGTTGGAGTTGGAGAGTCTGGTGGAAAAAGATGTGGATACTTCGACTTCATCTGGTCTTTACGTTCCCAAGTGAACTCTGGGCCTCGTTTAGATTCCCAACGAACCTTAACGATCGGAATGCGACTGCGCTTGAGTTTCTTGACTCCAGTATCAACAATCTCGACGGGTTTCTCGATAATGTGCATGCTTTCATCAATTTGCACATCCTCAAGAGGAACATGAAGGTTCTCATCCGCTAAGCATTTCTTGAGATTCGAAACATGGAAGGTCGGGTGGACATTGCTTAGCTCAGGTGGAAGATCAAGTTTGTAAGCCACTTTTCCAACTCTGTCAAGAATTTTGAAGGGGCCTACGTATCGAGGAGCTAGTTTTCCCTTTCTACCGAAACGAATTACTCCTTTCCAAGGGGATACCTTAAGTAGTACAAGGTCCCCAACTTGAAATTCTAAGGGTTTACGACGTTTATCAGCATAACTCTTCTGACGACTTCTAGCCTTGAGAAGATTATCCTGAATAAGCTGAATTTTGTCTGTGGTTTCCTGGATTAGTTCGGGTCCAGTGATACGAGCTTCACCAACCTCAGTCCAACAGACAGGTGAACGACATTTACGACCATAGTGTGCCTCGAAAGGAGCCATGTTAATGCTGGCGTGATGACTGTTGTTGTATGAAAACTCAACCAAAGGAAGATGAGAATCCCATGCGCCACGAAAATCGATGATACATGCCCTGAGCATATCCTCAAGTGTCTGGATGGTCCGTTCAGTCTGACCATCTGTTTGAGGGTGATAAGCAGTACTCAGGTTCAACTTGGTACCCAAAGCATCTTGTAGAGAATCCCAAAAGTGAGAGGTGAAACGACCATCGCGATCAGAAATAATATCCAAAGGTATACCATGACGACATACGACTTCACTTACGTACATCTTTGCCAACCTTTCCACAGAATACTTCTCACGAATAGGTAAGAAGTGGGCTGACTTGGTCAAACGATCGATGATTACCCAAATACTGTCAAAACCTTTAGGTGTACGAGGGAGTTTGGTGATGAAGTCCATAGCTATGCTCTCCCATTTCCATACAGGAATCTATGGTTGTTCAAGCATACCAGATGGTCGTTGATGTTCAGCCTTGAACTTGGAACAAGTGAGGCATTTTGCAACAAAAAGAGCAATGTCTTTCTTCATACCAGGCCACCAATAAGAATAACGGAGATCTTGGTACATCTTGTCAGCTCCAGGATGAATAGAATAACGAGACTTATGAGCCTCGTTCATGAGGAAGGTACGAAGATCATCACGGTCGGGAATGCACAGTCGATTAAGAAAATAAAGTAGCCCATCGGGTTTTGTTGGGTCTGCTGACCTGGAGAAGAACAGATGATTGGAAAGCCAAAACATGCTATCTATTTGATCCTTGAATAAACAGTCTTTACAACTTGCTTCTCCCAAAAGACTGCTGACCCTAACTACTGTTCTATCCAAACAACTGCTCAACAACTGCTGATACAAAGAACTGCTAAGGAAACAACTGATGAAGAACAACTGCTGACCAAAGGTCTGATGAAGAGCAACAGCAGATACAAGTACTGAAGACCAAAGCACTGCTGGAACCAACAGCACTTAGGCTCCAGCAGTGGATACAAGACCATCAGAGTTTATCTTTAACAGCTGTTTATTATCAGTGCTTTCAATGTAACAGTAGTTTGTATAGCAGATGTTTTAGTTTGTTATTCTGTTAGAGGTCACTGTCTTAGGTGACGTCAGCCTAGGTCATCAGTGGTTTGAGTCAGTCTATAAATAGAACAGTGCATGTACTGTTCTATCGCATCACACACAAAACATTCTCTCTGACAAACAACTGTGTGATCAGGCTGAGGGGGAGTAACTTGTACGATTGTAATCTTTGAATTAATGAAAGCATTCGATCGAAAAACATTTACTCTCTTGTTTTGATTTACAGTTTATTATTCCGCTGCACTTTCATTCTACTTTCATTCCATTATTATCATCATTTAGTTAAACAATCAAAACAAACAAACTCAGATCCTAACAATTGGTATCAGAGCTTGGTCAATTAAATTCGATCTAACAAATCAATTTAATAATCAGCTCACAATTATTGATATCGTTTGTCAGTTTGATTGAAAACAGAGTAATAGTTTAATTTCGATTCAACCGTTGTTAAACAGACTTTGTTTTTTGAAAAATCAGAGAATGGCTTCTATCAATCACGATCCACATAACACTGACACGAACAACAAGCCACCGATGCTTGTCAGATCTGAATACAATATCTGGCAACGTCGGATGAGCCATGTTCTAGCTCAACAAAACACTGGGTGTTGGAAGTCGGTTATCTTCGGACCACATGTTCCGACTGTGCCGAGTACTGAAGATCCCAAAGTGTTTGAGCCAAAGAAACTTGAAAACTACTCCGACCAGGATTTTCAGAAAATTGAGCTAGATGCTAAGGCCTTCAGTATTGTGGCCATGGCTCTACCCAATGATATATATGCTGGGTTGTTACACTGTAACAGTGCAAAGGAGTTGTGGGATGCACTGAAAGAGCAGTTTGGTGGGACAGAGGAGGTTATTGAAAACAACCGTGAAATACTTAACCAACAATATGAAACATTCAGTCATGTTAAAGGAGAGTCATTAACTCAACAGTTTGAGAGATTTAACTGCTTAATTAGTGAACTAAAATTGGTTGGTCTTACTTACCCTCATTCAACTTTGAACCATAGGTTTTTAAGATCATTACCAGACAAATGGGACACTATTGCAATTGTTATGAGAAACTCAATAGGATTTAAAGACCTATCACTGACCCAGCTTCATGGTAAGCTCTTGACCTATGAAAGAGAGCTTAACCAGAAAAAGAAGCTCCAGGACTCTGGAAAAGTGTCTGATGACTATGTGTTTGGGAATACAGCACTTTTGGGTCATGATGAGGTGCCTGCAAACACAAAGGATCAGAGTTATGATCATTTTATTGACATAACTTCAGGTTTTAACTCAGGTTTTAACTCTGATTCTTATTCACCTAACTATGCTTTCACAGCAAGTGGTGGTGATATACAGGCATCTGATAACATATCCTTTGAGTATGATGACCTGAAATACTTTGACCCTGATGATTTGGAAGAAATGGACATTATGCACCAATTGGCCCTTCTCAGTGTAAGAACTAATAATTTTTACAAGAAAACAGGGAGAAGGTTTCCAGGGTTGACTGGCAGATCTAAGGTGGGGTTGGATAAATCAAAGATCAAGTGTTATAAATGTCATAGGTTTGGTCATTTTGCTAGGGAATGTAGGGGTCAACATGGTACACCTATGATAACCTATCCAAATCAAAGACCACAGACCAACACTTATCAGAATTCCTATAATACCCTTGGACCAAATGTGCAAAACACTGCTCATTTTGCACAGTCCTCAAACACTGTTCCTGTCCAGTATGTCCAAACCACTGTTCCTCAGATCCATTATGTGCAAACACCTGTTGCTCCACCACCTGTACAAACGACTGCTGCTCCATCCTCTGCTCCTGCAGAGACCAGTCAACAGAGCTTCTTTACACAAGGCTTTGTTGATTGGAGCAGTCTACCTGATGAGCTAACAGATGAGAATTTTGCACTAGTTGCCAAAGCTGAAAATGAACCAGAGAACTTTTGTTTCATGGCTATGGTTGATGAGATTGAATCTGAGGAAGTGGTAACTGAATCTGATGTTGTGACTAATGATATTGTTAGTGAAGTTGTTGCAGGTGAGAAACTTGAAGAAGAGGTTGTGAATCTCTCAGATCCCTGGGGTGCATCTGATGAATGTGAGTGCAAGTGTGATTGTGCATTGATGGCTGCTGCTAAGGTATCTCCTCAAATTCTTAAAGAGTTGTGTTCTGACAAATGTGTGATAGCATTTGCTAACATTAAAGAGGTGAATGAAAACCTTAGAAAGAAAATTTTGGATGATGAAGTTAAATTTGAAAAACTCACAAAAGATTTGAAAACAAGTTTAACTGCAAAAGAATCTGAAATTAGTAGTCTAAAACATGAAGCAACTATTACCAAAGACCAGCTCCAAACTATGATAACAAAATATCAAAGTTGTAAAAGTGAGCTTGAGTCCACCCAAGTTGAATGTAAAAAATGGGTGGAATCATGTAGAGGTTTTGAGATGCTACTCAACAAACAAACCAAAAGTCATGTGAAGTTTGGCTTTGGTTTTGCAACCACTGCTCCAGCTTTTGAAAACACTGACACAAAGGATCAAAAGTCTGTTGAGATAGTACCAACAAACCTGCAGGGTCAAGAGATTAAAATCACTGAACCAAATGGTAAGAAAATTGTTCTTGAAAAACCAGAAGGTTCCTCATCTTTTGCTGAACTTGAAAAGTATGAATTTAAACCTACTTGGTCTGATGAGTGTGATACTCTTGAGAATTATAAACCTGTTGATTTTAAAACCCCTGAGGGAAAAACAGCTCCTCAGGCAAGGGTCATTCCCTTGGCAAAAGTCATTCCCCTGAAAGATTCTCCAGCAGATGCTCAAACATCTGCTGAAAAGAAGCCTGAAAAGGGGAAGAAGAAAGAAAAGACTGTTAACTTGTTTTGTGATTTCTGTGAAAAGAAGAATCATGTCACCAAAAACTGTTTTCTTCTAAAAGCATATGACATCAACAAAGGAACAAGTGAATGTGATTCAAAAGCCACATGCTCAATATGTGGGAAAAAGAATCATAAGACTAAAGAGTGCTTGTATCTCAAAAATTTTGATGTAAAAATACAAGAATACAAAGCAAAAACTCTTGCAAACCCTGTGGTTAGTACTCCAAAAGGAAAGCCCAAACAGACCTTCACACCTGTCCAAACATCTGTTACAAAAAGGCTTGAAACATCTGCTTCTAGAGATGTCCAAGTAACAGATGCTCCACCCACAAGCAAATACCCAAGAGGTTATGGTCAACCTCCATGTCACAGTCTGCCACATGTTTATGAGGAGCCAAAAAGACCCTCTAAACCAAGAGTGAACAGAAATCCATATGGGTATTATCATCTGTCAGGAAGTGATCAAACAACTGCTGCCCCAAGTGCTGACATACAAGCACTGGCAAATGGTCAGCAGCAGTTGTTGACCTTAATTCAAAAATTGGTCCAAACCACTGATCACCTTCCAAAACTTGAGTCTGAAAGGTCTGAGGATCCATCCAAAGCCAATTTGGCTTTGGACACTCACCAAAACTAATCATTTACTGATGTGCAGGGAGCTTCTGCTTGTTTAGATAGTCTTTGGTATGTAGATAGTGGAGGTTCCAGGCACATGACAGGATGTAGAGCCCTACTTCTGGACTTCTTGGCTCATGGAGGGGGTGATATATCCTTTGGTAATGATTCTAAAGGTAAGGTGTTGGGTTCAGGGACTGTACAGGCAGGAAAACTCAAGTTTGAAAATGTCAATCTTATTGATAATCTCAAGTTTAATCTTCTGAGTGTTTCACAAATGAGTGACAAAGGTTATGGCTCATTTTTCACAAAGAAAACTTGTAAGATTATTGGGCCAGAAGTGGTGAAAAAGATTGATACCATTATTGCTGAGAGCAAAGCACAGCTTGTTGCTCATAGAAGTGGCAATGTGTATGTTGTTGATATGTTAAAGGACAATCCTATGGCAAATGTCTGTCTGTTTTCTGCTGCCTCCACTAAGGAGACAGAATTGTGGCATAGGAGACTGGGTCATACCAACCTTAATACTATCAACACACTCTCAAAACAAAGCCTTGTCAGAGGTCTTCCATCAAAAGAATTTAAATGTGATGAGCATTGTGTTTCTTGCTTAAAAGGGAAACAACATAAAAGCTCTTACAAATCCATTGATGAGTCCAAAACTAGTCAGTGCTTACAACTGTTGCATATGGACTTGTTTGGCCCTGTTAAAATCATGAGTCTAAGGAGAAAAAGATTTTGTCTTGTCATAGTTGATGATTTTTCTAGGTTTACATGGACTTACTTTTTACACTCTAAAGATGAGACTGCAGGTATATTGAAGGACTTTGTCACCAAGGTTGAAAAGCAGTATGACTTGCCAGTAAAAGTCTTCAGGAGTGACAATGGAACAGAGTTTAAAAATAAGGAGTTAGATGACTTCTGTGTGTCAAAAGGGATTGTGAGGCAATTCAGCATCCCAAGAACACCAGAACAAAATGGGGTAGTTGAGAGGAAAAATAGAACTCTTATAGAAGCTGCAAGAACCATGCTAGCAGATTCTGGTTTGCCACTGTCCTTTTGGGCAGAAGCTGTAAACACTGCTTGCTATGTTCAAAACAGAGTTTTGATCAACCCCAGACATCAAAAAACTGCTTATGAAATTTTGTTCAAAATCAAACCATTAATCTCATTCTTCAAAATCTTTGGCTGCCCATGTTTCATTTTAAATCTTAAAGATTCCATTTCAAAATTTGCAGCCAAAGTAGACTGTGGTTATTTTCTGGGATATTCTTCTACTGCTAAGGCCTACAAAGTGTTTAACACAAGGACTAAGACAATAGAAGAAACCTTGAATGTTAAGTTCAATGAACTTTCATCTCTGAAAATCCCTGCAAACCCTGCTGAATTATTTGATTTAGATAAATTCAAATTTGAAGATATCACTGTTAAAACTAACAATGCAGGTATTCCACAGTCTCCACAGCAAGATTATAGAACAGATGTTGTGATTCCCAGTCACTACAAAGTCTATTCTGCATCAGAGGAAGCAGCTGTTCAAAACAATTGTCAAAACTCTGCCACAGCTGTGTCAACCACTGTTGGCCAGTCCTATCCTCAAACCTCTGCTTCACCCCTCACTACCACTGACCTATCATCTGTTGACAAAAGTCAATCATCTGTTGACAAAAGTCAGTCAAGTTTCACACCACTTGGACCCATACCTCCATTACCATTCCAAACATCTGTTGGCTCTACAGAAATACCAACAGATGTTACACCAACAAAGTCACCAAACCTCTGTCCATCACCTCAAAATGCCATTGTTCCATATCAAGGAGATCTTATTTACTTAAGAGCTCATCCACCAGACCAGATCATTGGCAACATCAGAGAGGGTGTGCTCACAAGAAGCCAATCCTCAAATATCTGTCTTTTTGCAGGTTTCCTATCCCTCACACAACCTGTCAAGTACCAAGAGGCACTGAAAGACAACAGTTGGGTAGAAGCCATGCAAGAAGAACTCCTTCAGTTCAAAAGACAACAAGTATGGGAGCTCGTACCACTTCCTAAGGATGTTTGTCCTATAGGAACAAAGTGGGTCTTCAAAAACAAAACTGATGAAAGGGGTATTGTTGTCAAGAATAAAGCCAGGCTTGTGGTTCAAGGCTTCAGACAAGAAGAAGGAATAGATTATGATGAGACCTTTGCTCCTGTAGCTAGACTAGAGGCCATCAGACTCTTTTTAGCCTTTGCTGTCAACCACAACATAAAGGTGTATCAGATGGACATCAAATGTGCCTTCCTTTATGGCAAAATTCAGGAGGAGGTCTATGTATGTCAGCCACCTGGTTTTGAAGACACATTCCATCCTGACTATGTCTACAAGCTCAACAAAGCTCTGTATGGACTCAAACAAGCACCAAGGGCCTGGTATGAAACTCTTTCCACATTTCTCTTATCCATTGGCTTCACAAGAGGTAAAATTGACAAAACTTTATTTCTTAAATGGAAAGGGAAACACTTAATGATTGTTCAAATATATGTGGATGACATCATCTTTGGATCCACATGTAACCAAATGTGTGAAGAGTTCAGAAAACTCATGACAACAGAGTTTGAGATGAGTGCCATGGGTGAGCTTCAGTGTTTCCTTGGTCTTCAAGTGAAACAACTGCAAAATGGCACATTCATTCACTAAAACAAATATGTAAAGAATTTATTAACCAGATTTGAGATGAATGATTGTAAGCCATGTAGCACACCCATGAGTACAGTCAAGCTGCTCACTATTGATGACAAGGATGAACTGGTTGATCAAACACATTATAGATGTATGATTGGGTCTTTATTGTACCTAACTGCATCTAGGCCAGACATTATGTTTGCTACCTGTGTCTGTGCCAGATCCCAGGCTTCACCCAGAAAGTCAAACCTTATTTCTGTAAAAAGGATATTCAGATACCTCAAAGGTGCTCCCACACTTGGTATCTGGTATCCTGCTAATGGAAACATTGAGCTTTCAGGTTTTTCAGATAGTGACTTTGCTGGCTGTCACACCACAAGAAAATCCACTTCAGGAGGGTGCCAATTTCTAGGGAATGCCTTAGTTTCATGGCAAAGCAAAAAGCAGGCAGCTGTTTCAACTTCAACAGCTGAAGCTGAATACATTGCTGCTGCAAGCTGTACAGCCCAACTGATGTGGCTTCAGAATCAACTACTGGATTTTGGGATAACTGCACTTAGGACTCCACTCATGTTGGACAGCCAAGCTGCTGAAAATATCATCAAGAATCCAGTCTCTCATTCCACTACCAAGCACATTGACATAAGACATCATTTTGTCAGGGACAGCTATGAAAAAGGTTTGATTTCTTTACACCATGTTCCAACAGAGGATCAGTTGGCAGATGTGTTAACAAAAGCTTTAGACACATCTACCTTTACAAATCTGATTTCCAGAATTGGCATGTTAAACATGGATTAACCAAATAAATTTTTAAAAATAAAATTGTTCAGAAATCAAATATTTTCTTCAAATAGCTGTTTGGTTGAAAAATCTGTTTCCAAACATCTGATCAGATAAAACAACCACTGTTTCATTCATTCTCACTGTTGGTTGAAAAGTCTGTTTCCAAACATCTGATCAGATAAAACAACTGTTTAGTTGAAAAATCTGTTTCAGAACATCTGTTCAGATAAAACAACTGTCCATATATATATATATATATATATATATATATAAAAAAAAAAACCAACGGTTGGATCCATCAGCTGTTTGTATCAGTTGTTTACCAAAACAGCTGTTCTCCACCAGATGTTACATCCATCAGATGATTGCCACGTCTGCTCATATAAGCAGATGTTTGGCCACATCAGCGGTTTCATTGAGCCTATAAAAACCCTGTTTTACCACAACAGATGTTACACTGTCTCATTGTATTCAAAATACTGTAAACCGCCTTCTTCATTCTCAAACCCTTCATCAATCTTCAGTCATTTTCCCCGTCGAAATCCATTACAATGGATCTTCAAGCCAAAGCTACACACAATTGTCTCCCCTATCTGATTAAAACAGATGACAACACTCCATTTCATTCCACCATCGACATTTTCCTCAATTCCAAATACTTACCCATCCTAACCGCCAACGCCCCCATTTATCTGGATACACTCCAAGAATTTTGGTTGAATGCTGAGTTTCTATTACAAGACAAAAAGCCTACATCCATTATTTCCAAAATTGGAGAAACCAGTATCGTCATTACCCCTGATATCATATCCACAACCTTCACACTGAATGACCTGGCAGGTAAGGATTCCTTCACTAAAACAGAGCTTCACACTGAGTTCCAAGAAAGAGGGTATGATGGTCAGATGACTGGATCAACTCTTTTCAAAAAGTTTTTCCCTCCAGTCATGAAATTTTTCTTCCATACTCTTCTTCTTTGTGTCTCTGCTAAGTCCACATCCTTTAATGAAATTCCATTAAGGATGCAATATCTGGGATATGCTATGTTGTCAAACTCTGACTTCAATCTTTCCCAGGGTTTGTTCATGGACTTGGTATCAAATGTGAAAGCAGTCAAGTCTGGGTCAAACAATGCTTTTCTGATTTACCCACGAATTCTTAGTGTAATTTTACAAAAATTATTACCTGAAAAAGTTTTCAAAAAGGGTGCTGCTATGCAAATGAAAAGCTTAACTGATGAAACTTTCACAAGAATGCTGGGTGGAAGCACCCAAGAAAAAGTGTCAAAAGTGTCTAAAGTTTCTAAAACACAAACAAAGAGGACAAAGGCAACAACTGTTGTCAAAACCTCTGTTGTTGAGCCCACTGCTCCTGGTGATCATGGCACTACATCCAGTGCTGTGAAACCCACACCAGCCACTTCCAAAAAGAAACATTCATCCACAAAAACCACCACTCAACCACAAATGAGGCTTCTGGATGTTGAGGTACCAGAAGAAACCTCTGTTGCACAACAAAAGCAACCTGAAACCACTGTTGTTACTTCCTCACAACAGTTGGACATACCTCCACCTGACCAACCTCCTCATGAATCCTCTCAAAAGGATCATGTTGTAAGCCAAGGGGACACACATCATGATGCATATGAGTCACTTGACCATATGTTCACAAGCCCCTCTCCCAGGGCTAACTCTCTTCTTACTCCACCACTCTCACCATCACATGTCCCACAAACAATGCAACCTCTGTTTGAAGCTATTGAAAAATCTCAGGAAGATCCCAGTTCCTCTCTTCCACCTGTCACTGAGAGTATACTCCAACAAGTGACTGAGCCTGAGAATATTCAATCTGCTATCCCCCAAACAGAAGAGGAGGTTACACCACCAGGGTTCAATGAAACTCTAGGTGAGTTTTCAAGTGGAGCAGCCACTACTGATGTAGAGACCACTGTCTCACATCAGGACAGTGATTTCATAGCTAAGACTCCCTTGAAGGCAACAACTGTTGAAGTCACCATAGTGTCTCCCAAAACAGTTGGAAGTCCCCAGTACCAAGAAAAAGGGGCATCTGATTCACCTATTAGGCCTGAATCAGATAAAACTACCACTGGTAGGGACTCAGATGATCCTATTAATTTAGGAGATGAGTCAAAATACCAAGAATTGACGGCCAGAGTTTCTGTTATTGAAACATCTGTTGCTGACATCAAATCTGATGTCAAGCTTCTCCTAAGCTCAATTGCAGATCTCTCCAAGAGTCAACCATCCACCACTGATATAGCCAATGAGTTATGGAAATCAGTTTCCCCCATCATCATAGCTCACAGAAAATTGGCTGATCAGACACATGAAACCTACATGGCTGAGATCAGAAATATGGTTGATGCAAGGTACAAAGATACCCATGCTGACATCAAAGCCATCAAGGACCATCTGCTGAAGACTACTGGCTCTGCCCCTACCACCATCCTCAGGGATGAAACAGATGATGATTTCACGGCTGATGATGCCAAAAAGGGGGAGAGTGGCAGAGATAGGCTACCAAAATTAGATCCTTTTGGTTGCCCACCTTCTCAAAAAGGTCAAGCCAAGTCTGCCAAGAAACCAGAGTCTACCAAATCAGCTCCACAACAACAACATCAAGCACCACCAACACAAACTCCACAACAACAACATCAAGCACCACCAACACAAACCACTGAAAAGAATAAGGCAGTAGATGACTCTGCAAACATAGAAGCTGAAAAGGCTGCTCAGTCCAAACAACAAAGGGCTGACACCTTGGAAGTAAAAGCAGAGTCATTGATTGAACTCAAGAAGAAACAACAAAGGGAAACTGAAGATGTGGGATCCTCTAAAAGGATGAAAAGACCTGCCAAGCATGTTAGAAAACCACCATCTAAGTTACAAACCTCTGTTGATAAAACCACTGCTGCTGAAACCACTGCCACCCAAAACACTGAAACCACTGCCACCCAAACCACTGAAACCACTATATCCAAACCAACACACACTCCTGAACAAACAACCACCAAACCTACATCACCAATCAAAACCCCAACATCTGCTGGTTCTTCTAAAAGGCCAACAGATGTTAATCCAACCACTGCTACCAAATCACCTTCACCAAAAATCATGTACACAAGGAAGAGAAAATCAACCTTTGTTGTGCATGATGAAAACATTCACACATCACCAACCACCATTTCAACTGCCCAATCCACTCCTCCCATCACAGCCATTCCACTCACATCATTCTCACCACATACATCCAAATTCACAACCCATAGACCACCACCAACCATTACACCATTGGTTGTTCAGTATCCCCTTGAACTTGATCTACTCAAGGGGGAATTACAATCCTTCTACAATACTGAACAGCCATCTGAAAGATCCTTCCCATCTCTCCCAAATTTCCCTGTTCCCCTCAACATTGATACCTATCTAAAATACAAGGGTGAACAGGTGGATGCCATCATCAGGGAGAAATGCAAAGGGAAGGATGACAGGACTGCTCAGGGCATCCATTCAGCAGAGCTTAGCAAACTCAGAAGGATTGAAGACTTTGCTAAGACCCTGAGCAATTCCATGTCCACCATGCCTCTCAGTGTAGATCTGGAGAAGGAGGTAAGGGAATCCCTACTTGAACAGATAATGGCAACCAAGCCCTACAAAGCAAACAAAAAGCAGTTCAATGGCTGGACTACTCATGCTTTGAGGGAAGAACTGATCAGAATTGAAGAAATGGCCAAAAATCCCAAAGCTAAAGTCTCCATTCCCAATTTTGGCAAAGGCAGAGACCCAGTCAGAGCCTTGAAGTTCAAAAGAATGAGGCAGGAGATTGTAGCTGCCAATTATGGGGAGATGAGGTCTGTTTCCAGATGGTCAGAGCTTAGATTGGTTGAAACCTATAAAAGTCTGGAAGAGAATAGAAAGAAGGATCCCAGCCTTCCAAGAAAACCAATCTACAATGATGAGCCTATGATGAAGAGACCCCAACAGACTTTTAACCTAGACAGCTTACTTGAAACCTCTGATCTCACAGCTGCTGCAAGTAGACAGTTCAAAAGGCAGAAGGAGATGTCAGAGGAAGACCAAAGAAAGTTTGCTGACACATTTATAAAGGAAGGGCTCTTCAATCAAATCCATTATTTCTCTGATCCCACAACAGAGAAACTCAGAGAACTCATAGGAAGACCACCATCACCCAACTCATCAAGAATAAAGGTTCATCTCAGCAAATCCACTGACTCAAAAATTCTAAAGTGGAAGGTCAACAAAGACAACCACGAATTGACACTGCTCAGGTCAGATGGAAAGGTTCAGAAGATCAGTATGGATGATGCTTATAGCCTTTGTGCAGAAGATCACCAAGCACTGCTAAATCTGGATCTGGAAAGAGATGAAGAAGACCTATTTGCCTTGAACTTTGAATTACAATTCAAAGGTCAAATCAGAGAAAGTCTGATGAGAAATAAAGATCAATGAATAAAGCTGAGTTTTGGCATCATCTGTTCTAGGGGGAGATTGTTGGGTCTGCTGACCTGGAGAAGAACAGATGATTGGAAAGCCAAAACATGCTATCTATTTGATCCTTGAATAAACAGTCTTTACAACTTGCTTCTCCCAAAAGACTGCTGACCCTAACTACTGTTCTATCCAAACAACTGCTCAACAACTGCTGATACAAAGAACTGCTAAGGAAACAACTGATGAAGAACAACTGCTGACCAAAGGTCTGATGAAGAGCAACAGCAGATACAAGTACTGAAGACCAAAGCACTGCTGGAACCAACAGCACTTAGGCTCCAGCAGTGGATACAAGACCATCAGAGTTTATCTTTAACAGCTGTTTATTATCAGTGCTTTCAATGTAACAGTAGTTTGTATAGCAGATGTTTTAGTTTGTTATTCTGTTAGAGGTCACTGTCTTAGGTGACGTCAGCCTAGGTCATCAGTGGTTTGAGTCAGTCTATAAATAGAACAGTGCATGTACTGTTCTATCGCATCACACACAAAACATTCTCTCTGACAAACAACTGTGTGATCAGGCTGAGGGGGAGTAACTTGTACGATTGTAATCTTTGAATTAATGAAAGCATTCGATCGAAAAACATTTACTCTCTTGTTTTGATTTACAGTTTATTATTCCGCTGCACTTTCATTCTACTTTCATTCCATTATTATCATCATTTAGTTAAACAATCAAAACAAACAAACTCAGATCCTAACAGGTTTGGTTTCAAGTTGAGTTTCAGCACCACAAGACATTTCATCGTACATGTTACCTTGAGTGACTGAGGTGTGTTGAGCCTGGAGAATGCGATCTTGAAGATCAGTACGAACTCTCGCACATTGGAGTTTGATACGCTCTTTACGACTAAGTGCGTCAGCCACAACATTCGCCTTGCCAGGATGGTAGCGAATTTTGCAATCATAGTCGTTAAGCAACTCAACCCAACGTCGTTGTCTCATGTTAAGATTCTTTTGGTCGAAGACATGTTGGAGACTTTTGTGGTCTGTGAACACCACACATTTGGTCCCATAAAGATAATGTCTCCAAATCTTGAGTGCAAAGACAACAGCACCCAATTTAAGATCATGGGTGGTATAATTCTTTTCGTGAGTCTTGAGTTGTCGAGACGCATAAGCAATAACCTTTCCTCGTTGCATAAGAACACAACGAAGACCTTGGTTCGATGCATCACAGTAGACCACGAAATCATCATTACCATCAGGTAGAGACAAGATAGGAGCTTCACAGAGTTTCAGCTTAAGAGTTTCAAATGCTTCCTCTTGCTTTGGTCCCCACTCATAGGGTTTACCCTTGTGAGTTAAGGTAGTGAGAGGAACAGCGATCTTGGAGAAATTGGCGATGAATCGACGATAATAACCAGCCAAACCAAGGAAAGAACGGACTTCAGTTGGAGTTTGAGGAACACTCCAATTTTTCACAGCTTCGATCTTTGCGGGATCAACATGAATCCCGTTCATATCAATGACATGTCCCAAAAATTGAACTTCCTTAAGCCAAAATTCACATTTTGAGAACTTGGCATACAGTTGTTCTTTCTTTAGGAGACCCAAGATGGAGTGAAGATGTTGCTCATGATCGGATTTTGATTTAGAGTAAATCAAAATATCATCGATGAAAACTATCACGAATTTGTCGAGGTAGGGTCTACAAACCCGATTCATCAAATCCATAAATACTGCGGGAGCGTTGGTCAATCCAAAAGGCATAACCATGAATTCATAGTGACCATAGCGTGTGCGAAAAGCTGTCTTGGGAATATCTTCATCATGGACTCTAAGCTGATGATAACCAGAACGGAGATCAATTTTCGAGAAGTGGGTTGCTCCTTGAAGTTGATCGAAGAGATCGTCAATCCTAGGCAGTGGATAACGATTCTTGATGGTGAGTTTGTTGAGTTCACGGTAGTCAATACACATTCTAAGAGAACCATCCTTCTTTTTAACGAACAAGACTGGGGCTCCCCATGGAGATGAACTAGGGCAAATGAACCCTTTATCAGAAAGTTCCTGTAATTGACTGGCGAGTTCTTGCATCTCAGAGGGTGCAAGACGATAAGGAGCTTTAGCGACAGGATTAGCACCAGGAACAAGATCAATTCGAAATTCCACTTGTCGAGCAGGAGGCAAACCAGGTAAATCCTCTTGGAAGACTTCAGGATAGTCTCGAATAATAGGAATGTCTTGGATACTTTTGCCTTTGTCCTTCTTCTCTATCACATTAGCTAAGAAGGCTGTATACCCCTTTCGTAAGTACTTTTGGGCAGTAGTACAAGACATAAGCTTAAGCTCGCCACAGGATTTCTCACCATAGATCTTCAAAATCTCACCAGATTCGAGAGGAATGCGTATGACTTGCTCAAAGCACATAATTTCAGCACGATGGGTTGACAACCAGTCCATGCCCACTATAACATCAAAACTTCCAAGATGCATGGGGATGAGATCGATAGAGAAGGTATGATCGTCGAGGTTCAACAAGCAGTTACGAATAATAGAGTCGATCGAAATAGACTTCCCATTAGCTACCTCTACCACTAAAGGTTCCTCTAGATTAGTGTGGGGTAAGTTAAGTAAAGGTTCAAACTTCAGTGATACAAATGACTTATCAGCTCCCGAATCAAATAATATGGATGCATAGTGGTTATTAATGAGGAACGTACCATTCACCACTTCGTTGTTGTCACGAGCCTGGTTAGCATTGAGATTGTAGGCGCGACCTCGAGCACCTTGGTTCTGGTTACGGTTCTGGTTTTGGTTTTGGTTTCGGTTCTGGTTACGATTAGGGCAGTTGTTGATGTAGTGATCAGGGCTGCCACACTCGTAGCATTGACCACGAGCAGGCCTGTTGTTTTGTTGGTTGGGAGCTGGGTTGTTTCGGGCTGGGTTGTT
Organism: Ambrosia trifida; assembly: GCA_028751855.1. NCBI lineage: Eukaryota > Viridiplantae > Streptophyta > Magnoliopsida > Asterales > Asteraceae > Ambrosia > Ambrosia trifida. The sequence goes on from CM054128.1 coordinate 53,261,343, forward strand.
TTGGTTGTTTTGGGCAGCAGGGGCTTGACAGGCGTTGGTGTAGTGTCCATACCGTTTATAGTTATTGCACTGGCGGCACGGTCTACCAGGAAGATGATGGAACTGACAGGTGTTGCAAAGAGGGTGAGTCCCGCCATATGGCTTCTTGGCTGGGTTTTGGGCAGTAGGTAGAGTAGCAGCAACCATGTAGTTTCTAGCTTTGCGCTTTTTGTTGCTTGAGGTCTCAGGCTTGACTTCAATTGCAGGCTGTGGAGTGTCTTTGGCAACCGTCTTCTTAGTGCCCTTGTGGAAGAGAGTACCGTTCTTCACGTGATTATCAGTAAGAGTGGCCGCTAGACGTTTGGCCTCTTCCAAAGTTGCAGGGTTTCTTCCCCAAACGGTGTCCTGAATTTGCATGGGCAGACCACCGATGTACTTTTCGATGGCTACCGGCAGGGGAGTGACTTTGTGAGGCAACAATAAGCTAAGCTCGTGAAAGCGGGTGTTGTAGGCAAGGTTTTCCCCACTATCTTGAGCTAGGGTGTGGAACTCATCCTCAAGCTTCTTAACTTCATTGCGAGGACAAAACTCTTCTTTCATGACCTCCTTGACTTGGTCCCATGTCATAGCAAGAGCAACTTCGGCCCCTCGAGTGCGCTTTTCTTCATTCCACCAAGTGAGTGCTCGTTTATGGAGAACACTCATGGCGTAACGAACCTTGAAGTTGTCGGGGCACTCACTGTTGATGAAGGTATTCTCAATACCCTCAAACCATTGGAGGAGTCCTGTAGCTCCTTCTTCACCACTAAACTTTGGAGGGTTACAAGAATTGAAATGCTTAAGGGTGCAGGCTGGGGGTCCATTTCCATTACCATTGCCGTTCCCGTTCCCGTTGCCGTGACCGTTCCCGTTTCCGTTCATTTGGATGACCTGAGCGAGTAAATTGGGAACCAGAGTTGCGATTTGCTGCGCCATTTGTTGAGAAATGATCGCAGCCAGTTGGGCATCGACACCATTGTTGTTGTGGTTAGGACCTTGGTCATGGTTATGGTTGTCACCACCTTCTTCGTGGTTCTCACCATTGCTGTTGCGAGTGCTGCGACGTGGAGGCATGATCTGTAATAGACACAATGAAATGAATGAGATTATATAAGGAATGTAATCATTTATTCATTAATTAAAACGAATAAACGAAAACGTTGAGTTATCAAAGATTCTAAATTCTAATAACATATGAAGACATGCTTTAGCCTATAAGTGAACACTCATCCCGAGAATTCCCAGGTAGGCATCCGGGTCCCTCGTCTGATTGGGATATATGCGCAATGCCAGCCTAGACAGAAGACTCAGAATACAGGCGTTCACCCTTCCAGATTGCACGTGTTCGTTATTAAAATCTAGAACTTCGACGAGATCTCAAGGGGGTTCAGGTTAAACCTGAGGATTTTGTCCTATTAATCTAATGGTGGATCAGGATTGCAGCAGACGAATAAGAGTAGTCACATGTAGGTTTAGGGTTATATAAGGTATAGGATAAGGATAGGATTAGGGAAGCAATTAGGGTTACAAGTAAGAGAAGCAAGTACTGTTTAAGTCCCTAAGGTTATAGTCTAGATTATTTTCTAATAACCTAATTCCCTATAACCAAGGCTCTGATACCAATTTGTAACACCCCAACCGATGGCGGAAACATCGAGGTGTCACGTAAGAAAGAGTATACAGTAGCACATGGTAATCCAAATTTTAATTGAAATAAATTTAAATTGCAAATATCCAAAAATAGGAATACATAAGAGTTTTAAATGTGGAAATCTAATACATCACACAAGAATCAAGCAAGCATAGACTCCTTATTGTCTTCATAAAACCCTCTAATCTTCATGCATCATTATTTCCTGTTGAGTTGTAAAAATGGGGGGGGGGGGTCAACTAAAAGTTGGTGAGAATACATAATCCATGTTAAGCAAATAGTTTAAGTATAAAAGTCTAGCAATTCGTATGTCTATCGTAAATTTAAGTCTACATGAATAGTATAATATGTTGAATCGACATAATCAAACCTCCGACTAGTTTAGGTCCATCCCGTCATCTACGGTTCACCTTAGTAATATGTTGGAACGATAACAATCACCCACGCTACCTATGTAGGAGGTACGCGTATCCGGGTGGGGTTGTCAATCCAATAGATCTATTATTGAGTATCGCCGGCTTGGCCATAGCTAATGATTATGTAATGTTGAAACTCGTTGAAACTCGTTGAAACTGTTGACTAATTCATGAGGCAATAAAGTTTACTACTAGACATGCATGTTGAATTGCTTAAATAAAATGTTGCAAGTATAAAGAATCGCATAAACATGGTTACGTAAACTCACCTTGGTATAGTATTAGATATTGAGGAATAGTATAAGTGTAGCCCAATAGATTGCCAAGTATCACCCTACGTATAAGGCAACAAATAAGTCTAAGTCTATCTAGTCTATAAGTATATTCTAGGGTTTCGATTTGGGGATATCCAATTGTTGAATTTATAATAAAATGTTAATTAAATAAAGGGAAATTTGATAATTAAATAATTGAAAGTCTTTTTATAAAATTTGAATTTAGGATGATCACAATAATGTGTTTGAAGTATAAAAATAATTTTTATAAAATTATTTTCTTTAAAACAGATTATTAAATCTATTTATTACAAATTGCCAAAATTTAACTTTAATATTTAAAAATACTAAAATTAAAGAATTATTATTTCAAAAATCATATTTCTGTTCTAAATATTCAGAAATAAATTGTATAAAATTTTGGTCCAAAAATAATAAAAATTGAATTTATTATGATTTAATTATGATTAAAACTAACAAAAATTGATTAAAAATATAAAATAAATGATTTTTCAGAATTAAAAATCATTTCAGTAAAGTTTATCATTGTACAAACTCAGGATAATTTTGTGGAAATTTATAAAATTGTTTTGATATTTTAATGGATTTTTATAAATATAATAGCATAAAATTGATTTAATTATTATAAATATTAAATAAATGAATTTCAGAAAACTAAAAATTGTGGGTAAAACTTTTACATCAGATTTGTTAAAAATAATTTTTTTAGAATTTATAAAAAGGTTTTAATAATTAAACATGAATTTACAAGATTGAAGGTATAATATATATATATATATATATATATAATTGGTTTGTTGTGTAAAAATGAAAAAGGAAGGAAAAGAAGGGCCACAGCCGGGACTCGAACCCGGGTGGCTGGGGTTATAAGCCTCAGTCACAACCACTTGGCCTAGGCCTGTGGTTGTGATTAATTATGTTTTAATTAAATTAAATACACGATGCAAAATCAGTTTATCCCCAATTTCAAAAGCCACGAACCCTAGTTTCTGCAATTGATTGATTCACTCATCAATAGCCCAATTAATCATGGGGCTATTGATGAGTGAACGCCGATGAACAAAACCCACAGAAAAATATTAGACTTACAATGTTGTATCGATCACGATTGTTCGGTCAAGTTAAAAAGTCAAACAGCGATCAAGAATAAGAACAGAGTGTTTATTGTGGAGAATTGGAGGTTGAGAAATGATTATTGGCGAGTTGTGAAGACTCGCAGAGGGTCAATTTATAGTATGGAGGCATCAGTGATCGATTCGGCAAGGTTGACCAAGCATTGAAGTCTATACGCGTAATGTGGTTTAATTGGTATAAATTGATTGATGTTAATCGTGTATCTTAGTCAGACAAGGCCGATAATCAAGTAAAGATGCCAAAAATGAATCAATTACGAGTTAATATGATGGATTTAGGCAAGTCATTCATCACAGTTGACTTTGCGAGTCAACTATGAAGGTTTTAAGTCATGTTATATTAATAACGCGATGGGTTTTGAATATATATGTTGGCCAGCCCAGCTGGTAAGTGTGTTTGTGTGTGGTGTTGGGCCGGCCTTGGCGCGGGTTCGATTCCCGGCCCAAGCGGTTATATATATTTTTTTTGATAATTATCATGATTAAGCCATATATATATATATATATAATGTATGTAGTATTAGGGTTTCACAAGTGCGACAAAAATAATGAATGCGAATATAAACCATAGAACTTGACGTTTTATTAATTATGGTGATGTAACGTACAAGTTTAAATGCGAAATGTTATAGTCTCCCCTACTTTTAGGAACTTCGTCCCGAAGTTGGAGTTGGAGAGTCTGGTGGAAAAAGATGTGGATACTTCGACTTCATCTGGTCTTTACGTTCCCAAGTGAACTCTGGGCCTCGTTTAGATTCCCAACGAACCTTAACGATCGGAATGCGACTGCGCTTGAGTTTCTTGACTCCAGTTCAACAATCTCGACGGGTTTCTCGATAATGTGCATGCTTTCATCAATTTGCACATCCTCAAGAGGAACATGAAGGTTCTCATCCGCTAAGCATTTCTTGAGATTCGAAACATGGAAGGTCGGGTGGACATTGCTTAGCTCAGGTGGAAGATCAAGTTTGTAAGCCACTTTTCCAACTCTGTCAAGAATTTTGAAGGGGCCTACGTATCGAGGAGCTAGTTTTCCCTTTCTACCGAAACGAATTACTCCTTTCCAAGGGGATACCTTAAGTAGTACAAGGTCCCCAACTTGAAATTCTAAGGGTTTACGACGTTTATCAGCATAACTCTTCTGACGACTTCTAGCCTTGAGAAGATTATCCTGAATAAGCTGAATTTTGTCTGTGGTTTCCTGGATTAGTTCGGGTCCAGTGATACGAGCTTCACCAACCTCAGTCCAACAGACAGGTGAACGACATTTACGACCATAGTGTGCCTCGAAAGGAGCCATGTTAATGCTGGCGTGATGACTGTTGTTGTATGAAAACTCAACCAAAGGAAGATGAGAATCCCATGCGCCACGAAAATCGATGATACATGCCCTGAGCATATCCTCAAGTGTCTGGATGGTCCGTTCAGTCTGACCATCTGTTTGAGGGTGATAAGCAGTACTCAGGTTCAACTTGGTACCCAAAGCATCTTGTAGAGAATCCCAAAAGTGAGAGGTGAAACGACCATCGCGATCAGAAATAATATCCAAAGGTATACCATGACGACATACGACTTCACTTACGTACATCTTTGCCAACCTTTCCACAGAATACTTCTCACGAATAGGTAAGAAGTGGGCTGACTTGGTCAAACGATCGATGATTACCCAAATACTGTCAAAACCTTTAGGTGTACGAGGGAGTTTGGTGATGAAGTCCATAGCTATGCTCTCCCATTTCCATACAGGAATCTATGGTTGTTCAAGCATACCAGATGGTCGTTGATGTTCAGCCTTGAACTTGGAACAAGTGAGGCATTTTGCAACAAAAAGAGCAATGTCTTTCTTCATACCAGGCCACCAATAAGAATAACGGAGATCTTGGTACATCTTGTCAGCTCCAGGATGAATAGAATAACGAGACTTATGAGCCTCGTTCATGAGGAAGGTACGAAGATCATCACGGTCGGGAATGCACAGTCGATTAAGAAAATAAAGTAGCCCATCGGGTTTTGTTGGGTCTGCTGACCTGGAGAAGAACAGATGATTGGAAAGCCAAAACATGCTATCTATTTGATCCTTGAATAAACAGTCTTTACAACTTGCTTCTCCCAAAAGACTGCTGACCCTAACTACTGTTCTATCCAAACAACTGCTCAACAACTGCTGATACAAAGAACTGCTAAGGAAACAACTGATGAAGAACAACTGCTGACCAAAGGTCTGATGAAGAGCAACAGCAGATACAAGTACTGAAGACCAAAGCACTGCTGGAACCAACAGCACTTAGGCTCCAGCAGTGGATACAAGACCATCAGAGTTTATCTTCCCCTAACCGCTTAATACGCTACCATCTCAATTATATTGGTCTCTTATGGATTTGATTCCTATATTAGCCACTAATAATTAAAATAGAATACCACTACATCTAAGTTCTATATTTCTAAAAACCATGTATAAACGACCTCGAATTAAATTATGATTACCTGCCTAACTTCCACGTCCTTTGTGGTTATTTCAGTGATCGTATTCTCAATGATCATCTAATTCACCAGTGTAAATACGAATTGAAGGGGTAGGGACCCAAATTTACTAGGGCCCCTACCCAAAGCTTTAGCCCAAAGCCCCGAACAGGGCCACGAGGCCCAAAAAACTCCAACAGATCAGGTAGGGGCGGAACAAGCATAGCGGGTGCGATACCAACATCCGCCAGGGCTCAGAGAATAAAACCAGAAGGGAACACATAACGATAATCTACACGCTCGTACAATATGGTACGAGCCATTCAGGGTTCAACAACGTGTGGCAAGGAGCATGTTGCACAATCAACTAGCAAGGGAATCACACGTGTCCCGAATAAGCCCGCAGGAGACAAATAGTACATCTCCTGCACGCGTCAGCCAATGAAAACACTTGGGACCACCTTAACAAAGATATCCACTAACGAAGGCCCGCTGAGGGGACAACAGTACACTCGGCAGCCAATCATATCCAATCAAACCTGTGGCCAATCATATGATGCCACGTCAGAAAGAACAGTACGCTCATCCTCTATGATGTATTACACGTTGTATATCATATCTTGCTGGGCCTAATCTTGGGCCGATATGGAGGCAAGCCCTTAACTGGGTCTCGGCCCATCGGGTAAGTTAAGGGTAAATGTTGAGGCCCGTGTGGAACCTATTTAAGGAGCACTTCGTCTCCTTGAATAGGCCATTCAGAAACCCCTGAAGAACACACTAAGGTCGATTACGTTTTTGTGTCTGCTAAGTAGATTCCTTCGGGATTCGAGGCGGTCGCCCCACATCGGTTTATTGTGTTATTTCAGGTCTCCAACCGGCAAGAAGTCATTCATTCTAGCGAAGGATCTGAGCTGTAGAAACGAGTTTAACCCCCTACCCATAAGGTTAGACTTTTGTTTCTTCACGAATGTATAGATGTTTGATGATTATTTTACACCAGCGTAATAAGAATGATATTACAAAAATTATAGATGTTGGTTTATATAGATGTAAGTAAACACTGATGTAAATAATTACACCATTATAAATACGAATGTATAGATGTTTGGTGGTTATTTTTACACTAGCGTAATACAAATGTATGGATGTTTTGTTGGTTATTTTACACTAGCGTAATTTTTTATGTGAGTAAACACCGGCGTAAATAATTACACCAGAGTAAATCATACAAAAATTATAGATGTTTGGTTTACATAGATGTAAGTAAACACTAGTGTAAATAATTACATTAGTGTAAAAACGAGAGGGAATGACAGAATGCACATATTTGATTTTTTGTTTTCAAAAGGTAAATTAATTAAAAAAATAAAATAAATTTAAAAAAAATATGATTCTTTTAATAATGGAATAAAAATTAACATGATATTATATTAATTTGTTCTCTCATTGTTTTTTACCTAAATACCCCTTAATGTACTTTATCATATTAAAAAAAATAGTAATAAAAAGTTAGTGAACATGTCAACACAAAAAGTCTCATCCTTTGATCTTAATCATTGGATCATCAAGATCAATGGTCCACATGATTTCTCATTTTATCCTAACCCTATAAATATATTCATTAAATTGTTGTGCATATAAATATGTTCGTTAAATTGTTGTGCATATTTATCACAGATATTGCATAAAAAAGGTATTTCTTTTAACTTTTTTTCTTTATTTTTTTATTTTGTATAAAAATGTGTTAATTTCATTTCAATAAAAGGGGCAAATTACATAAAGATCGCAGGTAGGCAGATAACAAGTTGTGTCGCCACCCCTTTCTGGATAGAAAACCTTAATCTAGTGAAAACAAATCCTCGCCCCTGGGGGTCGAGAAGTTGTTGTGAACCACCCGCTGGACTATCGTCAGGAACCTAATCGCCTCTGGTGCCAATGAGCCAAATCTCCTTCTTCTAATAAAGGAGTAGCTAGGGGGACACTTGTCCCCATACTAGAACTCCTCAATATGAGAGTACACATGTCAATTAGCCAAGCTACTATCCAAACCCATATTATAACCCGGATTTTTTTGACCTGGGTATATTACACTCATACGCGTTTACTATCCTCCAAAACCTAAACAGCTGCCCCTAATCCTAACCCTAACTTTCATCGTTTTCTTTGACCCTGCTCACCAAACGATTCCATCAATGGCGATCTATATGATTTGAAGCAAATCGTCCCAAATCTCCTATCGTTCTCTGCCGGTATGATTTTGTATTTGTTGTTTGTTCAATCTATTATTACGATTACGATTACGATTTCCTTAACAATATTGCCGTTTTTTGTTTTCATCGGTTACGGTTTTTGGGGGGATTTTTTATAATATCTTCTTCTCTGTGTTATGTTTCAGATCCAGAACACATTAAGATGTGATATTGTGTCCCGTTGTATTAAATCCGATTCATACGTTTTTTTGGATTAAAAATTAGGGTTTTTTATAACGTTTCATAACATTCAAAATTGGGGGTTTTCCTCCAATCCGTAAGAAAAACATTTTCAGATCTGTTGTTAAAGACACTTATTAAAGGATTCATAATATTCAGATTTGTTGCCGTTGTTCGTCTTTTAGGGTCTATTTCTTGGTGTTTTTATTTAAACATATGTTTTCCCTATGAATGTTTTTCAGATCTGCAAAGTAGGTACAGGTGGTGTGGCACCTCTTTTGCCTTCTTGATATATGCCCTTGATTGTTAGCTTGCTGGAATATTTAACTTTTATAGGTCAAAGTTTGTAAATAGAACTCCACCAACTGAAAATTATCAATTTGCAAGGTAGAGGCTTTTTTTCTCTTCATAACACCTATATATGCAGAAAATCATATAACTTGAGTTCAATTACGTTGCATTGTAGTTACTTATTTCTCTGTATTACGAGTCTTTCTTCTTCTTATCCTCATTACTTTCAGCTACAAAGGTATGCAAAATTAGTATGACACCATATGTTTAATTTTATTTCTAATCTATTCTAATAATCTAACTTTGTATTTTGTAGTTTCATATTGAATTGTGCAGGCACAATCACATAATCTACCTAAAGAAATATAGTCAATCAACATTAATCCATAATATCCGTTGTATCCATATCAAATGATGATGTTTGTGAGTTAACTCGAGATAGTACTTTATTGGTCATTAAAACCCTCGAATGACATGTTTTGTTAATAAGGTAGATCTTTTTTTTTTTTTTTTTTTTTTTTTTTTTGTTGATAGTAGCATTCGTACAATTACTTTATTAGTGTATATTGAATGTTTTCTTATACTAACCGTGGGAAATAACATGCTTTAGTAAATGTTGGTGGTGAGCTCTTAAAGTAATGTTGGTCATGTTACACCTGAAGTGGATGCTCGCCTTGCTTATGGCACACATGCCATTGTTGAAAAGGTATAACAATTGTTGTCATTTCTATGCCATTTATCATGTATATATCTTCTAATCTTGTGTTTACATTTGTAATGTTTATATTTTGTATGACGTAATAATTATTTATGTCCATGTCGATAATGGATCTAGGAGTTAGATTATTTATTATGACTGTTGTTTTAGAAAAGGGGCATAACTTGTGGCTTTTAGTTAATGGGTCAGCCTTGTCAGCTTTAGTAAACGGGTCAAAGACTGAAAATCAACAACTGAAAGAAACGAACATGGCATGAGATATATCCTGCATTTTAAAAAGCGCGCCTAGGCGCAAGGCGTAGCCTAAGGCGCCTTAGGGCTTTGCGCCTATCATTTTTCCCAAAGGCGCGCGCCTCAGGCACTTTTTTGTCAAATTTCAATCGCTTTTATCCCTGAGGCGCACGCCTCACGTAACCTGGGTATTTTTTATGCATAAAAATGTTGTACCTTGGTATTTTTGACTTGTACATATAGGTAAAATCACGTAAAAACCTTTTTTATAGCTATATTTTGGGTAAATGAAGGTAAAAACTCATGGAATATATATGGGATATATAAAAAAAATTCTATAATTAGTGTGCGCTTCGGGTACCAAAATCCCACGCTTTTGCGCTTTGCGCGATGCGCTTAGATCTCGTCGCTTTTGTGCGCCTAGCGCTTTTTAAAACCAAGGATATATCTGCTTGACAAACTATTTGTATCCAGATATCAATTTGATTAGGAAAATAATAGTTGGTGAGTTATCAAGGATTTAATATCTAAAAGATGATTTGTTGTCTTTGACCAATAGCCTTTCATTTAATTTGTATTTTTTTCAACTAGAGTCAACCAATGAGCTATATATCCAGTTTAGTGCAAGTAACCAAAGGCAAACTTGATTAAACTAATGTTGTTTGATATTGGTATTTGCAGCAGCATCCACATTACATAACCTGCAAGAGGCAATATATGATCGGTACGTCGTGTTGTTTTCTGTTTTGGCTACATGGTATGTGTGCGGGAATTTTGACATGGAGTGGCGCATATGGCAAATCGAAAAAAACCTAAAACACTTGTCGTCACGATGGCGCCTCAGCTTTTTATGTAACAAAAATTTTCATGATGGTAGTTCTTGTACCATTGAGGTTAGTAATTTTTTTTTCTTTCTTTACTCAATAGCCAATAATTAAACCATTACTAGAAAACAGGCTTTCACTGACCAAATTTAATAGATGGAAGGATCAGTTGGAAGCTGATCACCAACGGATACTTCAAGATACCAAGCTAAAAAAGACATTTAACGTTTTAGAAGATAAGGAAAATATAGAAATTTTCCATATTCTTATGTGTAGTGTTCTTTTGACTACCTAGATCATGTTTTTTTATGCAAGTTAGAATAGCATGACTTATTTTTATCAAAATATACATAATGGTCTCTTTAAATAGTCAAAATGGGTCTGCTCCTAACAGTGAATTTATGTTGCTAATTTCATTTTGAGATATATGCTTAATAGTTAACAGAAAGACCAAATTAAAGCGAGTTACCTTGATCAAACAAAAAAATAGTCAGTTTCACATTTACATTCTGACCACATGCACTATATGTCGGATTTTGTCTACTCGCTTTTATGCTTCTACAACACTAGAACAACACACGGCTACCAACAAATGACTGAGAGTTTAATTTAAAGAGTTAACATTTATGGTCAATATCCTTTGTGGTCAGAATATATGTTAATTTTACTTTTGAGGAAGTGTCTCACTTTTGTTACAGTGATAGTATATAGTTGTTCACGCACAGTACGCATTTGAGTTGTTGTATCATTACTGCAATCATACGCGTTGAAATCTTTTTCAGGGTATGGAGATTGTCTGAACCTCGCCTGAAGTTCGCTGTTTGGTTCCTCAATTGAGACTGTTGACAGTTTGTTATGTTACCATTTATGTTTCAATGTTATATATGGATCGTATCTCTTTCTTTTATTAGTGTTCAATGTTATTTGTCTTCTTATTTGTAGAGGTTCATAATGTTATATAGTAGTTTTATTTTAAGATGTCATCATCACGTAAATATAGGAGGGAATCTTCTCTTGGTGCGTGAACCGGATCAAATACTTGACGGTATAAATCCGAGTTGCTTCAGTTTTGATTTTGCCGTAACGCACGATAGTTCAAAATGGTATAATTTACATTTATAGTCCAAAAAATAACTTTTTATCTATAAAAACTGTGATGACCATTTGATCCTTGCAAGACCACACAAAGGAACATGTGATAACCATATCTTTTAGAAGTATAATCCACAATCTTTACCCATCAAAATAATCCTGAAAATAACTTCTTATATGTAAAAATTATGTGAATTTTTGTTTTCAGTTAGGTGAAAATAGCATTTTTCAAAGGTATATTGGTACAGAGTAGTGTTAGATGAAGCTCAGACAATCATTAGTCTCTCCTCTTCTGATAAGAAAATTCATATTAAATTTAACAGAAGACAATTACCTCTTGCTTTATATTTCATAATGAAAATAAACAAGAGTCAAGGACAATTTCTATCTAAAGTTGGGCTGTATTTGAAAGATCCGGTTTTTAAACATGGACAATTGTATGTTGCGCAATCAACAGTCAACAGTGGAGAGTCGAATGAAGATACTAATATTGGACAAAGATGGTAGTGTTACCAACCAAACACAAATGTTGTGTACAAAGAACTATTTGGATGTTTGTGAGTAGCTTTATGATATGTTAAATTACCATTTTTTTATTTACGATTTATTAATGTTCCTTTAAACATCTTAACAATGGTGTTTGCACATGGAGCCGCATTGATAGGTTTTTGGTGTGTGATAACGTTTTTAATAAATGGCCAAATGCGTGTGTTCGGGTTTTGAATAAGGAATTTTCGGATCACTCTCCTATCATTTTCTCTATAGTCGATACTAATTTCGGTCCCAAGCCTTTTAGAATGTTTGATTCTTGTCTCGATAGACCGGGATGTTGCGAGTTGGTTCAATCGGTGTGGGAAAGCTGGAATCCTAGAGGGGCCGCTAACACTAATCTTCAAAATAAACTTAAAAAGCTTCGTGGGGTACTAAAAGCTTGGTTCGAAACGTACAGTGCAAATGAGAAAGATGTTGAACGCAATCTTCGTAAAGAAAAAGAAGAGTATGAAAGCCGAATGGAGTTAAACGATCTTGAGGAAACGGATTTATGGATATGGTCCGAGTGCAAAATGGCGTTAGAAGAGATTGAGAAGCACAAGACTCGGGATATTCGACAAAAATCTCGGGTGAAATGGGCTACGCTGGGTGACGAAAATTCTAGTTTTTTCCATTCTGTCGTGAATGGTAGAAAGGCTAGAAACTCTATTCCGGGAATTATGATCGACGGGGTTTGGGTTACGCAACCATCTTTAGTCAAGAGAGAAGTTCTAAAATTTTTTAGGAACCATTTCAAAGATGATCATCCCACTCGACCGGTTTTAGTTTGCGAAGGTTTGAAGCAGCTCTCAAATGCCGATAGTCGAGATTTGATAGCTAGATTCACAAGACAAGAAATTAAAGATGCAGTGTTCGATTGTGGTTCTAACAAAGCGCCTGGCCCGGATGGTTTCAATTTTCGGTTTGTTAAACACTTTTGGAATCTATTCGAGGAGGATTTTTATAATATCTTGGCTGAATTTCATGATTCGGGTAACATAAATACGGGATGCGGGACGTCGTTTATCACTTTAATTCCTAAGGTGAAAACCCCCATGGGATTAAAGGATTATAGACCTATTACCCTTGTGGGTTTGGTTAGTAAGGTTATTTCCAAAGTCCTTGCAAACCGACTCAAAAAGGTAATGGGCCAGGTTATTTCAGAGGCCCAATCTGCTTTTTTAGCCGATCGCTTTATCCTTGACGGGCCTCTTATGCTTAACGAAGTTGTGGCTTGGTTGAAGAAAAGAAATAAAAAGGCGTTTTTATTGAAAATCGATTTTGAAAAAGCTTATGATAATGTCAACTGGCAATTTTTGTTGTCTATATTATCGCAGATGGGCTTCCAACAAACATGGTGTGAATGGATCAAAGGCATTTGTTTGTCTGCTAGAGCTGCGGTGCTAGTAAACGGTTCCCCTACTTTCGATTTCAGATGCGAGAAAGGTCTTCGTCAAGGCGATCCTTTGTCCCCGTTTCTGTTTCTTATAGTGATGGAGGCTTTATCATGGATGTTGAAAAAAGCTCAACAGGTTGGAATTTTTAAAGGGGTGTGCATAACAAGCAACGAAGCCGATTTGTCCCACTTATTATTCGCCGATGACGCTCTTATTATGGGTGAATGGTCTCGTGACAATATTCAAAGTATAGCTAGAATTCTCCGTGTTTTCTACCTATGCTCCGGTCTTCGTATAAATCTCCACAAGTCCAATATTTTCGGAGTTGGTGTGGAGGATATTGAAGTGGATAATATGATGGAGTTATTGGGGTGTATTAGAGGTGGTTTTCCTTTCAACTATCTCGGGATTAAAGTGGGTGCCAAGATGTCTCGGGTTAGCAATTGGAACCCGGTCATTGAGGTGGTTACGAATCGTCTTGCTTCATGGAAAGCGAAAACTCTTTCCATTGGAGGTCGCTTGATACTTATTAGATCGGTTTTGGAAAATCTTCCCATTTATTATTTTTCTCTTTACAAAGCTCCAAAAGCGGTCATAGATGCTATCGAGTCCATCATGAGAAAATTCTTATGGGCGGGTAGGGTTGAAGAGAAAAAGATTCCTTGGGTGGCATGGGAAGTTGTTACAACTCCGAAAAAAAATGGAGGGTTGGGTATTGCTAAGTTATCCGAGGTAAACGACGCCTTACTTCTAAAGTGGTCTTGGAGGTTTAAACATGATGGCAATACTCTATGGAAGAGGATCATTACGGGTTGCCACGGGTCGACTAGACCGTGGGCTATGCTCCCTTGCAATGCGTCGTTAAATGGGTGTTGGAAAGCTATCGTCAAGGTTGGGGAAAAAAGGCTTTTTAGTGGGGCGACCCTTAACTCGTTCTTTTCTGGAATTCTAGGAGATGGAAACGCTATTTGTTTCTGGAGCGATATATGGCTGCGAGATGTTCCATTACGTCATCTTTATCCTAATCTATTCAGCCTTGAAAAGAATAGATGGGTGAAGGTTTCGCAACGGATATTAAGGGTAAACAACGCCAATCTGATGAACTGGGAATGGAGAAACCAACCTTCTACAGCCGAGGAGGTGACCGAATTATTCAGCCTGCTGAACGATATTTACGAAATGGAATGGGGAACAGGTTCGGACTCATGGAGATGGAAAGGAGAAAAGAATGGGATCTTCTCAGTGGCCTCGGCAAAAAGGCTTCTTGCTCAACGTGATCAACCCAGCGCTAGTTCGATGATTCAATGGAAGAGTTGGGTTCCATTAAAGTGTAAAATAATGGTTTGGAGGCTTGCTTTGGATCGGCTCCCCACCGTTGCCGAACTTATCAAAAGAGGCGTCAATATTACCGATCAACATTGTAGATTCTGCCAAACAGAGTTTGAATCAGCAATGCATTTGTATACTGGATGCATCTTTACGCAGGAAGTGTGGTCTCGAGTCGAATCATGGTGCCGTGTGCCGCCTAATATAGTTTTTGATATCCCGGACTTGTTGCAGCTTCCGAACGGGTATAAAGGTTCAAGAACAAATCGATACCTTCTACAAGGAATTGTTTATACTACCATATGGCTGATTTGGATTGAACGAAATAATCGGACGTTTAATAACAAAAAACGAAGGCCTGCAGAGTTAGTAGAACAAGTTAAAATTACTACGTTTTTCTGGGTTCGTCATAGATCTAGACATAAAAATGTAGTATGGAAAGATTGGTGTTATTGTCCTTTGGATTGATGTTGGTTTTTGCTCGTAGGCCCTTGTTTTGAGGACCTAACGGGCTTGTGCGTTTAATGAAATTCTCTTTTCAAAAAAAAAAAAAAAAAACATCTTAACAATGAAATTTGTTTTATTATTAATTTTTATGTTTTGATAAACTATATTTAATCACTTTGAATTTTCTATGTTCATTTGGCTTGCACTAGAATAACTATCTTATTATTCGTTTGATTTCACTCTTTCTTTATAAATATGTCAAATCAAACTTTAGTACGTTCGATATACCCATTATTGCATTTCATTAAAATCCTTATATGATATTTTGCATGCTGCCAAAATCCATATCAATTCGATTACTGTAACAACCGGCAAAAATAAGGTAATTCCGTACAGATTAATTAGTATATGATTAACGTAATTAAATGCAATTATGTGAGATTTAATTATCAAGTCCTTAGGAGATAGCAATTTCCAAATAGTGCATAGGAATGCATACGTTTAATGGTAAAACATGATTGGATCATGTGCGAATAAGCTATCCGGTATGGACGTTGGCAATTACCCGGTAATAATTAAATAAACGAAAAGGATCCCGGACACCCAGGATATAAAATAAAGGGTATTTTCACGAAATATAATAAGTTTTGGAACTCCAAAACCATAAGTGAAAACGTCTTGTACAAATCTCCCGGTAACGAATAAATTGCGCGTACCGCACCCGATACGCGTATAACTCATAATTTCACCCGGCAAAGGCCTAAATAACCAATCAACGCTTAAATTAGACTATATTTAAGGGTTATTAAAGGTATTTTTAATGTCCGAATAACGCGCGATTAAAACCCGAAAAATACCCGAACGACACCCGAACGACGGGGGATTTAACTTAACAAATATTGGGTAAATATTTGGAGTTGTGGACCCCACCTAGACCCACAAAGGGGCCGGCCTAAGGGCCTTTGTAATCCCCTTGCATGGTGCTTTTAATAATAACCTACAAGTCTATGGGTATTAAGCATGCATGGGCAAGGATATTATGCAAGATTACAAAGTACAAAAGCATGCTAAATCTTGTCCCCTCTTGAGAAATATTTCGGCCATATGGCCATAGAATCCAAGACATAATCAAACTCATTATACATAAGTACATGCACATGCTTGAATATCTAGTAGAAGATCATAATAAATCTCTAATATTTAGCCAAGATTTGCAAGCAACCTCCCACCCATTTATGCATACAAATACACGGCACATACACACACTTACATAATCTTCCAAGATCATTTTTGTACAACACAATCTCTTACATCCTTAGGAAGATTATGTGCAATCCATGGAAAGATTATATAAAGATTAAGGAGAGATTTTGTGTACTACCTAAGATCACCGAAGATCCTTTTCTTCCTTCTTTAAACTCACGGCCAAACACCCATTAATATCCATCCAAGAATCCATTTTTGTACTACACATATCTCTTAAATCTTTAGTAAGATCACATGCAATCCATGGAAGATATGGTGAGATTATATAACATGTGTTAGATACATGAGCTAACAAAACAACATCTCTTTCTTCTTTCTCCCTTGGAGCCGTAGGCTTCTTCACACACACACACACTCTTCTTTCAAGTTTTTACATCTTCAAATCACTTAGAACAATCCATCATCCAAACCCCCATTGTGTGTTTCAAGAGCTTGGAGCTAAACCACTTGGAAGAACACACTAAACCCCTCTCAAATCCAAGGTTTTTGTCTTCCCTAGCCTTGTGCTAGTAGTAAGTTTCTTAACCTTGTTTTGATTAATAATATTCATGTATGTGTTCTTAGAAGCAAGTTGTACATGAAGGGTTTAAAATGAGGTTTGAAACATAATCTTTAATGGGTTTTACATGAGTAAAATGGATAATTAAAGATATGTAAATGGATCATGGATTGATAATGGTAAAGTAGTGATCTTGAAAATGTATAAAATCTACACATACACTAAGTAGATGATGATTTGATTGAGATTTGTAGAATAAACTTGAATGTATTAAAAAGTAACTTTAATCATCTTAACATGATCATTTAAGACATAATAAATGATGGAACATGTTAAAAGTTCAAGAATAAAGAAAATGAAAAATTAAAGTTTACTTACTTAGAAGATTGATATTTTGATATAATGGGCAAATACATAAAACACACATACAAGTAGTCTTACATTTGGAATATAAGACTAACAAAAGTGTTTTGATACAAAAATAACTTACCAATAAAAAGTTGAATCTTCAAAGTCTACTACTTTGAGTGAAAAATGTTAACTTTGGAAGTTAGAGTAGAAAAGTGCAACATTTGAAAGTTAATGGACTAATATTGTAACTTTGAAAGTTAGAGGGCTAAAATGGATATTTTAGAAACTATTAGTCCAAAGATGCAATAATGGGAAGTTTGGTGTCAAAAGTATAAGTAATAAACTTCTAAGGATGATTTTGGTAAATACTAGTAGATACTTGGGTATTTTGTATAAAAGTATATTTTTATAAAAGTGAAAGTTATAAAAATATGGTTTGTATTAACATAAAGATTTTTATAAAATAGAGATTTTATAAAAATGTTAAGCAAACTTGAGAAACTTATACAAAAATGAATACTTTTATATCAATGGGAATATAAAAGTATTGGAAGCATTTTTGTATCTAAGTTAACAAGTTGGGCTAAAATACAAACCTTCCAAGTAACATGGGTTAGAAATGTGGATAATATTTCTATAAAGCACATGTTGGGAAAGACTTGGAAGAATTAACTAATCGAGTTAAGATATCGAACTAAGACGCGTTAACGAACCGTACACGGACGAATCATGAGAAAAATGCCATAGCGGCAAGATAAGAAAAATATATAAATTGAGAAGTAAAATATATATATACATTATGGGTGAAAACTAATAAACACTTTCCTAAGTGTTAAGGAATTATTCGTGGGAGAAACACATGACATAAACAAATAAGACGTTAAACAAACGTATATACTTAACAAGAAAATTACACATTTATATATATGTACGCTCGTCTCGGCAAAATTCTAGTATATCTACTTAATGGGAAAGTAGATATGTGGGAAGGAAAGCCGCGACGAAAGGACAAAGATATATATATGTGTATGCCGTATCAACGAGATCCTAGTATATTTATTTGAATGGGAAAATAAATACACGGTATGGTGAGTTGAATCGGGTGTTAAGAAATTACAATCGAACGACAAGATCTTAGCATATTTGTTTAAATGGGAAAACAAATGTGCGGCAAAGTGAGTCGGGTCGAGTGTTGAAATATATATTATATCGAGCGATGCGATCTTAAGTATAATTATTTAAATGGGAAAATAATTATATGTTAAGTGAAGTCGAGTCGATGATAATAAAGTACAAGTTAAGGAAATATTAACAAGAGTGATATATAACTTGTAACACAAAGGGTAATCTAACGCCAACGAAACCTAGGATACGCGCTTAATTAAACGGGATTTGGAATGACTTGTGGTCGGGAGTTGGGTGTACAACTTGCCAAGGCACATGCACTATAGGAATAGTGACTTATACGTCTAGGACGTTTGTAGGTGCGAGACCCTCTATGCTATCTACCTAGTGAGCCAGACAGTGATTCAGGTGAGTTTCACGGCCCCATTTTACTGTTTTAACTGGGGGAAAGATATGTTTGCCAAACGTTGTCACGTGTTGAAATGTTTTCAAAGGTTAAAATGTGATAAGTGGTATGATGAGTACTTGAGCAGTGATCGCCACTCGGGGTTGAGTCCTCTCTTCCGTAATCATTAATTCAGGGAAATGAAACCGAAAGAATATTTGAATAGTACTATTGGTGCCTGACAAGGCCCACCCCTAATCGATAGCGTCGATTATGCATTAGGTTATGCCTGGGGTGCATATATTCTGAACTTAAGTCGTTGGGTTCCGAGGAACGACTTGGAGCGGGGCATTATTATTAGTCTTGGTTTGGTTATGGGGCTCAAGGGATTGCTCATCATTATAGTTTGTAGGAGCTAGCTACTCCTTACAAAGGCCACAAGTTGTGCAGGTTTCGCACATGTTGTAAAAACGGAAAATCGATCGACAAGATCCTAGTATAATTACTTAATGGGAAAGTAATTATACGGTAAAGTGAGTCGAGTCGATGGTTGTGAAAATGTTGCTGTTATGAAGCTAAAACCTGTGAACTCACCAATATTTTATATATTGACGTCTTTTTAAACATATCTTTCAGGTAACTAAGTGCTGAATAAGTATGGGGCT
The DNA here is from genome assembly GCA_028751855.1 of Ambrosia trifida. Taxonomy (NCBI): domain Eukaryota; kingdom Viridiplantae; phylum Streptophyta; class Magnoliopsida; order Asterales; family Asteraceae; genus Ambrosia; species Ambrosia trifida. The sequence continues at coordinate 53,280,894 of CM054128.1, forward strand.
AGTGCGGTGGAATTCGGGATGTCGGATACCGGTCGGGATTTCATTCACTGTTACCTTCGGGTTGGAACATAAACGGAAATTCCCACATTGAAACTTAATGTTCATCGTTTTAAGTAATGCCTTGTGCAATATTGTAACAAGATACTCATTTCCGACATTCTAATAAATTGATCTTTTCTAAATTAAATATAGTTTGTGTTAATCTTGACTTTGATATACTTTCGAGCGTTGCGCCACGTGTTTCCGCCATTGGCGTGGTGTGACAATTACCTAACATTCAATAAATAAAACAAGTTGCATACTATAATATTGATAGATTTTTTTTTTTCATTTTACGTTTAGATCAACCGTGATTTGTTAAACTATGTTTATTTACTTTGAATTTTAATCTTCGCTTGCATGTCGTTACACTAAATATGTTATTATTCATTTAATTATTTGTTTTTAAATCACGTCAAATCACACATTTTTTATTCATATATCCTTTATTGGGTAAAATTAAACCTTTTTGATAATATTTTGCAATCAACCAAAAGATCCGGTTTTCAGACATGGACAATTGTATGTTACATTATCAAGAGTCAAGAGTAGGAATTGACTGAAGATATTAATAGTAGACAAGGACAGTAGCGTGACAAATCGTACATTAAATGTTGTTTACAAAGAGATTTTTTGACAACTATGACAAATTTTTGTAAGTCTCATTTTAACTGTTTTTCTTATTTTCTATTCATTTATGCTCCTTAAAGTTTTAGTATTACGGCAAGGTTACATTATAAAATTTGTTTAACATTAAATGCTTTTTTTTAACTTTTATTTTCTATTCAAGGGCTGAAGCAATATTTTATTGTGGATTTTACGACGTAATTTGTACAAGTTCCAAAAACCTTGACATGCATAATAAAGGAAAGCATCACGTAAGCATGATGAAGGGTAAATACGTTGAAGAAGATGATGTGGAGATGTGTTTTGCTTGCAACGTTCGATGTGAAAATCCTAGGAAATTACAATGCTGCAATGGATGTTATGAACAAATTCATAATTAGTTTTTTTTTCATACTTGATTTAATTCATTTTATGATGCACTATTATTAAGTTTTGTGAACATTATGTATTGAATTATGTTTTCGTTTGGAAATATTTTTTTGTATAGTGGAAGAATTTTTTTTCTTACGAGATTTATTTGCATCGATTATTTTTTACAACTTAATATTTTCACGAGTAAAAAAAAATAAAATATTACGACATACTTTAACATATAATTATTTAAGAACTTGGACAGAATATTAATTTTTCACGTTACATTTTCTTTCATGTTATGTTTTACGCTTTTAGTTATACACTGCCCTTATAAAGTTATTTAGTTTTATTTAGTTGATAAGATGTTTTATTTAAAAATTTCGTCACCCGTGAAGTTCACGGGTCTCTAACCTAGTGTATGATAAAAATGAGATTAAAAAAACATATTAACCTAACCTTCACGACGTATCCATCTATATAACACACACTAAAAGCTAAATGCCACGATACAAACTACTAGACAAGCATCATGATATATATCTATAGTCTGTCCCTCCCCGTCCTTTCCACACCACAAAAACATTTGTGTCCCATATATTACCCCGTCGCAAATACTCTAAATAAGGATTGAGTTATTCTACAAAGGCTACAAAAAATGAGAAGAGTGAGAAAGATACAAAGAACACAATAGAATATGCAATATGAGACAATGAGATAGGGATGAGCTCGGGACGGTATCGATACCAACCGATACCGATCCTGGAAATACCGATCCCGAAAACTCTCAAAACCCAATACCGATACCGAAAACATACGGTACGGTACGGTATCCGTTTAGTATCGGTACGGTACCGGTATGGTATCGGTATTTTAACTTAAAATACCAATGTCATACCGATCTTGTACCGATAACGATAATACCAAAACCAAAAACCTCTAAATGTGGGTACCGATACCGAACACCCTCGGTTCAGTATCAGTTTAGTACGTGATCGGGACGGGACGGGATCGGTATTCGGCGCTACGTGCTCATCCCTACAATGAGCCACAAAACATAACACAATGCCAAAAAATATAACACAATGCTGAAGAAAAAATACACAATAAAGTAAAAAAACGACACAATGATGAAAATAAGAAAAAGACACAATATTACATAAAAGACACAATGATATAAAGCATATTCTACAAACTACAAGCTAAAACCCCAAAAAACGAAGACCTAAAAACTAACGTCGTAGGGTTCGATAAGACGATTCCAATGCCGCTTGAATGAGTTCAATCAGAGTCCGTTTGATACCCTTCCTACAACTTCCTATTTTTTTCAGTGTGTATTTGATCCTTTTTTTTGGAAATAAAACTTCATTCAAAACACTGAGCGAGTCCTCAAATCAAGGACCGCCTCAAAAACTAATTACAGCATATACAAAGGGTATTTAACCCAGTCATCCCAAACAAGCCTGAACTTACTCGTTCTATATTTTAACCAAAGAAAAGACATTGATTTTACTAAAGTTACAACCTCTACCGCCTTAGGAGCCGACTTCTGAAAAACCACCTTATTTCTCTCTTTCCAGACTGCCCAGCAAGTGATCATGAATATTCCTCGGACTACCTGCTTACCCTTACTAGATATTGGGACCAAATCGGGCGATTCAACCATCTCTGCAATCGAACCATTGGAAGGTGGAGGAAAGTTGCACCAGTTCCAAACTTTGCACCAAACACTATACGCGAAACTACACAAAACAAATGCATGGGATACCGACTCGGTATCCACTCCACAAAGCGAGCAGGAAATAGACTCCAATTGAACACCGCGTTTTGCTAGCTCCAAACGTGTGGGAACTCTTTCTTTTTCTATCCTCCAAGCTAAAATGTTGACTTTGGCGGGAACCCAAGAAACCCATCTCATATTATAACTAGACTGCCCATCCGTACTGTCTCTCAAAGATTTCTTGACTATCGCTACTGAAAAATCAGGACAGCGGTCCCAAAACCATTTGTCATTGCTGTTTGAGAACCGGAACCTGGAAAGCAAGTAAAAAACGTCCTGTATCTCCGATATACCTTCCATTGTATGGGCTCCCATATCCCAATCATGCTGCTAAAGAAACCTGATCACCTTCTTGCTGCAATCGGTGACTTACTGTAACAAGCTTGTTCCTGTCAAGAAAGTATAGAACAGGCCACCTATCCGATAAAGGGGGTATTTCCATACCAAATGTCTTTCCAAAAAAGAACGGTTTTGCTATCCCCGATGTGGCACGAGATCAGCTTATCAATACTTCTACCTTTGAAACGGATTTTACCCAAGGCATTAACTAACCCCTCTAAATAAACCCGAGTCAATTCTATTATATAATTGAAAGCAATAAATATTACATGGTATTCAAATAGGGCATCATCCCCTCTGAGTATGCCATGTGGCATTAATTAATTTTAGGAAAAAAATTAAAAACAAAATTGTATTTTTCTCTATCATGTTTCCTCTCATAATTTTTAAACGTTAATATATTTTATATACGAGATTTTTTAAAGAAAAAATTACACCCAATTAACGAGCTTTTTATTATCTTTCCAACGAGTACCATAGTGTTATATAAAAAATGGAGAAAAAACGACTATTTTTTGTAGGGTTTTGTTCATATAGGAAAAATACACAAAGTGTTAAGGTAATTCATTAATCATGTATAGGCAAGTCAATAATTATGCTCAAATCAGTAAATATAAATTCTACTAGATTATACCCCGGGAGCATCCCGGGTTGAGAAATTTAATATGATACATCAATTTTACATATGAAATAGACTGATGTATAACTCTAATATTAATATCTAACCTAAAATAAATTAACAATGTACAACTCTAATGCTAACACCTAACCTAAAAGAATGTAGAACTTTAATGTAATTCTAGTATTAACACTTATCCTAAAGACTAAACAAATGTACAACTCTAACATACTAATATTGATACCTAACTTAAAACAACGTATAACTCTATTAACCTATTTGGCCCTGGTTGAAAAAAAATTCATATTTACTTATTTAAACATAATTAGTGACTTGTCTATACATGATTATGATTTACCTGAATACTTTGTGATTTTTTTTCTATATGAACAAAACCCTACAAAAAAATTTCTCCGTTTTTTAGATAGCACTATGGTACTCGTTGGAAAGATAATAAAACGCTAATTAATTTGGTGTAATTTTTTTCTTTAAAAAAATCCCGTATATTAAAGATATTAATGTTTAAAAATCATGGGAGGAAACATGAGGGTGAAAAATTCAATTTTGTTTTTAAATTATTTTTTTCCTAAAATATCTCAATGCCACATGGGATGACACATGACACACTCAAGGAAGAAAATGCATCTTTGAGTGCCATGTCATTAAAATGGCTTTGGTTTATTATATGTATAGATATAGATAGATTTTCAACATGTGTTAGCATTGGATTTGTACATTGTTTTATGTTATATTTTAACATTAGAGTTATATATTGTTTAAGGTTAGACGTTAACATTGGAGATACATTGTTAATTGTTTTAGGTTAGGTGTTATCCAAAGTTTTCCTACATGTAATGATAAATCGCATCATTCTATTTCATATGTATAATTGATATGTCATATTAGATTTCCAAACCCCGGGACATATTCCTATGATATAATCTACTACAAGTAGTAAATAAATATACCAAAACTTCCAACAATATATAAAAAAGGAAATAATATTGTTTTAAATTTATTTAATATAATAAAATAATAATAATAAATGATCCTTTTATCCAGGGCAAAAGATGAGGCATAGGGCGTTGATGTAATCAACATCCAGGATTACCCTGTCCCACTCCCTCCCTGTTTCTTGTCCCCCACTTCATCTCTGTCAACTCAACACCAACACAACACACCTTCTCCTCCTTCTCACCCGATTTCCAACGAATACTCATACCACCAAATCTCCTCCTCCTCATGTCTCAGGTATAATACTACTACTTCAATTCTATCTCTCTTTTACTTTGCTCTCATCCTATTATTTTTCAATTGTGCATTTCTTTGTTTGTGGTTTTGCAGGTGAATGAGAAGCTTCCAGAAGTCAAGGCTACGTCAGCCACCGGTCTCTTTATTATTATTATTATTATTCTCATTTTTTTATAATTTATTATGTTATATGATTTGATAATATGATGGAAGGAAGTTTGATATATTGATGTTGAACTATGCTCTTATCTTTTTAGCACTTTATTACACTAATTGCCACAACTTTTTTGTCATTATTAGGTTTCAATCACTATTATTAACTTTTTTTTTTTTTTTTTTTTTTTTGTAGTAAGATTTTGTGGTTAATGATTATATACAATTGGATAATGTCTACTATAAAACTCCTAATTCTTTTTACAGTGTTCCGACTTCCGAGTCACATATTTTAGTATATATGATGGATTTTTTGAATGATGTATGTAGTGCAATTGACTCGATAGATGTAATAATATTTAGATGTTTTGTAATCATAGTCCTAAGTAAGTAAGATTGTTATTAAAGATAAACATTTCCAAAACTTTGGTACTATGTTGATGCCGCATTTGAAGCTTTCATGAATGGAGGTATAGTATATCAAAATAAAGTTTGTTAGAAGGAATATGTCTTTTAAGCCAACTTCCTTGGCCTAACAAAATTACATGTTCGGGTTAAAATATCTCGCTGACCAATTGTTTAGTGTAAATGTGTAATCACACAAACGTTAAATCATGCATCTTGAGTGCATTTGGAGCACAGATCTACACGTATCATGTGTTTTTTGTTTGTAGCTGCAAGCATATCGATTCTTAAATTCTTATTTGTTAGAGAGAAGAACGATGTGTGGACCATGCTGTATTTTCTAAATCGTTTAAGTAGCCATCATTGCCCATCAAGTTTAGAGGGTTGACTGGTAGACCATTGCTATTTGAAGGCAAAGCACTTATGTGTTGGGTGTTATATTGATATATTCTATGTAAACTCTTCAAAAAAAAAAAAAAAAAAAAAAAAAAAAAAAAATCCTTGTAAAGAGTAAGTTGTTAGGCTATCAAATGTCTTGTTTGTTTGTTTGTTTCTAAATATCATTAAATATTTGTTTAATTTAGTCTTAATTCATTCTGAAGAAACAAGTGATCCAGCTGTGAAGAAATCTTCCTCTGAATCAAGCTCTGCGGATACTTCATCCGGAACAGCACCTGCCATACCATCCATGCCAGGAGCTGGATTTCCCGGAAATCCTTTTGACTTCTCATCTATGGCTGGTCTACTTAATGTACTATATTCCTTCTTTTCTTGCCATGATTATTTGCACACACGAGACTATCAATTTTCATGCATGACGCCACTCATTGACTTGCATATGCACGTCTGCACGTCAACATTCATACTTTTCTGCTCCATCAAGTATTAGTAGTTCAGGCTGCCTTATTACTGTATATCTTGAAAGATGTTACCTTAGACACATCGTTAGGTGCATAAATTCATCCTCCTGGGAGAAAGAGGGTGTTACACAAGTCAAAAAGGGTAATTATTTTGTATAGCTTGGCCCGAAAGATCACGCTTCATAATAAATAATTTGCGTGTTACAAAATTTTATTATTTCAATAAATTGTTTATTTGTTTAGTTCTCAAAATAAAAGGATTAGGAGGTTTTATGCATTAAAAGATGACACTTTGGGTTAGTTCCGTCTCGTTTGACATGTTCAGCCAATTTGACTTGTTTTCTTTTAAGCAGTGGAAACTTAAAATACTACATTCTTTTTGTTCTTGTAACTTGCAGGACCCAAGCGTGAAGGACTTAGCTGAACAAATAGCAAAAGATCCATCATTCAACCAAATGGCAGAGCAACTTCAGAAGACCTTTCAAGGTGGTGAAGGTGGCATCCCCCAATTTGATACACAACAATACTATACTACTATGCAACAGGTTATGCAAAACCCTCAATTCATGAGCATGGCTGAACGCCTTGGTAGTGCCTTGATGCAGGTATTTACTTTCTCTAAGCTTGCTTTATATCTTGTTTTTCTCGTAACCTGCTTCTACTTACTGCCATAACATTTATGAATATATGTTGCAGGATCCATCGATGTCCCAGATGCTTGAGAGTTTATCAAATCCAGCTCAAAAGGAACAGCTTGAAGAACGGATGGCTCGTATCAAAGAAGATCCATCCTTGAAACATATTTTAGAAGAGATAGAAACCGGTGGCCCAACTGCAATGATGAAGTATACTATTTCATATCATGATTATTATACATATATGTGATTACTGACTGTTTTGAGAAAAAGGCAAAAAAATGTTGGTAGTTGACCCCAAGTAAACAACCCAATCTTACCCTTTTTGCCACCCAATCTGCTTTTTATAACTTTTAAGCTATAGTTGTTTGTCACCTCTTATGGTTTGGTCACAAATAAAATATAATTGTTTCTCTTTGATGTGTGCTTAAATTGTAGGTACTGGAATGACAAAGATGTTTTACAAAAGTTGGGTGAAGCAATGGGCCTCCCAGTTACAGGAGACCCTACTGCTTTTGCTGGAAACTCAGGAGATGGTGAAGCGGAAGAAGTAAATGAAGATGAGTCTGTTGTTCATCAAACTGCTAGTGTTGGTGATGTGGAGGTACACAATCTTCAAACATACTTTTTTCTACTGTTTTTTTGTGATCATAACGCGAATCAGTTCCAACCACCCCTTCCAGCAGTGAGATGTCTTGATATGCATTTCAATAGCTTGATTTTTCTTGTAGTTTTCTTTGTCTATATCTTGATGCGGAGGGGCATTTATTTTTTCTCTAATTTGTTTGTCGCCTTCATAGTTTCAAATACACGACAGTCATGATTCATTGTTTAAGAGATGGATCATTTGTGTAATTATTATTTGCTTATGAATTCATTAAGGCTTACTCAAGTTATATAATAAATCAAAATGGGCCACTCTTAATCTTTCTAACTTAGAACGGGTACAAATTTGCCAACACTACCCACCACCACTGTCTTCTGCCGATACCACCACTGCCACAACTCCTGTCACCACATCACCTCTGCTTGTGGCGTCATTGCCACCATTATCGCCTCTAGCCACTATAAAAACAGATATGGCCGGTGAACCCATTTTGATACTTTTTTCCAAAGAAAACCTGTTATAACCTGAACTCATTTTGGTCAGAACCTTTCTTTGACCCTCTTCCTGACCTAAAAACTTTGTGTGGCTTAGTTACAAACAATGCATTTAAGCAGATTGCTGTTTTGTTAATTTTACTGTCAAAGGAACTGCTTCATGCTCCATCCTTTGTGATTTTAAATTGAAATATGTAATTTTAAATGTTTTGTGAAATAATTAGGGTTTGAAGAAGGCATTAGAGTCTGGTGCAGATAAAGATGAAGAAGATGCAGAGGGAAGGACAGCATTGCATTTTGCATGTGGTTATGGGGAGGTAAGATCTATCATCTTGAGCTTTGTTCTTTTCTGAAGGAGCTTGTTTATTTATGCGTATTAGATTATTTTTATTTGATACACCAATAAGCTGTTTCAAGAGTGTTTCGGACTTTTGGGCACCTTGTATGTTACTATGTTTATACTACAGGGTTCGGGTCAAAACATATCAGGATGGCCCGGAACATTTTATATATATTAAACATGATTAAAATAATATTATTACAAGGAATTCTAAATTTTGAAATAAAATGATGCACGAGGTTTTATGCAGTTTGCATACCTTGGGTCGACTTTCGATGCATTTGACTTGCTTAATCCTTTAGTTTTGGACCAATTCACAAAATTTATTCATTTGACCCGTTAGAAACAAGCTTACTTGGGTTAATGTTTGCCCAGGTGAAATGTGCTCAAGTTCTTCTTGAGGCTGGAGCCAAGGTTGATGCTTTAGATAAGAATAAGAACACAGCCCTTCATTATGCTGCTGGTTATGGTAGGAAAGAGTGTGTTGCCCTTTTGCTCGATAATGGCGCTGCTGTGTAAGTTTACTATCCACCAACCTGTATTATTATTATTATTATTATTATTATTATTATTATTATTATTATTATTATTATTATTTATTTATTTATTCGCATAGATCCTTCTCCAACTCCGTTTACACCTTTTGCATCGGAAATTTCACCTTGTTCCGCTAGAATAGTCATATCCAGACTCCGGAGCTTTTGCATAAAATATCTTTAACTGGATTTGGTCATTAAGGAAAAACAGTTTTCTTTCAGTCTTTTTAAAGTTTAGTTTCTGAAACATAATAATCTATTTTTACCAGCCAACCTTTAGCTTGATTACTGTTTATTAACTGAAAGTAGTGGTGTAAAATGAGTAAAGCCCGAACGTGACGAACTTGAGCTTGGTTCATTTCGAGCTCTATTTCTAAAGCACAAGTTCGACTTGTTTATTGTTTAATGGTGTGTGTATATAGAATTACATATAATACCACTATATAAATGTTATTATATATATGTCAGAAGCTTGGTTAGGTTTGTTTTTTAAACTAGCTCTAATTTAGGTTTGACCTGGACTCGAGCTCATTTAAGCTCGGTAATTTCGTGCTTTTAGCAAGCCAATTTCAGTAGCTCACTAGTAGCTCAACTCATTTACAACTATAATGGGCCCAAGTTCTAATAGGAGCCAATTTGTGTTTAAAAAAAAAGAAAGAAAACCTAATTATTTAATTATTTTGTGCCATCAAAACCCATTTTACTTGTAGCTATTTTTTAGTTTGACCCGGCCCTTTAAAGATAGACCACCAGAATTAATCCATATAAATAAACAACTTAATTGTTCTCTTGTTAGTGATAATTTTGGACTTGATTTTTGTTTTTGTTGGGTTGGTTCAGAACACTACAAAACATGGATGGTAAGACGCCTATTGAAGTTGCGAAACTGAATAACCAGAACGACGTATTGAAGCTGTTAGAAAAAGACGCATTCCTGTAAGTTTGAGGTTGCTTTTTCATTAGTGTAATGTTTGTGTTAAAAGGAATTGGTTTGCTTCCCATCCTAACTTATATCTTGTGGTATTTTTTCGGGTCAAATCAGATGTTTGACCTCATCAACCGTGTGTTAATTATTTATAGAGTACGATTATAACGAAACATTTAAAGTTCAAATCGCATCGGTTTTTGTTCTACCTCGTATCTTTCTTGTTTTCCATTCCTTGAGTTGTGAGCTGCATGCGTGTGAATGATATAGATTACGAAGTTATATTATAGTGCATGTATAATAACATTTGTACCCTGTTTTTTAAATAAATTTTGATACGTTAATATTTTATTTCTAAATTGGGTTCATTCATTTAGCATTGATGTAATAGTTCACCTTCATATTTCAATGCTAAGAAGTCCACATTTCCGAAAAAAAAAACATGTACCGATTCTAAACAATAAAAGAACATCACATAAATCATCATCCCAGCGCCAGGCCTGCATAGCTCTGAAATGCATCAATGCCTACCAACGCAACCTTGATGATGTTGCCGAGTCATAACCGTCGCATTGAATTCGCCTTTTTGTACCACACTCGCCCCTATCATGAGTCATGTCAACTCTGTAAAGCGTTCACAGAGCAATTAACCATGAATAACCGTAGATTGAACATGATTTACAATACTACCTATATTGAGGGTGGGACGCACACATTTCTAATGTTTGCTTCTTAGTACTAGGAAATTGGATGATAGATGTTTGAAGGAGTGGGGAACAACTAAGGGGCTGTTTGGTTGATTAAGTGCTGAATCATTAAGAGGTCTGAATGGTTAAGTGCTGAATCATTAAGTTGGACCTCTTAATGGTTAGTTTTCTTGTCCCATATTGGTAGGAGAGCCTTGTTAAAGTTCAGCCTAGTTCAGTGCTTAATGGTTCAGCAACATCACAAGTCTTAATGATTCAGGCTTAACCATTCCATTCAGAAGCTGAAACAAACGCGCTGAATGGTTCAGAGCCTCATTAAGAGGCTTACCAAACAACCCATAAGATAACTAGCCCGGGTTGTTTTTATTTATTTTTAATTCGCAATCTAATTTACTTCCTAATTCAACACTACCGTGAGACTCGAATCATAGATCATATGGGAAGAGACACGCTTTTACATGCCTTGGTACTGCTAGGCTCGAGGCCTTTGGTCAAGATGCTTTAGTGGTGTTAATGATGATTGTAGTGGCTGTTACGAGTATATTATCATGGCCGAATGAGTTTGTTTTCTTTTGGGTTGGGACCTATTTTGTGATATGGTATCCTGTGAATGGTTAGTGCTATATAAAACAAGGAACAAGCTACCATTTTGAGTGGGGACTTTAAGATGAAAAACGTGTTGCTAATGGTAGATAAAAGTGCTGTTGTGGAGCCTTATTAGGGCTTAATGTGAAATATGGTATTAGGGTTAAGTGGCTAGATATAATTCGTTAAGTTTAATTCTAGTAGCACATTTCCTTTTCAATGAAATAATTTTTTTTATTATATTAAAATAAACTTTCTAGTTAAATATCCATCGTATTTTAGTGGCACATAATTTTTGCCACAAAACACTATCAAATTAAATGCCACTAGCATTTACCATATTAATTCTACGTGTGTGTCTAAGGAGGAGAAATATGTAATTGACTTTTTAAGTTGAGTAAATTGCAAACAAGTGTGTAATAATTAATAAGTATCAAATTTAGTCGATATATCAAACATATGTTAGATTGACAACTCGAAACTTCATCGCGTTCATAAACCTCTTTCACAAAACAATCTTTATACAACTAAATAATCCTCATGTTAACTCTTTCTTAGCAATGATAATAGCAGCTTACCTGTTGAAAAAAAAAAAAAAAACAAAGACCTTTCAATACAGGACACTATTCAAGATGCAAATAATATGGTGTCCCCTACATACGTGAAAAATGGGAACATAAAGTAATTATCATATCACTATTCACCCATTTTTCCATGAATCTTATCTGCAAGACATGACAAAATAAAGAAAGAAATACACAATCAAAAAATGGCAAAATGAAAAAAAAAAAAATATTATGAAAAATTTTCCAAACAAGCATTAGTTTAAGCTACTGAATCTAACAAACTAGTATACTATGAATGAAAAATAAGAAACATCTAAACTTAATTTCCTATGGAACTATATTTAGAGTAATTAACCACAAAAAAAAAAAAAAAAATGCATAATGACAATTAGCTCTCAATCATATGCAAATACGAATACAGTATAGCCATCAATTGACAATAAAAACTGTGTATAGTAGTGAAAGGTTGATACATCGGGTCAACGGGTGGTTAAGTTATCTCCAACTACGAACAAAACCTTATCATCTTAGCGCCATGAGGAGAAACATTTCGATCCACACGTTTAAGGATTGATGAGCAAATATAGTTTGATGGAACCCCCCACAGCCGGGCACATTTCCGGTCTCTTGTGCACAAAAAAAAAAAAAAAAAAAAAAAAATCCTAGCTGAGCTTATACACAAGCAATCATTCATGTTCCTTTCGATATTAGTAATCATATTATAACTGTTTTGTTTTTTATGCAAAATAAGAACACCTCACTATTCAGAAACTGTCGATACCATATCAGCAAAATAGCAATGAAAAGGGCCAAAAGGCCAGAAGACGCAAAACAGTCACTTATAAATTACTAATTTAAATGGAAGCTTCATTTAAACAACCTTAATACATTCAATAATTCAAAAGACAGTTATTTTATAACTTTTTTATAGAGACCTGATCCTATTAATTTTACACCAAAGCAAAACACAGCGATATATTTGCAAATATAGGAGTTTTTAGTTGGAAGAGGTTTTGATACATACCAGCAATTAAAATGCTTGATCATAAACTCATTCCATCTCCATAACCAGGAGAGATTTCACCAAAAGAACGCCATTACAAAAACAAAGGGAAAAAAAGCATTACAAAAGGCACTGACAGTGGGCTGGATGACCTAATCAACCATCTTTTTTTGTTCCTCTTAAACAGTCATGATTTATTCACCCAAATCCTGAAACACCTACTCTGACCGAGTCCAACTCATGCTCGCTCAATCCACACTTTTATCACCAAAACCCAATCATCAAACTGTTAGGATGTCATACGTTGTTCGTGTCCAAGCATTAAACAACATGGTGGCATTGTTTTACTTGAAATATATGAGAATTGCACCAAACAAAACTAAATACCTTTTTCCATTGGAGGCTTATTGACTTCAGTAACAAATCGTTGTCGTGCTCATCAACTAAACCTCCTAAAACTTGAAAAACTTCTGGAACCAGAATGATGAGCCCATTCGAAAATAGCAACCTAAAAGGAAAATGTAATCGCAAAATATTTGTTATGCCGAAAAACTGTAGCGACTTTAGACAAATTAAGGTTTGCACGCTACCAACTACGCATTAGACAAAAAACTAAATTCTTTTAGATTATGTTGCTACAACAAATAACTGCCTAACGATGGTTCTGAGTCACAAGGAGAAAGCATCTTGCCTTGAGCCTTGTTGCAACTAAAGGACATCCCACAAATGGTAAGTGGCTGCTATGGACCTGCGGTCTGTTGGCTGATGTTACTCCATCAGCCTGTTTGTTTTGCTCGATGAAAAAGATGACGGGACAAGTCATCTTTTTGACTTAGGATGCTCTTGGTTGTTGAACCTTTGTAGGCTCCAACCCTTTAAGCATTGTTCGGTAATGTTGTTTATTTATTTTTGCTTTAGACTACCCACGTCATCAGCCCCCCAAGTCAGAAGGTTTGATGAGATAGCTTGAAAGCTTCTGACTGTTTTCTTAGTTTATCCTTTGCTTGAAAGGTTCGAGGGTTCGCTGTGATTTGGGCGGTTATTACTCAGTAGTTTAATTTTGATTGGACTTTTGATGTGACATGTGGCAGTTCGCTCAGAGATAATTTACTGCATGTCATAATTACGGTTTTTTAAATTAAAATAACCGTTTCTTTTTTTCTTTTTTAATCCCTCTTTACTTCATTTTTCACTTTACTCTTTTCCTTTCTTCATCTTCATCCTCTCAAACGTTTGATCCATCTTAGGGTTTCGTGATTTTCACCACAGCAGGTTAGTCTTTTCTTTTTGTTGTTTTGTTTACTGATCATCCTTTTAAGCACAATGGGCGCTAAAAAGGACATGGCCGTTACTTTTTCCACTCTTTCTCAGAAAGAGGTGGAATCGTTTTGTGCTGAGTGGGATATAGATTTGTCGTTCAATCCCGTGGCTCCTGGTAAAAAACTTTCTGTTTCTGAATGTCCACCTGGTTCTATTGCTTTGTACTGTCGTCATTTTGAATTTGCAAACCTTTGTCATCCTTTTTCTGTGTTTTTGTTGAATGTTCTTGAGTATTATAGGGTTTCCCTTGGTCAAATCCATCCACATGGTGTTGGCCGTGTTTTACACTTTGAATGTCTTTGTAGAGCCCTAGGGTATGATCCCACTCTATTGATGTTCAGGCGATTCTTTCGCCTTGCCAAGAATGGTGACTGGTTCACCTTCGAGGGGTCATCAGTGGAGACTAACCTTCTTTCTTCCCATGTTACACCGGTTGGGCAGTGGAAGAATAGGTTCTTTTGGGTGTCTGATTCTATTTTCCCTTTTAAGCCTGTGTGGAGGCATCCTGAGGCCGTTCTTAATGAAGGGGAACCTTCAGAGTCTGAACTAGATGATAACTTTCTAACAACTCTTAGAGCCTGTCCTTCGAGGCTTCGTCCATTTGCTGAACCTTTCTTAGTATTATCCGGTGTTAGCACTCGTTGGGACAAGCCGGGTAGAGATCCTATTGTGATGAAGGATGGTCAGGGTATGAATTTTGTTTATTGTTGATTTCGTTCACTTTCTTTGTTTTTTCCTTATGTGTTGTATTTTTGCAGTTATGTCAGCTCTTGACTTTATCAAAGGTGATGATGCTTCGGGCGTTGTTTTTGCTGATGCTGAAGCAGCAGATGGGGAAGATGCATTGACCAAGTATCAGAAAGGAAGGTATGACGGGACCAATTATGTTGTTGTCCCTAATGTGAAGGGTTTTGCTAAAGCTAGTTCTTCCAAGGCTTCAACAAGGAGGTCTAGCAGACGGCTTTTGAAGGCTGCCAAGTCTGCTGATCCTTCTGAAGCAGAGGAGTATGCTCAGAAGGAGGTTACTTTGATTGCCCTGATTGATGAACTGAAAAAAGGGCATGAGTCTGAGATGGCGAGGCATGAAGCTGCTAGGCTTAAGGTGGAGGCAGATCAGTTGGCTTTGGAAGCAGAGAAAAAGGCCTTTGAAAGTGAAAAGAAGGGGTTGGAGGTTTCTCTTGCTGCTGCCCATAGTGATAACAAATGGTTAATTGAAGAAGGCTTTCAGCAAGTCGTTACCTACCTCCTTCACTCTGCCGAATTCAATTCTGCCCTTGGGGAGGTGTATACCAAGCTTTTGACCCATGGTAAGCATGCTGGTTTTATTGCAGGGTTCAAAGCTCACGAGTCCGGCCAAGTTTTGGAAGAATCTCCCTTCTATCAGCCTAACTCCTTGGATATATTCAAGGAAACTGTCCTCAAGATGGAACACTCCAGCTATCCTTATGTTGCACAAGTCTCTTCCTTTTATGGGAAACCCTTGAAGGAGCTGAAAGAATTGAAGCCTGCTGGTCTAAACGAAGTTGTATCTGCTAAGGTGCTTCAATCTGTTTCAAGGAAGAGGGCACATTCTGGTGATAGTGAAGAAACGTTGGATGTGGCTGAAACATTTTCCAAGGATGCTAGCGTTGAAGCCTCTGAAGCTGGTCTTGTGGAGAAGTTACCAAAGAAGGGGAAGAATGCAAAGAAGGCAAAGGTGGTCAAGGCTGGGAATGAGGATGAAGCTTCTAAGCCTTCAGGGTCTGGTGACGATGCCTGAACTTCCTATTCGTAGCTTTCTTAGCATCTTGGTTTGTTAAAACAATTAACTTTGTGTTTGTGTCTCAAAACACTTTTATCTTATGTTGGAACCTTTAGTGGTTCCTTGATGGTTATGGGTTGTAGCCCTTTGAACAATTATGCTACTCGTTGGCTTTGTTAAAAGCCCTTAAATGTTAAGCCTTTATGGCTGGTGTTTAAGTTTTATCGTTGTTCATCTGTTGTTGTTTATGTGTGTTTGTCTTTGTTGTTGTTTGGGAATGTTTATCCGGTAGCACCTTCAAAGGTTGAATGCTGCAGTCATTCATCCTTAAGGTAGTCTAGGCAAACATGTCACCATCTATCCTATATACACTTATTTAAGTGTTCTCAATGTATTTTCGTAAGTTTGTTTTTTAAACTTAAGGAACGATTGGTGTAGGTTGTTCAAACCTGTCTATGAGATTTATAAAAGTGTTTATTGTTTATCTCATGGAGTAGGATTGATTTAGGAACTCACCCCTTATATAGGTTCGTTTATCCTTCGAACCTATTGAGCGAAATGGCCTGGGAGCTCATTGATGTATGAAATGTGTGATAAATATATTTTAAGTCCAATTAATTTCAAAACAAGTTTTAAATGGGAAATACCCACTAAACCACACACTACCAGCAAGTGTACCGGTCGAAAGTAGTAAAGTAAATAAGTCCGAGTATCGAACCGTGGACACTGTAATAGCGGCTCTCGGTACTAAGCTTACATCGAGTCCTAGTCTAATAAATTAAAATGATGGTGATTTAATTAACTACTAAAAAAAATAAAATATAAAATTAAAGTAAATAAAATGCAAACTAAGCAAACGAACAAGTAGAACTGGATGAGATCAAATAATGAGAAAATGGCTACCTAGGTAAGAATCAAGGTGATTGATGTATAGCACTCGGAATTGGATAAATGGGTTTTGGCTACCGGGATCTTAAGATAAACTAAACTAGACCAACACTGGAACGCGAATCATTCTCCAACATGTCGCAATACTGAATCTAGGGAAGTGTGTAAACTCACCGGTCTCGGGTTCGGATCACCTCTCGGTCTCTCCAAACTATGCTAAGGTATCCTAAATCTGAATGTCCTCTCGGCCCCCTCAGAAACAATACATCCGGGATGTGTAAGGGATGCAAGGGATAGTTACTCTAACAAGTTTCTAACACAGGATGCTAACAAAACAGGCACGCTAGGGGTGACTCACTCTCGTGCAGACCACGGTCCCGAATACCTACCAAGCTAGACACACTGACACCTAATCTCCTCTCGGTCTCAAAGGTGGTAGAATGCTAAATTACCGAATAATTAATTAACTTGTTTCTAGGGTTTACTACGTCTAGCAACCACAAGATATATCAAAAACACCAAGTCTAAGATACTAACAAAATCCTAGATCAAAAGATACAAAATCAATTAAAACTAGAATTAAGCGAAACAAATATTAATATTCAGATATCAAGCACGCATACACAAAAGAAACCTTATTAGAAAACCTTTACCAAAACATTATCCAAAACATAACATAGATCCAACCCGAAAACTATTATTCAATTGTCACCCATCATCAATACCTAGGTAGCACTAAAAGTTTAGCTACTCATAATCATGGAAATCAATGAAAACATAGGTTCAAAGTAATAATAAAACATAGTATCAAGTAGTTGAAAACACAAAGTAATCATAAACCAAAACTAGTGTTTTAGATAAACGAACCGAAGCCTTCACTAATGGTTCCAAGCCTTAATTCTCTTCTCTAAAAGTCCCTCTCTAGGCTGCTGTCGTCGAGTTCTTCTTTTTGGCTGTTTCTCTGACTTCGATCCTAAGAATGATATCTCCTCCTCATTATTGGAGCCGTCCATATATATATATATATAAATATATTTAAACACAGGATTTTTTTTATCACAAATGGGCTCCAATAATGGTCTATGAATTGACACTAGTATTTTAGCTTCACAACTTGGGCTAGTATGCGACCCGTGAATTCTCCTCCATAAATTGAGTTTTAATAATGATTTGGACCCTCAAAGAATTCTTGGGCTTCATGATTCATTCTTATTTTTTTTATATATATTTTTTTCCTTGGCCGTTGACTTGCCTCAAGTCTTTTTTTACATTCTGATTTATTATTATTATTATTATTATTATTATTATTATTATTATTATTATTATTATTATTATTATTATTATTATTATTGATAGTATTATACTCCGTGTTCTCAACTCGGGTGTTCTTGATTTGACCAAAGTTTCTCGTCTACGCTCTAACGTCCAAGAACACCTACTCTTAAGTGTTGGTGTCTCGATTAAAATTCTTTCATTTTGAGCTCATTTTCCACGAACACCTAAAAATAATAAAATAAATAAATAATAAAACTGACACGAAATGAATACAAACTTGACCAAATAATATACAAAATACATAGGAAAAGAGATGTGTTTTGCAACACATCACTCATCCCCTTACATGGTCTCTACCATGGAGTTTCTTGCAAGGTTCTCAACCTGAACTTAGGATAGAAAGACAAAGTTTCTAAAAGAGGATCAAGTGATCCTTTCATTCATTAGATGGATTAACATTACATCGTTTGAAAGAGAACAACATTTTCTTACAACCTAAACAAAGAACCTTTTGAGGTTCTTGCCGTTCCAGTGACGGGGGAGTTTTTTGCCTTCCATGCTTGCCAGTTTATAGGACCCCCCTTTGTGGGATTCTAGGATTGTGTATGGGCCTTCCCACTTAGATCCTAGCTTCCCTTGACTTTCCTTCTTGCTTGCTTCGTTGTTTCTTAAGACCAGGTCACCGGGCTTGAATCGTTCATGCTTAACCCTGGCGTTGTAGTAGGACTCCATCTTTTGTTTGTATTGAGCTTCACGGATGGCTGCTGAGTCCCTTGCTTCTTCTAGGAGATCAAGGTTAAGCAATGTTTCTTGTTCATTTGCTTGGACGTCGACATGAAAGGTTCTTGGTGTGGTGATTCTGATTTCGGCAGGTATTACTGCTTCAGATCCAAAGGTAAGGTTGTAAGGTGTTTTCTTATTGCTTGTTTTCTCAGTGGTTCGAATTGCCCAAAGAACGCTTGGCAATTCTTCCAACCAGTTTCTTCCTTGTCGGCCTAGTCTAGCCTTGATCCCTTCAACCACACTCCTATTCATTCTTTCAACTTGGCCGTTTGACTGGGGGTATGCCACAGAGCTAAACACTTGAGTTATCCGGTACTCCTTGCACCAAGTACTGAATGGTTTCTCTGCAAATTGCTTGCCGTTATCCGTAACGAGCACCCCAGGTAGGCCGTACCGGCAAATGATGTTTTCCCAAACGAAGTTAATTATCTTTTTTCCTGATATTTTCCCTAAGGGCTTCACTTCTGGCCATTTTGTGAAGTAATCAACTGCCACCAATAAGAATTTGACCCCTCCTTTTGCTGGTGGGAAGGGTCCAACGATGTTCATCCCCCATTTGTAAAACGGCCAGGCTGAATTAACAAGCACCAAGTCATGCTTGGGACTTTTGGGGACGGGGGCGTGAATTTGGCAGGCTTCACATCTTTTCAGTTGTTCTGATGCATCACGATGCATGGAGGGCCAGAAATATCCCAGGTTCATAAGCTTTGCCACAACTGATCTTGGACCGCAGTGGGCTCCGCAAATTCCTTCATGAACTTCCTTAATCAGGTACCTGCTCTGTTCAGGTCCTACACATCGGAGCAGTGGGGCTAAGTACCCTTTTTTTGTAAAGCATTTCATCTTGTATGGTATACTGCTTAGACTTGTTTCGGATCCTTTCAGCTTCAACAGGGTCCTGTGGCAATTCTCCTTTTTGTAGGAACCTTATAAACGGAGTCATCCAGTTTGGTTCGTTTTCAGTGATGACGTCTTGGACTTCCAACTCTGATATGGCAGGATGCTTGATCACCTCAACCAATACTTTCTTAGTGAGGTGGGCAAAAGTTAACGAGGCAAGCTTGCTTAGGGCGTCAGCCTTTTTGTTGTGGGACCTTGGAACCTGTTTGATCTTGCATTGTTGAAAAGTGTTCATGATTTCCTTGGCTTTCTCTTTGTATTTTTTCATGTTGGGTTCCTTGGCAATGTAGCTATCATTCACTTGGCTAGAGACCAGTAGTGAATCGGTGAACACTTGAAGCTTGTGAACCATCATCTTTTTTGCAAGCTTGAGTCCTGCAATCAGGGCTTCATATTCGGCTTCATTGTTTGTTGTCTGAAATTCCAAACGAAGGGCATATGTGAATTCTAACCCTTCAGGATTGATTAATATAAGACCAGCTCCCGAGCCTTCAACGCTGGAAGCTCCATCTGTGTAGAGCTTCCAGGCTTCAGGATCAAGAGGTTCGTCTATGGTCATGTTAACCTCAGCAGTTTCTACCCTTGGAATTTCAGCAATGAAATCAGCAAGTATTTGTGCTTTTATTGCTTTTCTCGGGACGTAGGTGATTTTGTGTTCACCTAGCTCAACAGCCCATTTGGCTAGTCGTCCCGAGGTTTCAGGCCTTTCAAGCACATTCTTGATTGGTTGGTCAGTGATTACTTGTATAGGATGTGCTTGAAAGTACCTCCGAAGCCTTCTGGCTGTTTGTACCAGGGCTAAGGCCAACTTTTCCAAAGGAGGGTACTTGACCTCTGCTAACTTTAAGGTTTTACTGAAGAAATAAACGGGTACTTGAGCTTTCTCTCTTTCGATAGTGAGAACAGCGCTGAAGGCTTCCTCAGTGACTGAAAGATAGACAGAGATCATTTCCCCTGCTTCGGGTGCTGCAATGCTGGGAAGGGAAGCCAAGTAATGTTTCATGGTGTTGAAGGCTTCCTCTGCTTCTTCTGTCCACCTGAAGTTTTTCTTGTCAGTGCAACCTTTGAGGGTTTTGAAGAAAGGTAGGGATTTTTCAGCTAGTTCCACGAAACGTTTCAAGGCGGCAAGTTTGTCGTTCAAGCTTTCCACCTCCTTCTTGGTTTGTGGTGACTTCATATTGAGGATGGCTTGAACCTTGTTCGGGTTAGCTTTTATGCTTTGTTTCCCTACGACATGACCCAAGAATTTCCCTTCTTCAAAACCGAAGGAACACTTGATAGGATTTAGTTTCATGTTGATCTTCTTGAGATTGTTGAAGGTTTCTTGTATGTCTGCAAGCATTTCGTCCTCAGTCTTGCTTTTGATGACTAAATCATCCACATATGCTTCCATGTTTCTGCCAATTTGTTTGGCGAAGGCTTTGTCGACCAACCTTTGATAGGTGGCACCTGCATTTTTAAACCGAAGGGCATCTTTTTATAACAAAAGATACCCTTGTCAGTATGGAAGGCAGTCTTCTCTTCATCTTCATCCTTCATTTGTATTTGGTGATAACCTTTATAGGCATCCAAAAAGCACTTGAAGGGGATACCTGTTGAAGGGTTAGCTCGTAAGCATGCATTATGTGAAAGAAAACGATTTTGGAGGTGTTGGATAACTTAAAAGTTGTTCTTAGGTTCAAAGGTAACCTGTCAACGAGTCAACTTTCAGATCCACCTTTGGTAAAGGATAGCAATCCTTTGGACAAGCTTTATTGAGGTCTTTGAAGTCTATGCACATCCTCCATGAATCATTAGGCTTCTTAACCATTACTGGGTTTGCAACCCAGGATTGGTATTAGACTTCTCGGAGGATTCCTGCTTCAACCAGTTTGTCAACCTCCTGGCAAGCTGCTTTGCTTCGTTCTGGAGCAAGGCTTCTTTTCTTTTGCACTATTGGTTTGATGTTTTGGGGAACTTTAAGTTCATGCTCGGCAATCTCACGAGGGATCCCTGTCATGTCACTAGGACACCAAGCGAAAACATCGACATTGTTTTTTAGCAATGCTTCAAGCTTTAAAAGAATTTCCCTAGGAAGGGCTGTGTTTACCCGTATCCTTTGATCAGGGTATTTTTGATTGATGCTAAGACCGAGTTTGCTTTGTTCTTCAACAACCGTTAACACAGAGGTTGATGGTTGGAGGGTTCCTACTCCTTCTTTGGTGGGGAACTTGGCACTCTTTCGGCTGATGGAAACGGTCATATCGAAGGCTACTACACCAGGTCTACCAATGATGACATCGTAACTGGACGGTAGGTCCAAGACAACGAAAGTCAATGGTTCGGTTCTTCGCATTTGTCCATCAGAGAAAGTCACATCGAGCACTATTTCGCCCAAGGGCTTGATGGGAATGTCAGCTATGCCTTTGATGGCAGCTTCGGCTGGCTTGAGCATGGAGCGTTCTTCGAGGCTTAGAAGGTTGAAGTATTTTGCAAACATGATTTCCGTAGCAGCTCTGGTGTCTATGTAGGCTTTTTGTGTTTGACATGAACCCACGAAGGCTTCAAGGACTAGTGGATCACAATGTTTTTCTTCGTTGGTACAAGGGAAGTAGATGCCTTGCCGTTCCCAATCCTCCAACCTCTGCCGTTTGCTTGGTGTTTCACTTTCAACAAACACCATGGCAACGTCTTTCTTCTTGCCATCAGCTATGTTTTCTTTGACACCTTTGACCAAGTGGGCTAGTTCTCCAGATCTAACTGCTTCTTCAATCCTCTTCTTAAGCTGGAAGCAGTCGTTGGTGTGGTGTCCCTTCTCTTCGTGAAACTCACAATACTGATTGGAGTTTTCGTTTCTTTTGCTTTTAGGTAAGGGACGAGGTGGTCTATAGGTGTGTTTGACTTCTTCCGTTGCTAGAATTTCTTGAGGAGTTTTGGAGAGGGCTGTAAAGTTTACATTTCTGTCCTTGCTTGGAGGGTTCCTGCTTTCGGACCTTCGAGACTCAGATCTCCTGGATCTGTTGTCATAGGTACCGTAGTTTCCTCTTTTTCGAGTAGGGCTGTTGCTTCTCCAGTTGGAAGCCCTTTTTCTTTGTTCCTTTATGTCCACAGCCTCTTCTCCTCGGATATGGGCTTCGGCTCTTTCTAAAGCCTCTTCAAGGGTTTTGGGGAGACTTTTGTTAAACTCCCTGGTGAGGTATTTTGAGTTGATGACATTCATGAACCCTGCAACCTTCATCTTTTCATCAGCACCAACGTAAGTAAGACCTTCTCTTTTGTATCTTTCAATGAAGCTCTTCAGGCTTTCATCATCCTTTTGCTTTATCTGGAAGATGACGGTTGCATCCTTGACACACCGTCTCTGTTGTGAGAAGTTGGCCAGGAATCCTTTACCAAATTCGTCAAAGGTTCGGATGCTTCCAGCCTTCAAGCCATTGAACCAGATTCGTGCAGACCCAACAAGGGTTTGCATGAACATCAAGCAACACTCGGGATCACCCCACTTCTCGATCCGAGCGGCCCATGAGAAGATCTGAAGGTGATCTTCTGGATCATCAGTGCCATCATACGTTCTTATATGAGCTGGCATCTTTGGCTTGTTAGGAAAGTCATAATCTGCTATTTCTGGTGAGAAGCAAGATAGGCTGTTTGGCTTGTAGGGTTGGTTGACAGGGTGTTCCGTCCTGTTGTTGGTCATTCCAACCGGATTTCCCTGTTGAGCAGCGATGGCCTGACTGATGAGCTGCTGCCATGGGAAGTTAGCCATCATTTGTGATATCATGTAGGGCATGAGGTTAAAACCTTGGAGGTTTTCGGTTGTGGCTATATTGCTGGTCACCATGGGGATGCTCATGGAAGCGTTCCTTACCATGGGGAGTGAAGCCATGGCTTGCTCCCATGAAGTGGCTGCCGGTGGTGGGATACTGGATATCGGTGATCGTAGAAGTTGATCCAAGGTGACTTCGTGCCCAAGTGGTGCACCGGTGGTGACGGCTTGGGTGGTAAACAGTGGGAAGGCAGTAGGACTGGACCTTGCTTCGTGCCGAGAGGTGGGGAATGTGTTGCTGGGACCAGCACTACTGCTTCCGAGTTTTGGTCTATGACTGTAGGTGGCATTTAGAGGAGGAGGAGGTCCTGGTGAGAGTGACACTTCCTCTTCTTCGCCATAATCTAGACGGAGACGGACTCCTTTATCCTTTTCCCTCATGACATATTGGTTCAAAAGGGATCTAAGCTGCAGAAAGTTTCTCTCCACTCCTTCAGGGGTGAGATCTATACGTTGGGGAGTTTGTGCAAGATCAGGGAGAGGGGAAAACACCCCTGAACGAGTGGGAGGTGGAGTCTGTAAGCTTGTCGTCCCATGATGTGCAGGTGGGGACTGAGTTCTGGCTGGAGTGCCTCCCGGAGTGGAGAAAGACACAGATCTGGCTGGAGAAGTCTGATCTGTGCTTGGAGAGATCTGGTTGACTTCCTCTTGGGACTTAGGGTCAGACATGGAGAGAGTCGGAGCTACACAACTGATTTTTTGTAAAGACAATGGCGTAGCCCCACGGTGGGCGCCAACTTGTTGCTACAACAAATAACTGCCTAACGATGGTTCTGAGTCACAAGGGAGGTTCAGGGGTTCAAGGGTTCCACTTTGCCTAACGCAGGTCGTGGTGTCCTTCTACGTTGCAAACGTAGAAGGAGGTTCAAGGTTATTTTTATTGTTTTAGATGCTTTAAGATTCTGGTTTGAGATGTACTCGAAACCAGAAAAAGAAGTTCTTGAGATCCGAGTGAAGAGAATTGTTCTCCCCACGTGCAAGACCAAAAGAATAAGAATAGTGAAGTGTAAGTGATTGTGATGGTGTAATCAGAGCTGAGGAATCAGCTTCTGATTTATAGAGAAAGGAGAACTCCATAAGGAGAAAGCATCTTGCCTTGAGCCTTGTTGCAACTAAAGGACATCCCACAAATGGTAAGTGGCTGCTATGGACCTGCGGTCTGTTGGCTGATGTTACTCCATCAGCCTGTTTGTTTTGCTTGATGAAAAAGATGACGGGACAAGTCATCTTTTTGACTTAGGATGCTCCTGGTTGTTGAACCTTTGTAGGCTCCAACCCTTTAAGCATTGTTCGGTAATGTTGTTTATTTATTTTTGCTTTAGACTACCCACGTCATCAGATTATAACTTAAATAGTCGGTTATGTTCACAATAAAATGTAAGAATTATAATACAGAACCTTCAGTCCTGTAGGAGCAAGAGTATCTAGAGCTTCAATAGGTTGAAGCTCGACGCCAAAAACCCGGTGAATGCCATAAGTCATAGTCAGTTTTAGGCATCTGCTTAAGCTGGCATCCGCCTTCTTATACCGATCTTTAAGAGGTTCACATACATTTACTATCTCATCAACCTGCAACAACGCATTTAAGTCAGTTTATAAGCATCCATGTATATATATATATATATATATATATATATATATATATATATATATATATATATATGGTGGAGAGTTCAAATGAGAATAAAGTTACATATCAAGAATAAAAAATATAAATGGTACACATGTAATTTGTACAATTCATTTAATGAGTGTATGCTATAATTTTGATAATTAAATTAAGAAACCCTAAACTATATTTTCTTTTATTTATTCAACAATATCTACACCATCCTACTAAACATCATGAAAGAACAGTTACCACCCTATAAGCCTACATAAATATATACATTCCCAATCAAGCATTTTAA
The DNA here is from genome assembly GCA_028751855.1 of Ambrosia trifida. Lineage (NCBI taxonomy): Eukaryota > Viridiplantae > Streptophyta > Magnoliopsida > Asterales > Asteraceae > Ambrosia > Ambrosia trifida. The sequence continues at coordinate 53,306,338 of CM054128.1, forward strand.
CACTTGTACCCTTCACATACATCAAATTGTGTAGGATTAATGCAGGGTTATGTGCAGCATTATTTGAATAATATTTAGTCAAACTAGTTTATCCAATCAAATGAGGAAATCAAGGTGACAATTTTTTTTTTTTTTTTGGGAACGTACAACTAAGTAGAAGCCGGGTACTCCGTACACACTTTGGCCAGAGTGAGGTGCTTGGCTCCCTTTTCAATGACGTCATTACGAGGTCAGGAAAACTGAAAAATTAAGATCAAAGCGCCTTGCTGTGGGTAAAGCGAAACACTTTGGATCGGGGGTGATTTTTTTTTTTTTTTTTTTTTTTGTGTTTTGAAGTGGTTTTTTTTAATATAATTATTGTAAAAATGGAAAGAAATCAACAGTCAGATCGGCGCTAACAAGCAACCCATACAGAGTTCGTTGTACTGGTTGCGGAAAAAAATCAACAGTCGGATCGGCGCTAACAAACGGATGAAAATTAGACGATTTTGTTTACCTTCCCATTGATTTCAAGTATTTTCTTTTTTCTTCTTCGACGTTAAACTTAGTACAGGTGTGACCTGGTTTTACATCACCACCAATTCCAAACAGTTGTTCATGCAAGCAAGTAAAATTCAGTTATTGGACATTGTGTGAGAATGCATAGTATAGAATTCTTTTGACAAACGTCTGGCTGACCTGAAGTTCCTTTGCAACGTAGTTCCTTTAAATTATAAAGAACATTAAAGAAGGACTTGTGCTATTTTTTTTTCAAACCCTTCTATCATATACCTAACACACTACAATAATTCACCATTCTATACATACAACACTGATGTGTCGTAAAACACATCTATTCTCTTATGTATTTTTTGTTATAATTGAGTCTTTTGTATATAGTTTTTAGTAGTTTTAGGCGTGTATTCGTTTGTTGGCCTATTTTTGTCATTGTATAGATTTTTATTAATTTTTAGTACTTATTTATTTATTTTATATTTTGGTAGGTGTTCGTATGAACGTTGGAGCGTAAACGATGAACTTTGGTCAAGCCAAGAGCACCTAATACGAAAGCATGAAGTTATAATAATAATAATAATAATAATAATAATAATAATATAAAAAAAAAAAACAAAAGGCACGAGGCCTTGTCAATTGTCACCAAAAAGCCCAAGTTAAAAATTGGGTGATTTATTATATGTGATATAGCGGCGCACGATTTTTTTTACTAGGAGAAGATATCAATAATTATTTTTCAATTACAATTTTCTTGGAGCCGCAGCAGATATTCATTCTACAATTTGCATATTCAATCGCACAAAAGGAAAAGGAACCGGCCAAGAACGGGGACGAGCGAAAGGGCACGGAAGGAGAAAAGGCCACGGGCACGTTAAAGATCAATAGCCAACGAGCCTTGGGTTAGGTTTAGTTTTCGTTTATTATTTTTATATACATGGTTAAAACTATTTTTATTTATTTTGTGATGTTTATAAAGATTATGAACTAAATATTTTATGGTTGCTTAGGTTTATGAACTAGATACGTTTTTTGCAGTATTTAATGATTTTTGGTTTTTAATCTTGATGTGTAGGATTACATGACTTTAATTTTATTGTAGGATTTGATATATGTGTGTTGGTGTTAATTTTATTTGAGGTTTGTTTATTGGTTTTGTGGAGCTAGGCATGTAGAGATACCCCCTAGGTCTTGAAATCAATCTAGTTCGTCAACTTAGGTTAGCGTGCTAGTATTTGGAGTTGGAGTACGACACAAGTATAACAAACTAATATAATAAATTAACTAAGACGTGCAGTCCATTCTTGAGGGTGAGAAATCTAACTCGAGATTGCTAGGTAACTAACTAGGCATTGTTCGGTAGTTGGCAAGCGCTAGGGCGGGAGTCGCTACTTGTCCGTGTTTAGAGTTTTCCTAGGTTTTCTTCATTAGAGTTTAAGTCTGCTTCATAGTTTGAGGGTTTTAATCCAGGAGAGGTTTTAATCTGATTACTGTGGGATTTTGGTACGCTAGGGCGATCCAGATCCATCTTAGCATTTCTACACTTGTCCCGCCTTAAGTTTAGTGAGCCATTCTTGACAGGAGGTTTATTAGGTAAGAATAGGGTCTCAAGTTAATTACCAGATTCAGGATTTATTGCTAGTGTCTAGGGATTTTACCTAAGTAACCAGCCTTCTTCCTATCCGATTTCTCCAAGTTCCTAGTTTCCATAAGCAGCTGAGGTTACTTTATTTATATTTAGTTTCTTTTAAGTTTATAATTATTAGTTTAACCCCCCATTTAAGTATATATTTATTTAGGCTAGTATTCGGTAGAGGTTGTGATCTTGAGTTGCACTCGCGTCTTTGGGTTCGATACTCGGTCTTATCTGTTTACTGCTTTGCGACCGGTACACTTGCCGTGCGTGTGTAGTTTTTAGGTGAGTCGTTTTAATTAAAGCTTGTGTTATTTTTTATATATACATTTACACACATCAAACACACACCTTCAACCCATTCCTTGTAAACCAGATTGATAATAGTCGTTTTCGGCATTGTAAAGCGATCGTTACTGTTCCTAATGGTTTATCCCCATCATTCATCTATCACTATTCAGACACATTATAAAAACCCACACTACCAACACCCACCACACACACAATATTATTATTATTCTATACCAATGGATGATCGTTCCACTTCTGTAATAATCAGGAACATTCCAAATAACTGTTCAGATATGGATCCTTTTATCAGAAAATCAAACAATTCCTAAAATCAATCTTCTGATAATCCACACCTTTCTCATGAAGCAAAACCTCTCTAGGGTTAGCATCACCAAACGGATTCACCTTAGGCCTCGGTTTGTTCACTCCTTACAACGCACCCGACACCTCAACCGAACTACCAGACTACGCACTCCCCGGCCTATTATTAGAATGTGAACTCGTCGGCCGAGCGTTCCCAAACGGATTTGGCCCCTTCCCTTTACTAGCGCGAAAAGCTTAAAACATTTCCCTCCATAAAACCAAAAGTAAAACCATCTTTCCCTCCTTCCCTCCCTTATTACTAACTTCATTCCAATTCCACCGTTGTTCATTTTCTTCTTCTCAACTTTACAATGGAACTTCAGGTAAAGAGTTTGTCATTGTCATTATATAATAATAATGTAAAAATTAATAATAATGTAACTTATTAGTTTCAGGTTTATAACATTCCCACACACCATACAATACAATCAAAACTGTATATATATATATATATATATATATCTCCCTTCGTTCTTCTCTAACCTGAAGACTAGATTTGATGCAATCAGAATCTGAATAGAAGTTATCATCATCATCATCCACAATGTTCTTACCTAAAATCAAGTTTCTCAACTTTACAATGGCCATCAAGAGTAACAATCAATCGATCTCGCTGCAACTAATAAATAAATAAAGAAAAATTTATTTAATGAAATTTAATGCGCATACTGCATTCGAAGATCCTTGCATTGGACACAAACCCATGGAAATTGAACTCATTCTACAATTATGCAATGAACATATTCATATGTATTAAGCAACATGCTTGTACTCAGTCTTCTCTTTAGAATTATAAAATATCCACATTGACTTAAGATTGATGAAACTGGTGGTAATGTTTTAAGCATTTGTATCATACTTTGTGTTTCGTGTTTATGGGGCGTTTGCAAAAAGAATTTTGTACTATGCATCCTCACACAATGTCCAACAACTGAATATTACGTGCTTGCATGAATAGTTGTTTTGGAATTGAGCAGTGGTCTAGTGGTGTGGTCTACCTTTTGCTTATGATGTCATCATGCGATATATAAAGCAAAAACAGACAAGTTTTATATGCTGTTTCAGGTTGCCTTCATCGTTGACATATATCTCTCCAACAACAACTTCCTCCGTACCCGTTCATAATGTCCATCAACTGAATTTTTACTTGCTTGCATGAACAGTTGTTTAACTATTATAGCAACTTCCATATGAATTCTCCATGAAGGAATCTTTTCATTCTTTTGATTAGCTTAAATCTCTCTCTGGTCCATGGTTGGATATTCTGATGACAAAGCTTGTGTTGAGGGAATGTGTGGATGTAACGATTTCCGTACATTGCCCAAGTTCTACGACTTTGTTAAACATGTTCTGTGTGACATCCATCACCCTCATCTTTCATCAAGTTGACAATTCTAGCCCTTGTACTTTTTAACGTTTTCAAATTTAATATAAAAAAAACTTTGAGTTATTTTGTGCATTACATTTTTATTTTTATTTTTTTCATGCGCTTATGTTTTAACTAAAACCGTGTTCTGAGTGTCATTTAAACATATTATAATGTAACCTTCATAAAAAAATTCATTTTCAAGTTCATTTATTTATTTTATTGCTAAAATTTAAATGCTTAAAGTTATTTAAAAGTTTTGAACACTATAATATATGTGTATACCTATATTAAAGTTTAAAAGGTTTAAGTGTTTAAAAAAATTGTGTTTAAGCTAAACTTTGTTAGTATAGTTAATTTTTATAAAAGGAAAAACTAACCAACTCTAAAATAAACTAACCTAGTTAAAACTTTAGGGACCCATTTTGCCTTGAGCTCCACACACTCTAAGAAGGTGTTTGGGATTGAGTTTGAAAACAACTTACTGGCTTCTTGAAAAAACCAATAAGTTAATAAGTCATTTGGAAAAGCACAAATCCTAGCTTTTAGAAATGAATTATTAATTTTCAAAAAGCCAATAACTCAATAAATTGTTTTAAAACTCAATCCCAAACACCCTTATTCTCTAAGGGTGGACGGGGTGGTCCGTGCCATGATTGCTGTGATGACCGCAAACACCGGCCCAACCACTGAATCACGGCCGCAATCACATAAGATTGTGATGGCCATCACACTGATTTTTTTCTCTCCAAAAATATTTTATTATTACCTACATCATATCTATATACTTTCCTTTTTAAATAATTTTTTTTCTTGAAAAATAAAACATAAACATAATTAAAACATTAATTAAACATAAAACTTAAACATTAACCTAAATTAAAAACATTACATAAATTAAAACATTTTAAACCTAAATTACTTAGCACATCTACGGAGAGTAGTTATCACAATCATCAAGAGTGTACTCCGCTGACAACACGAAATGATCGCTATCACGACCGTCCGACCTAGTATCCGAGCAGATGCAGTCGAAGTCAGGACTTGGAAGACAACATGGTTCATCATCCATACTCACATACTCCACACCAGTGTCCGTTTCGTACCCTTTCTCATTTGGAACCAGAGCAAGAGGGTCTGGGGTGAGGTTGGGTTGTGTTTCCACACATTGTATCTGCCCCAATCCCATCACAGCCATGGTGTAGTCAACAACCCAGATACATTCATCATCTGTAAGAGGGGCATCTGGATCGATACCAGCCGAACCTGGTAAATGAGGAATGGTTATTAGTCGACGAGGAGGAGTGTACATTGGTTGACGAGGAGTGTACACTATAGGAGGAGGAGACGACACTGCTTATGAACGTCTGCGGCGAGAGTATCACTTGAGGTTGGAGGGACCGGCTGTTTCGTTATGATAACCACCACCCATACCTTTGATTTTTTGTGTGTAGTTTGAATAGTGTGAGTGATAATTGTGACTGGTATTGTTTTTTGCTCGGTATTTATAGGGTTACAATACATAGCCGTTTGAAAAGTAGCCGTTTGAATATTATTATTATTTTCTAATTATTTAAAAAAAATCTTTTTATGTTTATTAATTTTTTTTATGTTTATTTATGTAAGTTTTAATGTAATGTTTTTATTTATTTTTTTTTATTTTTTTAAACTGAAATCAATTTTTATTAACACATAACCGTGAAAAATTACATCAAAATAGCGGGCAGACGGGCAACAAGCTGCGCCGCCAACCCCTTCTGAATGGCAAACCCTAACCTACTAAAAACGAACCCATGTCCACGTGGCGCCGAGACACTGCTATGAATAACCCGTTGGACTCTGGTCAGAAACGGGTGGCTTCCGGTGCCAGGGAGCCAAAGGTATCAAATGCCAGGGGTACGAAAACGTGTTGGTTCTCCTCGCAAGCTTTAGCATGTTTCTCAACTTTTTTCACCTCTGCTTTTCGTACCGCTTGCCCTACTACTTATTTAAAAAATAAAAATAAGTGTGATTGTATCATTCTACCACATGAGTTTAGTGATAAAATGTGACAATTTTATTAGTTATGATAGTGTAATGATGTGATTTTATCATGGTTTTGAAACCCGGACCGGACCGGCCGGGCTGACCGGTCCGACCGGCAACCGGTGGTTTAGACGGTCCGGGTCATGGTGTTAGACCGCTTCTGCAGATAGCCGGGCGATCGAACCGGTGACCGGCGACTAGACCGGAAATTCGTGGTAAAGAAGAGGTCCGACCGGCGAGCACCTTTCAAGTTTTTAAGTTTAACTAGCGTTTACTTCCGGTTGCAGATTCTAAATCGACGAGACAAACTCAAAGTGAAATGTTTCCTTTCAAAATAAAGCATATCATCAATAGAATCTGTAATTCAAAGTAAAAAAAAATGGAGATTTGCTTTAAGAACTCTATCCTTACTCACCAGAAAGAAAGAAGAAGGAAAAGAATATAGTAAAAATACAAGTGTTTCTACTATATTCTATAAATTTTGTATATTAGGGTTAATTCATATTTACAATAAACCCCTTTCAAAAATAAAGTTTTAGCATATTTAACCTCTTTAGCATTATATCCAGATTTAACCTTGAAAAAAATCAATTTACTTAAGAATAAAAAAGTTTATGTAACTTGAATTTGGAATAATTTCACACTATCATTTAAATACTTCTATTTACCAAAGCTTTTGTGTAGTTGTGAGTTGTACCTTCTGCTTTATGGACTGTACTGGTGGTATTCAAGAAACCCATGTGTTGGTTTTGTGATAGTGTCGTGGTTTGTGTGTGGCTTTTACACGTATCTGATGATGATATCAATCTTCAATCTACAAACCCCCACCCACACTCTCTCTCTAATCTCTCTCTTTCTCTCTGCAAAGACAACCCAAAATTCAGTAAAGTGTTCCATCTTTAAGATCTGCAAGCGATAACTCTGGTACCGGTCGATTAGAGTTTCCGACTCCATGGTGTTGCAGGTCCTCATTATTAGCAGATCTGATGGAGCCTACGCTTTCTTATTGGTAATTATCGCCAACATGGATTAGGGTTTCATGTTGTATCTTCCTTTTATCTTATTGAAATATGTGTTTATTGGGCAATTAAGACCAACTTCTTTTGTTTGTTTCACTTCACATATGTATTCATCATAGTTTTTGGATTCACCGAATTTTTTTTTATCAGTTTTGTTTTAATAGGTATATGTCGGAAGTTGTCCAATGGAGGACACCGATTTGATTTTAAAGGGTTAACAAGTTTTGAGCTCTGCCTTTTTTTTTTTGGCTGGGTTTGTGATATATGTGCCTAAATTTTGCAGCTATGTAGGTTTATTTTTTATTGGGTTCCATTTTTGTTTGTTTCTGCTTCAGTACTAAAACATTGTTAATAGTGTTTGTGAGCTTTATGAAGTACATCGATTGTATGCTTACTAGGTGTTTGATAAAATGTTTGACTTATGTTTTGCTCACCATTTGATTCATATGAGTGCATATTATTGGTTACTAACTAATACTAGCTGTTAGAATCAGTTTACTGATTTTTACGATATGCATATTGGGAGCACAAGTGAATGTTTTATTCCATGAAAGCTGGTGACTAGAAGTAATACTAATTACCTTAATTGTAAAATAACATGAGTCATGTTGCAGATTGCACATGCATAAACTGAAGTGTCAAAGCTGGCCTCATGCTCTCCATTGCAATAAATGAACTAAATTATTTATCAAACTAATTTGGTCCATCATCCATGTTTTATACTGTACTTGAAATGCTTTCTTAGCTGTAGAGTGTAGATTACTTGATGTGTATCAATGTCACTCTTTTCTCTGTTCTTTACTCAACAAAGAACCTTTCACTTCATGATTTTGTTTTGCTATGTATGTAATTTGACATCATTATGATGTCTATTGCAGCTTTAATAGCTTGGCTGGTATGTATTTACACATATGTATTTTTTGCCCAACAATTGGTTGTTTTGGTTTCCAAGTCTTTCAATTAGGAATAGTGTGACTTGCTAACATTAACAAAATATAGGGCATCTTTCAGGCTTGGGAAGTAGAGAAAAAAACTTTAGGGATGAGACATACAAAATTTTCAAGTACACTACTACACTATTAACGTGAATCTGGTAGCCTCCTTCCCGCTCATACTCTCCGTCACCAGTCGCCTTCGCCGTTGGTCCCCTTTCTCATTGAGGATTTGCATGTTGGCTTCTGGTACGGTTTTGGAAGTCGAATAGCCCTTCCGTTATTACGTCAAATGTTATTGTGATTTTTGGTAGCTGAAACTGTTTATATTGTTCAAGACTGTCATGGTTTTTTCACTATAAAAGTCAAGAACTTAATATGTATTCTATATTTAAATAGTGTTTGTTTCTTATTATAAGATTCACTATGGAAAATAGACTAATGATGGGGTGTTACTAATTATGCAGGTACTAGAGAAGCGCATATGCCTAACATGTAGGTAAACTAATAAACAAACCGCCCTTTTTGCATATGGTGTGGTTAAAAACAACCCAAAATGATTTTATTTGTTGATTATGCTATGCACACTAAGCAGCAGCCCAGATGTCCCTATGCGGGAAGTTTGACCAGAAGTCTCAGCTGTGGTGGCAGTAGTAGTAGCAGTAGCGGTGGCGGCGGTTCGACCCAAATTCCAAAGCTTCATGAGAATGTACGTAGGTGCTGATATTTGATTGTTGTTCCTTTAATGTTTTGTACAGACTTTAACAATATTGAATTTGGGGGTTTGTCAAGGTGAAGGTAGGGGTTGCAGCCAAGTTGATTGTAGATGGACTGCTGCAGCAATTTCTTCAGCTTGCGAGGCGGTGCTTTGAGACTGCACAAGCACATGTAAGGATTATTTATTCATTTACTCCAATTGATGTATATGATTGGTGTTCCCAATAAAAAATGCTTGCTATCACAGCAAACTGCTATATCTTAAGAGTTCTTTTTTTTTTTTGGTTTGTTACATACAATTCAGTGCAGTTGGGCAATCAAAAAATAACATTTTTTTTTTTTGCTGATTTAGCCATGCAGTGTCTAATATTTAGTTATTTACTAATTTTTCTATGTATTGGAATAAGTTCAAAATAAGTTGGTCAAATGCACGCTAAATCAATTAAGTTATTAGTAATATCAGTTTTGTTTTCCTTCGTTTTACCCGTAACAACTAATATATTAAATGATACGATCGAAGATTTAGAATTGACTCTTTTTTCAGTACTTGATTAAGTTGTCAAGAGCTTGACTTTATGGTCCCACTTTTCAGGTTATGTTACGGTGGTGAGCTCTCGGACCAGATCTTAGGAAAGTAAGAATTCACATCCTTTTTGATAAATGTTGACTTTTGTGGTCAAACCAGTCAGTTCTTACTTAAATTTATTTCAGATTATACGACAAACTCGACACCTATATTTGCTTAACTACTGGTAAAGTATAAATCTTAGGGCTTTTTATCAATCATCAAGTCGAATGCGGGTACACAAAAGCCTAATGCGCCTTAATGCCTGTTGTCACAGGATGGTTGACGGATGAACAAATTATCGAATTGAAATGACTAACCCTTATTCACAACAGGCTGTAAGCAAGGATGGCATTGAGACGTCTACAGAACAGTCAACATCTTTATCAAGCATTGGAGGTTCAAAAACCGTATAATCTTTTAGTATTGATCTTATATTTATCACCACTATTTTTATACCAATGTTTTAATCTTAGCAGTAGTGATGCATTCATCAATTTCTAGGTTTTTGTTGTTGTTTTAGGTTTGTTTTATTATAATTGTTGTATAATGATGCTTTTATTAATGTTTTCAGGGTTGGAAACTGGACAACATACATGAATGTTGGAGCGGGAGGTAATTCGTAAATAGTGCTATGTTTCTTTTATCGGATGTATGATTGGCTGTAGTGTGTTTCTGGTTGTACGATTAAAGGATGTTGAGCAATTGTGATAGACACTTGATCATATTGGAGCAATTTTTTTACCTCTTCAACATGTTTCCTGTTTTAACAACTTTTTTTTTCTAAACGGTTATCCTACGAATTATATAAACACAAACGTACACATTATCAAAACGAGATCAATTTGATATAGCACGCTGCAATGTGCGTGTATATAAAAAATAAGATTACCAGTTTGACCCCGCCGCAACGCGCGGGGGTCTAACATCTAGTTATTTTCTATGTATTAATACATTTCTATTTACATTTTATCTTATCCGGTTCTTAAATTCGGTTCAACCGGTCCGACCGGTTAGACCAGTAAACTAGTAAACCGTCCGGTTTAATATCCGGTCCAGTTCTGAAAACATTGGATTTTATCGTCCACCACCTCATCCACCCAAAGAAAATAATCATCAAACAATAGTCCGTATAGAAAACGTTGACACACATATTCTAGGGTTTCCGACACTGCAGATCTTCCTAATCGATCTTATAAGGTACATACATACACATCTAATCATAATCCGTCTCTTAAACTACTAAAATTTAACTAATTCTCACTATTTTTTTTTTATGTTTTCAGTATGGCTAGAGATCGTGAAGTGTCACGGTCACCGTCGTATAAACGGCGGAGGTATTCCAGGTCACCGTCGCCGGTCGGACACAGGTATAACAGCAGCCGGAGATATAGAAGCCGTAGAGATCGAACCAGCCGATCTCCTTATTCCTATAGCAGGTGATTGATACCCGATTATTAACATTATTATTTTTAAATTACATTATTTTTGTACAAGTTGAAAGAATATTGAGTTTTTTTTTTTTTTTTTTTTATTGCAATTTTGTTGGTGTTATTAACTATTGTTTATGATTTTAAGCAACAGAATTGGTAATTTTGTGTTTTTGGCTTGTTTTAAGTTGATTTTTTACTTCTATTGATATAATATTTGGGCGTTTTAATTAGACATGGTTAAAAATTAAAATTTCATTGTTGATATTTTAATCGAGCTTAAAACATCGTTAATTATTCGGTTTAAGAACTTTTTCATGATTTTGTATCATATATGCGATGGTGCAGCCGTACAATGTTTGTGAGATTGTCAAGAACTTTCATGACAGAGTGGAGCTTTAATTTAATAGATATTTAATGCAAATAAAGAGGTTTTGTCTTTAATTTTGTGTGATTAGTTATTTTGACGCCTGAAGAATGATTTATTTTAGTGGTTGGGTTCTTGCTTGAATCCGGTTAGCAGATGATGTGGATATTCAGTTATGAAGTAGTCAAGTAGTTTTGACTTGTGTACATACGACATGTTGATGTCTTGAGAATTTTTAGTATTTATGAGTTTTATAATGTTTGGTTTGATGACACACAATCGGTTGTGTGTTGCCACTTGCTAGAGATCCGACTTTGACTAAACATTGAAATTTTCATGGAAAAGAGTTTTGGTGAAGAGCAGAATAAATGTAATGTAATTCAGAAATAATACCTCCGTTTTGTATTAAAAACATGAAAAAGCAGTTGCTCTCCTCCATATGGGAAGTGAGCAGGTGATGGGTGCTGATTCGTGTTCTTTTCTTGCTCGATTCTGACATTTAGCGGTTTCTTGTGATAAAAGATGGAGCTCTCTCTTTGTACTTAGCAATATAAGAGGTAACCGTATATTGCTTCTGCCTCTATTGTGCTAGGTCAGATGGTATGGTGCGTATGGTCTTATCGGTAGCTTTACACATTAAGCCATTGCTCATATTTTATTGTCATTACAGGCGGAGAAGCCGCTCGATATCTCCACGCCGTCACCGAAAAAGTCCTTCACCAACAACAAGGCGACATAAAAGACAAAAAAGCAGGAGCACCTCATTGTCTCCTGTAGCTAAGTCTCCTAGTATTGGGCCTACGGAGCGCAAAGTTGTCACTGAAAAGATGAAAATTGAAGATGAAGAACAAAAGAAAAGGTATATCACCTCACATAAATTCTTCTTAGCCTCTTTATTCACATTTTTCAGTTATGCAGATACTTTCTTGTTTGGTCTGGTATTTTTCTCTAAGGACATTTAGCATTTCAGGATACATATTGAACTAATTTGGCATTCTATTAAAGTTGTTGGTTTCCTGTCATTTTTAAATCTAACTCACTTTGATATTTGAGTTAAGGATAGTGTTATGATAATGGACATATGTATTCGCATTTCCACACCTGTATTGAGAATAGTATGGACCTTATTGACGGTAGGAGATCAATGGTGTTTTATCTGCTTTCGGTTGTACTTTATCTATGGTATACCTGGAAGCTTTTTCACAGAGTTTTGTTGTTATAAGCTAGAAGTTGTAATTTTATTGCGTACATGTATATCTATATGCAACATATATGCAGTAGAATTCTGAAATTTGTTTAAATTTCACTCGGTAGTTAGTAGCATCAGACTCTGTAATTCACTCGGTAGTTGGTAGCTTCAGATTCTGTTGCGTATTTTCTCAAAAGAAGTCACATATGCTATCGAGCACTCTAAGGAGCGTTTGGTGTCTGGTTGCTAAAGCAGTTTTCTTCACAAATTGTTTAAAAGGCATAAAAAGAGCCAAGATCATGGGCATGAACCGCATTTTTAAGCTGCACGTTTGACCATCAACTTTACATTTGTAGCCTCACATAATTTTCAAATATTTCTATGTGCCTACTTTGTCATGGTGTGTGCATGGAAATAATGTTGAAAGTGGAAGCAAGTTTTTTAATAGACTCCATCCAGTTTTCATCCTTCCTCTAGTGACGTCACACACACTTGTTACTTTTTCTACTTTTTATTCATTCAACCAAGTAAATCCACATACAGTTCTCTCATATCCTTGGTTTTTCTCATGTTCTACTTTTTAGTGATTTGTTATATTGTTTGCATGATTAGTTGTTTTTTTGTATCTTATAAAAGAACCCTTGTTGTCAAATTTGAACTAAAATTGTTTATACATCATATTCAAATAAAAAATCATAGTGAGATTTTAGAGGCCTATTTTGGTCATTTTTCATCAAGTGAGATTATGTACCAAAGATCATCTGTACTTCTGTCCTTTTATTGAATGTATTAATCGTATATTATCTGCTTTCCTTATCAACTTTTGATCATACTGTATATACTCCTGTCACCTTTTCTAGAGCAATCCCAAAGTACAATCTCACTTTTTCCTATATTGCTCATCATATATGTTGATAGAAATTCCGTTTGCGGCATCTTCTATTGCATTAACGATCATGATTTTAAGAATTTGAGCTTGTGATGAATGTGACTGCAGAACTTGTGTAAAACCATATAAAGTATACTTTGGGGTTTATTATGGGCTACATTTACATAAGCAGTTCTCTGACTAGCTTGTACTCATGATGAATCCTATTTTACCAATTAACTAGCATGTTATCCAAGTATTATTATTAATGGATATTACATTTATGATTTACGATGCACAACTTCATGTCAGAGTTTATTTTCTCCTTTTCGAAGCCATCTACTAGGAACAGTAAAATTAATCTATTAAGATCAAAGTTTATGTTTTATGGTGTGGAATTAGGAACTTAATAGGACAACTTATACTATTTTCTCATATTTGATACATGTTTACAATCTTGTCATATTGGTGTTCACCTTTCTGAGAGTCGGTGACCTTGCTATTTTATCAGTATTATACGCGAAAGGGGTAAACTTGAATGAACTTTCGATTACTCATGATGAGTCTTTTATACTAAGTAACTAGCATATGCAATTTAAGTATTATTATTAATGGATATTAGACTAATCATTCATGGTATGGGCCATACTATATACGGTGGACAACTTCATCTCGGAGTTTATTTTCTCCATTTCAAGCCGTGCAGTAGGACCAGTAAAAAGAATTTATTTAAGATCAAGTTGATTATTTTTTGGGGTGGGAAGTTAGGAACTTAATAGGTCAACTTATATCATTGGTCACATTTGGTACATGATCACAATGTTGTAATTTTGGTGTTTATCTTTCTGAGAGTCAGATGTTGCAGTTTTTTAACCAGTATTAATCCATAAGGAGGAACATGATAACTTTTCAATTGTAGTAATATAGTCAAACCTAATATTTCTGCTTGAAACCATTAACTGTTAAAAAAAGTGCAAATCAAAGGACTGGACTTCTCATTCAATCATTTGTCATTTCCAATGCTCTTTTCTTTTGGAAGAATTAATTGTTGACCTGTTTGCTTGTTTTCCTTCTGTGCTTTTCAATTTTTGAAGTTTTACTAAATCTTTTTTTGCATGTAGCTCTGTATCATCATAGTGAATTTACAGACACACTTCACTATAGGCGATTAGGCTCTACACTTAGTTTTTCCTCTCTTCCTTCACTCGGTTGTGGTATTTCATCTAGGAGGATGCCTTTGTGGCAATTAGCTTTAAAACTGTGAAAGGTTACTTGACATTTTTCTCCACAGGCTATATGAAGGAAGATACTACTGCTATAGTTCAACTTGTTTTATTTGATGATGAATTGGGTGCCTCGTTTATCTACTGTTCACGAGTTTTGAAACTCGTTTGTTTGGATCAGGAACTCGTTAGAGGTATGCTTTGTAAGCATAATCACATATATATAGTCCTCTTGTCAACATGAAGGTCAGTTTTAGAAGCATACACCATAAAAAAAACCAAAACACATGTGGAGGGGTTTTGATAATTTAACATCAAATTGTCACTGTAGTTCCTGACTTGCAGCTTCTTGGATTTTGATCTGATCTCTGATGACCAAATTCCTATTTAACATTAATTTCTGTTTATTTTATCAGGCGTCAGCAAGAAGCAGAAATGAAATTGGTGGAAGAAGAAACCGCAAATAGAGTTGAAGAAGCTATTAAGAAGAGAGTTCAAGAGAGATTGAACTCTGATGATATTAAGCTGGAAATTCAAAGGCGGTTGGAAGAGGGGCGGAAGCAAGTTCTGATTGATGTTGCAGCTCAACTCGAGAAAGAGAAAGAAGCTGCGGTTATTGAGGCTAGACGAAAGGAGGCAAGTGTTTTGACCTTTTTATTTTATCAAGACCATCATAAAGTTTGTTTTATTAAAATTCTAAAATGGAGTAAAACTAGTATCTATTATATGTACATACAAAATTATTGTTATATATTTTAATTTTAATGATTATAATTTCATCAAACAAGTCAAAGTAGGTTGAAAGCTACAGCCTGCACAAAGCCAATTTTTAACGCATATCAGGATCTGGGATGTTAGTGAGCCGAATCTTAGCTGAGTCATTTAAAGCTTGAGTTCAGCTCGTGAATAAATTTTTTAACTCGAGCTCGACTTGAGCTTGGCTTGCTTATTATTTATTAGTAGGTTTATTTATATACATATATAGTTATTTATATTTATGTTTATAGTTTTAATTATGTATATAGAACATAATTATATATTATTTAGGTTCTGCTTACATAATTATATATGTAAAATTCAAAGTTTGATATATGAAGTCTCGGGCTTATTAAGTTCGTATCGATTCGAGCTCTTAGCGAGTTGATCTCGAGTAGTACATGAGCTGCTCAACTCATTTTGTTTACAGCCCCCCTACAGATACAAAAAAGTGTTTGTGGTCAACCCTGACTCGTGTTAACCATCCACCTCTAATATGCGAGTGGTTTTATGATGCTTGATGAAGATTGTAATATTTGAATAATGAATAGGAAGAGGCTCAAAAAGAGAAGGAAGAGTTAGAACGATTAGTTGAAGATAACCGAAGGAGGGTTGAAGAAGCTCAAAGGCGGGAAGCATTGGAGCAACAAAGAAGGGAGGAAGAACGTTATCGGGAATTGGAAGAGCTTCAAAGACAAAAAGAAGAAGCTTTATTGAGAAAAAAACAGCAGGAGGAAGAAGAGCGCGCAAAGCAACAAAAAGTGCTCGGTAAGAACAAATCCCGCCCCAAGCTGTCTTTCGCAATCGGTTCCAAATAAATTATTACTCTGGTTTTCTAAACCTTGAGATCAAGAATCCTTGAATTATTCAAATCTTGTACCAAATTACCTTCTGTTTGTAACAAGTTTGTTTTTTTTACATATTTTGGATTATCTTCAACCATTACATTCGTTTCCGTCTCACAGAAGGATGATATATTGGACTACTGTTTCTTTCTTCTCTCTTTTAGGCGGTTGGAAAATTTCGAGAAGGGGGGGGGGGGGGGGGGGGGTGTTCGATTATTCAGGTCATGACAACAATCAAAACCTAGCTACAAAAGTCGAAAGTTGAACCACCAGTTTTTTATTTGATTTTGTTATGTTGATTACAATTTAGTTTCCGTTTTCTTCTGGTCACTCCCTATCATTAACAATTTAACATGCGTTGATGTGTTGAATTAAGTTCGACCATACTAGGGTGCTCAAGTGGAGCTTGAGCTGAGTTTGGTTTGTTTGTCATTCTAATGTTGCCACCCGCCGCCGCATATCCTCTACCTCCACCAATGATGCTGACTAACAGTTTGCATACTTTCCGTTGCGATATCTTAATACAAGGTGCGGTGTCTCGAGCTGCTTTCCATCACATCCGGATTTTGGTTACCCTATGTCACAAATTTCAGGGGCGAGAAGGGGGAAGGAAAACCGAAGCGAAAGTTGGACCAGTTGTGTTGTAGCAAACGTTTATACAAATGAACATCTATTTATTGTATATTCTACTAAGCGAAACATCTAAGATACAGCCCTAGAAGGCTAAATTGAATTAGAAAACGTATCTTAAACTGGCTATTCTAAAATGATAAGTAACAAGGCTTTATTCCTTTTTGATCTGTGCACGATCCAACCTTTTGCGCTATCTGTCTACCATCACCGTAGAGTTGCAGTGATAGTTGAGACATTAACGGAATGGGAGAGATGAATTGTATTAAAACATTCACGGTAGCTTCCCCACCCCTCATTCAATCACAACCAATCACAAGCACATATTACATTAAAAATCATTACAGTTTCTTTCTCCTCCACTTACAACCACTTTCAATAACTATTAAAAAAAAAATACAGTTTTCAGTTTTCTCCAAAAGATTCTCAAATAACTCCAAATATACAACAGTAGATTTCCTATTTTTTTTTTTTCAATCACAACCACTTCCAACCCCATAAAAAATTATAGGGGTTTCTCTCATATTATTACAAGGGACCAAATGGTAGTGATCTTAAGAAGAGCCCATAATATCTTGAGGACATATTAGTGGTTCCATGTTTTTATGATTATATATTCTATATCTATATTATATTATAATGCATGAGAGAATTGTAGTTTAAAATACTTAAAAGTTAAAAATTTTAATTTCATTAACACTTAATTATCTCATTTTAGTTATTTTAGTTACCTCATTTTTAGTTAGCAGTTACACTTTTCTCCCTTCCACTATAAAGTTATAATTTTTTTAATCCTATCGTAACTTTTAAACTGTTATGTTTTAAAAGCATTAAAAAATACCTTGACGACATGTTCATTTTTGTCGACGTTTCAAAGTTTGTCTTAGTCAATATCAACGAGTAGATTGAAATGTACAAGAAAGAAATGCGTTATGTACAAGTGATTATCGCATGCAGTGCATGTTTAACTGAAAGAATCTAAAAGAAATGAATATTCATTAATTAACTGAAAGAATCCAAATTTCATCTACAACGAAATGTTTTATAATTAAAACTTTAAAAGATGTAACTAATATTGTTATAAGGTACACTCTATTAATGTGGAAGTAAGCATAAAGCAGCTAATGCGTTATTTATGAGAAAATATTATAAAGCTTGAATAAACATTAAATTAAAAACTAAAATGTAGGTGAAATTTGGAATACAAATCAACATAATTTGGACGCAATTAAAGAACTTAGACATGTTTATTGTTAATATGAATGTTGAATCATAACACCATTTCATGACCAAGTAAAACTCAAAATCGTTAAATTGAATTTGGTTTTAAATACTGTTATGCCCAATAATAAAAAATTCACAACAATCAAATGCAACGATTCAAAAAACTAAACATCGCACTTGAAATCCACGTATCAGCTCTGGCGATTCTTAAAAATGATAATGTTGTTAAACATTATGGTTCATCCTTAATTTGTCACACGGTAACAATACTGCAACACAAGCCTAGGCTCTAAGAATGTTTTACCATATTTGTTATCGATAGCTTAGATTATAGTGCTCTGTTTAAATAATCAACATTGGCAATATGTATATGGGTATGCATGCATATATTAATAGGTATACACGTAAATATAATTAGCTAAAAAAATCTCATTAAACTTTTCAATATACATAATTAGCTAAGTATATAAAATTTTAAAATAATTAAGTTTAGAAAATGTAAAAATGCATTGTAGATATTAACTGTAGGTAAATTTCTTTTAAAAACCTCGGCTGCATCAATTTGGCAGAAAACACATGATACATATTATATATTCATATGATATTAACATCGATGTTAATAACAACAAAACTCCCTAATTTGAAGGGTTCTTTTTAACAAAGTTTAAAAAAATAAAAGATAAAAACACTGAATTCGGTATTAACATAACATAACATAATAATTTTTTTACACTTTAATCAAAGATAAACATATTTCATAATTTAAAAGGGTGGGAAAATCATGAATTTTAAATTCTAAACCACATACTAACCTACTAAAGTTCATCCTATAAATACATAGTAATGCACACCTATTTCACTTGCTAAAATACTTAATCATGAATCTAAACCTGAATTCAAAGGTTGAAGCTTCTAATGTTGGTTATTTGTTAGTTTATTGTTTTTATTCGTCCCATTTTACTAATTATACGTTTTTATACGTATCTTAGTCATTTAAATGTTAACTTCTTGGTTTTGCAGATTCATTTAGATGAAAAACATACGGACATGAACAAACCAATAACCATACAAGCGTCTAAAGTAGCGTCTAAGGTTGTAATTATTAATGTTTACTTTTTAATATTAAGATGGTTGTATGTGTTTTATTGCAGGATAATGGTGATAATAGTGTTAAGATTATTTGCTATGGTGCAATGTTTACTCCTTATAAATCTGATCTTCAATGTGAATTTAGTGAAGAGGTAATATCAATATCTATTTCATCTTCTATTAACTTGTCTATTAAATATTTTTAATTTATTTTAAGGAGCAGATGTATGAAACAAATATGAAGATCGAGATCCAAGAGGCTCTCTGAATGAAAATGGAGTCAAGTTGTTGATCTAGACAATTATGACGAAAATGACAAAGAAGACATATTTGATGACACTTCAGATAGGAGAAGATGGAGGAAACTCATACTCACCAAAAGATGTAATAATCAAACATGTAGATATACAAGAAATTCCAATGATCGCTCTTGATGGCGAATGGTGGGCATACAATATAGATGAGATCATGCGGATTTGGAAGGCGTATGACTAAATTGATCTCATGATTCAGGTAGTTCACACTTGAGCTTTTATTTTTCAACTTTTATGTTTACTAATACATATTGAGTTAATAGCCAAAATCCTCCCTGAGGTTTGGTTAGTTTTGCCACATCAGTCCAAAATCGAAACTTTTTTACATTTGGATCCTTCAGTTTTACTTTTTTTTTTTTTTTTTTTTTTTTTTGCCAAAATCGTCCCTGACACTAACCCAGTTAAATATTGTCGTTAAGCTTGGGGTATTTTAGACATTTTACCTAGGAAACCAAGGGCATGTTGGACATTTTGTATACTTTAATTATTTTAGATTTATTATTATTTTTTAACCTTTAAATAAAGAAACAACCCCTCTGACCTCCCCCCCTCTCTAAGTGTTGCACACAACAACCACTACCACCCCCTGCTCGGCCACCACCGCCACACCACCTGCTCCGACTACCTCAATCATTCTCTTTGAAGCTCCGATCGAAACCCATATTTCGATTATCAGTAAACTAAAGTTTCGATTATCACTAAACTAAAACCCTCTTTCATATTCCTTAATCCAAAGCTTCGATTATCAATAAATTGAGTCGATAATGGATGAACCATGGCTTGTAAGACAATTTCATTCTAGATCCTTTGGGTTCTTGGTGGATTTTGTCTCGGGTAAAAGTCTGGGTCGGGATGGTGGTTTTTGCTAGGATTAGATGGGTTCATTTTCGATTGTTATTCGAGTCACATCATGGGTTGCTGGCCGAAGTTTGAGCTTGGTTAAACTCGGGTCAAAGATGGTCAAACCGAGTGAACACAGTCAACTTAGTCCACGTACCAGTCAAACCCGGTCAACCTGGTTTTTGAGTCATGGTCAGTGTTGGTTTATTCCAGAGAAAGAAAATGGGATGGGAGGTTGTAGCGGTGGTTGTGTGAGGGTGGTGGTTGTGTGAGGGTGAATGTTGGAGGTTATGGCGATGGCAGTGGTGGGTGGTCTAAGGAAAGAAGAAGAGGGAGATCGAGAGTGGTAGTTGTGTTAGACGGTGGTTGTGTTAGGTTGGAGCTTATGGTGGTGGCTGTGGTGGGTGGTCTAAGGAGAGAAGAAGAGGGAGATCAAGTATGTGAAGGGTTGGGGTAAGAAGGTGAGTGGTTTAGGGGTAAAAGAAGGTGGGGAGGTGGGTCCCACTTATTAAATAAAAAATATTAAAAAACAAAAAGGTGAGACAAAAAGACATAAATATCCCTCAACTTAACAAGATAATTTAACTGGTTTAGTGTCAAGGACAAATTTGGCAAAAAAAAGTAAAATTAAAGGACCCAGATGTAAAAAGTTTGAATCCCTTCTATCATTAAACCATCCCAGATCTAGCAATACTAGGAGGAACATTTCTGGTAACTTGTCCAATACTTTTAGGATGTGCAGGTGGAGGTGGTAGTGTCGCATTCTTTGCAGAGGCTGTGGATGGTGTGGAAGAAGACACAGATTTTGGGTTTGAAGCCATAGTTGTCAAAATTTTTGAAATGAGTTGATTAAGAATGAATTTTAACAAAGTTTTTGTTAAAAATAGCACCACTTGCCCTACGGTGGACGCCAAATTGTTTTGGTCAAAAATTACTTGTTAAAAATAATCTTGTATTCCAAATTAGTAAAAGTGATAAATTTGTTAAATATGTTAAAAGCTTAGTGTTATTTTTAGGATGACAATTCAGAATAACAAAGAAATAACAATCTAACAACTATGCTCAGGATGGCAAAGAATGAGTTCAGGATGGACAGTTATATCCTGAGGATGTAACTGTCTGGCAGGATGATGAAACAAGCAATATAAGTATAAAGCAACAAAGAACAACACTCGATATACGAGGAAAGCCCTTGATCACTTGATGATCGCCGACACAAAACCTCCGGAGGAGTCTAAGCCCCTGCCTTGTTGTTAATATTAATAAGAAAAATGTTTTACAACTTTGGAAGATTGATGAACGAAGTACTAAGGTTACAATAATGTGTTGTGTGTGTGAGTATCAGGTGTTCTATCACAAGAAAGCTAGTATCAAGTGAGTAGAAAGTAGCTAAGTGTCAAGTAGTGTCATATTTCGTTCACCCATCCCCTATTTATAATTACACATGAAATAAATAAATAAGAGATCGCATGATATCCGCTGCTTAGTTATGTGCCTTGAATGTTTCAGGTGAACGTTGGAGCAGTTTCAATCAAGCTAGATGTTGGTATAATAGTTTCCTTGTTTTTTGCCTTGCATTCAACATTGGACGGTTACACATTTGACCTATTCTTTAGCAAAGGTCTTGGTCTACACGCATAGTTCTTCCTTGTTTAGCTCTCTTGCTTTGACTAAGATAATATAGCCGTTAGGGAAGAGTCACAAGCTTTAATATTGATTAAATCAGTAAAGTGTTTTGAGTGCATTTGTTGAAATAAATGAACGAACACGAACACAATTTTTGTTCATTTAATTAAACGAACAAATATGAACACGCGTTTGTTCGTTCATTTATGTTCGTTTAATTAAACTTTACTTTATTTTTATTTTTATTATTTAGTTCCCTTTTTTAAGTAACATTAATTAATATTATATTATATACAATTCATATTATATTATATACAATATATTTGATATGTTCTAAAAACTTAACCCTAACCCTAACATTCTAAACATATTAGACGCTCTCCACACTTCATAGCCTCACCTCCCTTCTTTTTGATAGATACATGATGGATATTTTGAATGAATCATGTACATTCAAACTACTAATTTAGATTTGGTTTTGGTTGCATTATGATGTATTATAGGGATGAGCATATGGTCCCGAAAACCGATCCCGAACCGAAAAAATACCGATCCCGTACCGAACCGATACCGAACCGAGGGTGTTCGGTATCGGTATCGGTACCCACATTTAGAGGTTTTTGGTTTCGGTATTATCGGTATCGGTACGGGATCTGTATGGTATCGTATCAGTATTTTAAGGTAAAATACCGATACCAAACCGGTACCGTACCGAACCGAACCGATACCGTACCGGTATAATCGGTATCGGTATCGGTATTGGTTTTTTGGATTTTTCGGCATCGGTATTGTCGGGATCGGTATCGGTTCGGTACCGATACCGTCCCGAGCTCATCCCTAATGTATTAGACTTGGTTGAATTGTGATGAATTATTATTAACTTGTTTTTGCTTGTGTCCATTACTGCTCGTTTATGTTTATGAACTGTTCGTTTAGGTTTTAATGAGCGAACATAAACAAACACGAACATAACAAATTTTTTAATGAACGAACACGAACACGCCTATGTTCGTGTTCATTCAGTTCGTTTACATGCTTATATTTAAATATGCTTAGGTGAGAATAATATGAAAACCAGTGACTTCCTACCAACTCTCTATACCTAGGCAATCATAAATAATTTTGTAAGTTCCTGTTTGAGCAAACTATCATGGCACGAAGGGAATAATTTTGATGATATGAGAGTCAGGACGTTACATAAATATATTTTCTCTGCACCTAATTTGCAATAGATTTTTAACATAAAAAATGTTTTTAAGCATAACTTTATTTATCTATCTATTTTTGTTAATTACTTAAACTTGTCAAGTTACATAAAAATGGAAGGTAGACATGCAACAAGTTGCGTCGTTACCCCTTTCTGAATTGCGAATTCTAGTCTACTAAATACAAACCCATGCCCCCTGGAGATCAACTGATCTATGGATAACTCATTGGACCCTGGTTAAGAAACGAATAGCTTCTAATGCTAGGGAGCCAAATGTATTAAAGGCGAATGAGACACAGACATGTTGAATCTCTACGCAAACTTTAGAGTGCTTATCCACTTTCTTCGATTCCATTTTTCTCGATGTGTGTCAGCCACAAAACAGTTTTCCCTTAAACCGGGCAAAAAAGATACACGTAAAGTTCACACAATCATGTTTCCCTATCCCAACAAAAAACGAGTGGTTTAAATCAATAGATCACAACTTATAAAAATAAAATTAAATAAAAATGTGTGTATTGAATTTGAAAGAGCAAAGGGCATATTGGTCAATTGAGTAATTTAAATCCGACTGTGTAAATAATAAATATGTATCATTAAGACATCATTGCTCTTTCCATATCGCGGGCCCAGCGCTCGACGTTGTCTTTCCTATGTATGTGGATCCCACTCCTTTGGAAGTAGTTGGCTGTTGTCGTCCACACCAAACCTCATTTATTCCCATCACTACGTGGCCTCCTTACAGCCCCACGATCTCATCTACCATTCTTCACCGTCCGATCATTTATTAAAAAATAAACTTACTTTTAATACTTTTTTAAAACCAAAGCGCGTGGGTTACACGCGAACCGGAGGGCAGTGGTTTGAATGGGTCGGCGATTAATTCGGGCATTTGCTGGTTATCCGGGCTATAAAATGGGTCCGGGTCCTCCGCTCCCGCTGACATCAACATATCCATTTGACCGGATTACCCTAGAGTAAAAAACATTCTATTTTTTTTTTACCTTAATAAATATTATTTATATCATATTACGATTTTGATACATATTTCTTAAAAGTGCACCATTGATCTCAAGTTATGCGAAATAACCATGTTACGTTATAACTTAGGACTAACCATGTTACTTTATGCATAACCTTGACGAGTGATGCAATTTTCAATAAATTTGTATTAAAGTCGTAATATTAACATGCAACAGGAGCTAACGGTGCAATTATTTCTTGTTTTTTTATTATTCAACCATAAAAAATCGACTTGGTATACATTGCAAATCTATACATATAATAAACCAAAGCCATTTTAATGACATGGCACTTAAAGAGGCATTCTCTTCCTTGAGTGTGCCATGTGTCATCCCATGTGGCATTGAGATATTTTAGGAAAAAAATAATTTAAAAACAAAATTGGATTTTCACCCTCATGTTTCCTCCCATAATTTTTAAACGTTAATATCTTTAATATACGAGATTTTTTAAAGAAAAAAAATACGCCAAATTAACGAGCGTTTTATTATCTTTCCAACGAGTACCATAGTGCTATATAAAAAACGGAGAAATTTTTTTATGGGGTTTTGTTCATACAGGAAAAAAACACAAAGCGTTCAGGTAAATCATTAATCATGTATAGACAAGTCACTAATTATGTTTAAATCAGTAAATATGATTTTTTTTTCAACTAGAGCCGATTAGGTTAATAGAGTTATACGTTGTTTTAAGTTAGGTATCAATATTAGTATGTTAGAGTTGTACATTTGTTTAGTCTTTAGGATATGTGTTAATATAAGAGTTACATTAAAGTTCTACATTTTTTTAGGTTAGGTGTTAGCATTGAAGTTGTACATTGTTAATTTGTTTTAGGTTAGATATTAATATTAGAGTTATACATGAGTCTATTTCATATGTAAAATGTAAAATTAATGTATCATATTAAATTTCTCAACCCGGGACGTTCCCGGGGTATAATCTAGTGATTTAATAAGTGCTATGTAAAATATAAATTGATATATACGAAAATGAATGGTTGATGATATGATAAGTGCTATATAAAAAATAAAATATTATTTATTAATGTATTTAAATGAAGTGCCGTTAAAAAAATGTATTTAAATGAAGTGAAATGAATGGCTAAAGTTTAAGAGAGTGAATATCACGCCCCTTTAGGATAGAAGTTGGAAATAACATCATTTTATAATAAGTTTTAGGGTGTCATTCAAACCCTAGCTAACTCTCAAGGTCTTCTCTCTATATATGTGTGGCTTTAGGGTTTTTAATACTTCCATCCCACATCACACCTCATCCCATTTCTAAATCTATGTACGTGTATATATGTGTGACATTAGGGTATGTGAGAAGTTTAGGAAAGATTATTCAAGAAGAAAAAGAGACAATTAGTGGTTTGTGAGGAATGTTGGCTGGCTCGGTGCATTCACCCTTTTGTTTGATCTTTTACAGATACTGATTAAAGGGTGATGGCATCGGACCAGGCTTCATTCCTTTCAAATCCCTTTGTAGTTATTGATGTTATCAATTTGTTTATCATGGTGTTTTGAGAAGAGAAAGATGTTTGAAACCTAGAATTTTCTGAATTTCAAGGTATATTTATATTCAATGCCACAAAACTAAATGTTTCATATTTCTTTTTTGTTTTATTTTTCTGAATTTGTGTTATAACATTATTTAATTTTTGTGTTTTATAGAGAGAGAAAGAAAAAGATGTGTTATTTGGTCATTATTAGTTTGGATCTATTGAAGGTTCACAAGTTTATACAGTACACAGTTGCATGATGCATTAATGATTGAAGAGTACAAATGCATGATGCTTGAAAACCCTAAACAGATTTAAAGGCAAATGTAATCATTTTCCAATCAACGACTTTTCTAAATTCTTGATTATGGTTATAGTTTAATTTTATGTGTATTTTTTTTTAAAGGCCAACAAACTCGTTATGAGCTCTCGTAAGAATCCTTTTATGATGAATTCAAGATACATATGGGGCACCCGATCTTTCAGGTCTACCAATTCAGGGAATACCCGATCACCTACCTCCGCCCGAAAACACGACAGTGAATAATCAGTTTTTATGTGTAACTAATTACTTAATATTTTACAACGGAAATCACATTAAACCATTTTTGTGAAATACAGATCTCATCATTTTGACAACTAAATTACTAATGTGATAATATCCTTTTTAATTTTTTTTTTTAAATTCAAGTCTGATATTTTTCTAACTGGTTTAAAATTTAAAAAAAAATTGAACCCTAGATCCATTATCATTGTAAATATTATCATGAGGGGGACACAAGGAACCTGTGACAAACACTTGGGTTCTTAGATGAAAGTTGCAACCATATGTTGACAATAAGCTAGATGCCAGTTTGACTTTTTGTGTCTAAATCTTTGTTGGTCTATAATAAGCTTATTAATTTATTTCAAATAGGAACTGAATTTAGTCAAATATTTAGGACTTGGATACCCTAAAAGTTAACCTTGAGATTAGGTGTTTATATTTTTTAAAATTAGTTAAAACACTTTTCATAAATGAATGAACATGCGTTCAAATTTAGTATTTAGAAAAAAACAAAATAGGACATTAATAATAATTTTTTCTTCTTCTTAAAAAACCCCCCATTATATTATGGTCTCACAAGTAGTTCACAAAACAACATTTTCGAAAAAAATTGAATAATTGAAATAATAACATGGCTTTCAAATTCAAATGTAGAATATCATAGTCGGAGAAGTGGCAAAATTGAAGTTTTAGGGTTTTCAATTATTATTTTCTTGTGTAACTGTAAGTTAAAAAAAAAAAAAGTAGAGTAGTTAGAAGTTAATTAAAGATTTAAGATTCAACATATTTAATGTATTTGTCTACATTTTATATAGAAATTAAACTAAACAAAGTGAATACCATACTTCCCCTCTTCAATTTCAGTTATATACTGACATTTTACAAAGTCAATCTTAAATAGACAAACACATAATATTTTAAAGGCAATCTAACCTAAATGTTCCAAATTAATACTCTCTACATACATCTTGCAAAATTTGAACTCTTTAAACATTCTGAGCCAAAAAAATCAAAAAAGCGCCGAGTAGTTTTTTTAAAAAAAAAAAATTAAAGTTTTGACTAACACATGTTAAGCGAAACTAACACGTGTTAACCATTTGTTACCCGAAGACGGTTTTTTATTTTTTTTAAAAAAATGGCTCGGCGCTTTTTCCATTTTTTGGCCAAAAATGCTTAAAGTCATGTATATTACATACCCTAAAATTTTCATATAAAAAAAAGTCGGGAAGTTAGAGTTTCCAGAGTTTACCATATAACAAGAGTTTTCTATGGAACCCTACCCTATATATATATATATATATAGAGTTAGGTTCTTGTACAAAGTCAAAAATTTGTGAGAAGGGTGAGAAGCAATAGGGTGGTGACATGTGGCAGCCGAAATTATTAATTAAAAGGGCATCAATGTAATTTGCTTCTTAATGTTATTTTTAGAGATAATTTTGCAATTATGGTTGTTATTAATTTAGAGTTTTTTTAGGGATATTATTTCTAATGTCAAAATCATCTTTGAATTGTTATAAAATATCTACTGCACATTCTGCCATTCATCTTTCATCTATAACAATTCTCTAAATCTCATTCTGGTGTGTTTTATATTCATGTTAAGCAAAAAATGCAAAACACGTTGTGTTTTATACTAAATCCTTTTTTGTTAAGAACATCCAACATAAATCACATCATTTGTTAACAGCCCCAATAAACGCTAAGTACAAATTGAATTGTGTTTTATATTTCGTTTACAAATTGCATAACATGGTGTTTTTATGTTGAAGTATGGTGTTCTACAATGTCTTGCTGCTAAAGAGGTATAAAACACAATAATAAAATATGGGTGTAAACCACTATTACAAAACACCCAGTTAAGAACATTCAATATAAAACACATCATTTGTTAACAACCAAAATAAACGCTGAGTACAAATTCAATTGTGTTTTATATTCGTGTACAAATTACATAACATGGTGTTTTATGTTAAAAAACACCTTCATCAGCAATCGGCGTCTTCATCATCGTTCGTTAACAAAAAAGCACACCGATAATAAAGATCTGGCTGTGTGTTTTATATTCATCAGCAATCTTTGATCTGATTCCATTAAAGGAGAGAGAGAGAGAGAGGAGAGATTATAGTTATTGAAAATATTAATGAGTTGTTTTTTTTATTATAGTTTCCTAAATTGGGGGGTTCTAGATATGGAAGAAGAGTGAATGTAGGAAGTGATGGACGGTTTTTCATTTTTTTAATTTAAATATAAGATGTGTTTTTACCATTACACCCTCCAAGCAACTAATTAGCTATTAAAAATTAAACACAAATTACAAAATTGCCATCCATTTAATCTTCACCATAGATTGATCTAATCTATTGGACAAAATTGCTTCTCACACTTCTCACAAAAAACACCATTTGTACAGGATCTTGACCCTATATATATATATATATATATATATATATATATATATATATATATAGGGTATGGATCATACGAGAATCAACTTTAGGAAGAGAACCAGAGAACCAATGTGAACAGGGGGCATTATTGTAAATATATAGTTAGATTTAAAAAAAAAACCCAACGGGTCATATACGGGTTAAAAAAGATGCAGAAGTTTTGTTTCTTTATAACCCTAGTTCATTGCATATTCCTCTATCTTCCACTACTGCCACTACCACCGTCAATCCATCATCCACTACAATCGCTACCATCGTCGATCGACCACCTTACCACACCGTCTTCTCTCTTTCTGTGTGGTTTTAATCGTTAAACACTTAAATTGCGTGTTTTTAATGTTTATTATAACAAAAATTTGGTATAATAAGTTGAATTGTGATCGGATTGTAAAGTTTTAGCTGTAGATTATTGAAGGAGCGATGGATGATGATAAGATGACGAAGAGGATGGTAGTTAATATATGGATTTGTTCCAGTGTCTTCTGCTCCTATGTTCTGGAAGTCGAGGAAAACATCAAGTAATATAAGTTAATGTGTGTTTTGAATGGTTTTGATTATAATTGGCTGATTTTGTGATTGATTTTGACTGTAATTAACGATTTTAATGTTTCGTGACTGGTTTGATTGTAAGTAGGTGGTTTAAATCATTTAATGAAGGATTTTGATCATAATGAGTGATTTAGATGAAAGATAAAGAAAATTTTAAAGTGATAGTGAAACCTTTGTATTCGGCTATTGGAAGATTCCTATTTCCACACAAATTAAATATTGACTAAATTAGAAAAAAACAATATTTATGTATTTATGAAAACTATAACTTATATATAATACGGATTTTTGGTGCTATACGATCAGATAATTATAGGCATTACGAACGAAGTAAGGTGCTGATATGTGTACTCATTGCATTCATCTGCATACTAACTACATGTGATAATTTTGCCTTAATTTTTCCGTAACGATGTGGAAATTGTGCATTCATACATGTATTTATAGGCGTATTTTTATAGATTCAGTTTTATTTAAATATAGTTTGTAATATATTTGTAGATTTGGATATTTCAATGTTTTAGAACCGAGAAGTAGTAACTAATAATCGATCCATATTTTTGAATATATTGTGTACCACTATAATTGAGAACATGGCATGTTATAGATGTTAGCTTGGGAGGAAATTTTGTTGTAGTGTTTCATATTATTGTTAAAAGCAAGTGAAATTATATCTTCTTACAAGTTGCAAATATGTTATTGATGCATATGTGCATAATTTATATAGTAATGATAAAATTAATGTTAATGCACATGTGCATTTACGTTTAATTCTTGTCATCAATAAAGTCTTTCTTTCTAACACACATGTGCATATGTTATGTGGTAATGAAAAAAGTAATGTTAAAGCACATGTGCATTAAGATTAAAATTTTGGTTTTCTAATTATATGTTGTCTATTAATTGTAGTTAAAGATTGAAAAAAAATCGAAGAAGGTAACTTTTGTGCTAGTATCAAGGGAGAAAGGGTAAAAAAAAAAAGCTACCGGATGTGATTGAGAATGATGACATAATCGTTGATCAGGAAGTTAACAAAGGTCGTTATTATTTATTTAAACAATTTAGATATATATATATATATATATATATGCACATGTGCATATATGTATATTTTTCATGTTAACAAATAAATGTTAATTGTTAGTTGTTTAAACACATGAACAATGTGATAAATTTGAGAAGTATATGAGGTTCAGGTTGACAAATGAAAAAACAAGGGATATGTTAGATGAGGCAACAATGAGGTGTGAAAAGTGTTGGAAGAAGATGAAAAGGGGACAAATAAGCAATAGAAGGGGTCATTGTTGGTGGACATGAGTTTGTGAGATAACTAGAAGTTTGTAGGTAGGTGGTAACCGGTAACATGGTTGGGTTGTAATATGGATATTTTTTTGTTATCGTTTTTTTATTGTATTGATGCGTTTGATAGAAACTACATGTAGTTGTATGACAAAAATAGATGGGTGTAAAAAAGTTTGTTATTTGAAGGATGATGCATGCACATATGTATGTTTTGGGTGGCCTTATATGGTGGTTGATAGGTTGATTATGTTTGTGATTATTATTTTAGCGTATGTAAATTGGTATGATAATGAAATTGACATATGCACATGTGCATAATTATAATTAAACCACCCACCCCCAAAACCTAAACCCATCACCCAAAAAACCTAACCCATTTCCAACCATGCCTAAAAAACAAGCCCTAAAGCTAAACCACTCGAAAAATCTAAATATAATGGTGAAATGCACACATGTCTTATTTTATAGTTCTTATATAGATTTGTTTTAAGTTTATTCATGTTTGTTGTCCTACATTTGTCTTATTTTCAATTTACGGTATAATATGCATGACTAAGCAATTGACGAGTTCGAATGTATTTTATGTCTCATTTTGCGTCCATTTAATAATCATTGAATAAAACTTTTGCCTCCATATATATATATATATATATATATATATATATATATATATATATATCGCGTCCATTTAATGATTATTTAATTATGATAATTGATAGTTTATTTAAAACTGTGATCTAATAGTGAAATGCACATGTGCATACGATATATGTCTGTATATATAAATCGAAATACACATGTGCAACAGGAATGGCGTCATATGACGTAATATAAGCCATTTTTTATTATTTTTTTTATTTTTTTCGATTAATACTAGATAATCATTTTGGTGTTTTTACGTTTTTTAGGTTATATAATTTTTTTTATTATTTTTTGATGGAGGGGTTTTGTATACACACTTCATATTTACAAAAATGTCACATGTTCACATTGGTTTCTTAGTTTTCTCCCTAAATGGTGGTTCTCAAATGATCTAAATCATATATATATATATGGTCGGGTTTCTGTAGAAAAATTGGTTTGTGTGAGAAGTGTGAGAAAAATTAAAAATTGATATGTATGCATCATTTTTTGGACGTATTAATGATGTTTTGGATTGTTTTGCTTAAAAAACACCAAACATAACAATTAATAACTGGAAAAAATGTATTTTAGGGTTAAAACTTAAAACACTATATCAAGAGCATTTAAGCATAGTGTTTTAAGTAATTATTAGGGTGTTTTTATCTGTAATTTAAATTTAATGACTATAATACATTGGATTGTGTTTTAAATTTTTGTGTATTGTTGTGTTAAGTGTTGCCAAAATAACTTAAAACATCATTCCAATATAAAAAAAACATGATGGCTACATGTCAATTCTTAAAACTTCTCACACAAATCAATTTTCCTACACGATCCTCTACACACACACACACACACACACACACACACATATATATATATATAGGATTTGGTTCAAATGAAAACCTTTTCCCAAATTGAGAACTGTGAGAACCATTCTAGACCACAAATTTCTATAAGGCAAAAAAAAAAAAAAAAAAACCAAAACAAAAAAAACAAATTTTTTTTTTTTGCTTTAATCGCTGCTTTATATGCAGGAAATTGTTTATTAATTTTTTTTTTGAATTTTTTTTTCAATATGCACATGTGTATAATTGCATTATACACATATGTATAATGCAATATACACATACTAGCTGATTACCCCGGGAAGGTCCCGGGGTTGAAAATTTTAATATGATTTAATAAAAAATGATAAAAGAAGAAAACTCAAATCACGAAAAGAGTAAATAACTTAAACATAATCAATCTTAGTTAAAAAAACATTTATTTAAAGAGTTAAAAAAATAAAAAGCATAAACCATATTAAACATAATACAGTATTAAAGGATAACCTTCAACATATAATCATTTTCACGTAATTTAAAATATGTTACAATTTCACTTTGACTCATATAGATGTAGAATTCATGATGGGGGTTGAAAAATATAACCATTCTAATAATATTAATACTAATAGTAATAATTATTACTCTTGTAGTTAAATAAATAAAAAAATAACCTTGCTATAAGGTGACACCATGTGTTGCAGTGTTGCGCGATTCTTTCTCTTAGCTTCTCTTAATGAAGTATACCAATCCATCTTTAGAAGAGTGAAATTCCAATGATAGCATGGCGATTGGGCTGAATTTCAACATCGTAGATAAGAACCTGGTTTAAAAGAAAAAACATGATTAATGAATAACCTGAACACTTTGTGTTTTTTTTTTCTGTATGAACATAACCCCACAAAAAATAATCATTTTTTTCTCCGTTTTTTATATAGCATTATGGTACTCATTGGAAAGATAATAAAACG
Organism: Ambrosia trifida; assembly: GCA_028751855.1. Classification (NCBI taxonomy): domain Eukaryota; kingdom Viridiplantae; phylum Streptophyta; class Magnoliopsida; order Asterales; family Asteraceae; genus Ambrosia; species Ambrosia trifida. Next base: position 53,339,143 of record CM054128.1, read on the forward strand.
CTCGTTAATTTGGTGCAATTTTTTTATTTAAAAAATCTCGAATATAAAAGATATTAACGTTTAAAAATTATGGGAGGAACATAAGAGAAAAATTTTAATTTGTTTTTAAATTCTTTTTTCCTAAAATAACTCAATTTAATTTTAGTAATTGAGAATTGAAAGATAGAGAGATAAATTTGGGGTTTTATGTTTATCTTTTTTTTAATTAAAAAAGGAAATAAATCAAAAACACTAAAATCTTTCAATTATGATGCCACGTGGCAGTTTCATGGAGAGGTTGAAGGCATCATTGCACGCCACGTCAGCAATGTTCAATTCTTTTATATATATTAATAGATGTATAACTGAAATATACACATATGTATAGCTGAAAAATGCTATATACACTTATGTATAAATGAAAAAAAATAAAAAAAATTTCTTGCTTAAAAATGTGCGATTAATGCAAAAGAAAAAAAAAAAAAAAGACCAACGTCAAGATAACCCCCATTGAAAAGCTTTGGTAGTGTTCCTGAATTTGAATAAACATAATGACCCAGAGCACATGGAGCCATCTTCTTATTTTTCTGTCAAAAATAAAAATGGCGGACTAGCTGATATTTCTATCAGTTAATGAAAGAGCCCAATGCACAAAAATGCATGTTGGGTCTTTGAAACAGTTCAGATCATTTTGAAAATAATAAGTTTGATATGTTTTACCGAGAAGGTCTACGGTTCGAGTCCGTATAGCCCTTTTTTTTTTTTACCTTTATATGAAATGTGTGACCCAGAATGGTTCTCTTAGTTCTCAAACAGGGGTTGGTTCTCTTAGGATCCCTACCCTATATATATATATATATATATATATATATATATATATATATATATATATATATATATAGAGAGAGAGAGAGAGAGAGATGAATGTTCTTGTACAAATAGTTCTTATCCTATAAATAGTGTACGTAGCTGATGGGAAAAAAGATTTTTCCTTTTCACTTCTCATGTTTAGTCGGTTAAGCCCATTTATATTTGATCCTTACACACACTATATATATAATAAAAAAAATATTCCTAAGTGTATTGTGATTTGTTAACGATTTTATTAATAAGTTTTGATAATTTAGGTGAGGGGAAGACTAATTTGAGAACACATATATTTCGTGCGAACCGCGAGAACATTATTTAAAACCATTCAAATTCAAAATATTTTTTACACCTGTCTTTATTATTAAAATACAGTCTCAAAAACACAATTTACGCGTAAAAATTTAAACGTCTACGAAAATAAATTGGTTTTACACATGTGTAAAAAGTTAATTTTAGAGTGTTTTTGCAAGAAAAGATGAATTATTTAGAAATTAAGAAAATTCGTCTTTTAATGTTATATTTTAATTATAATTAGGTTTGTATTGAAAAAAATGATTTTGATTAGTTTTTTTATTTGTGTCACGGTTCTCACGATATTTAGCGTTATCAAGATAACCTTCTCCATTTAGGTGATACATATATATATATAAATTTTATAATTGGCCACTTCAAAAATCCATAAGCCACTTTAATGATATCTATCTTTATATATAAAAGAAAACGTATATGCTGACGTGGCGAGCAATGGATGCATCAATCTTCTCTTGAGAGTGCCACATGGCATCATAATGGAGAGTTTTTGGTGTTTTTGAATTGTTTCCTTTTTTAATTAAATTGAGTTATTTTAGAAAAAAAGAATTTAAAAATAAATTTAAAATTTTCTTTCTCATATTTCCTCCCATAATTTTTAAACGTTTATATCTTTTATATACGAGATTTTTTAAAGAAAAAAATTACACCAAATTAACGAGCGTTTTATTATCTTTCCAACGAGTACCATAGTGCTATATAAAAATGGAGAAAAAATCGACTATTTTTTTGTGGGGTTTCGTTCATACAGGAAAAAAACACATAAAGTGTTCATGTTATCACGTAAAATTAGATTTTGTGGGGAATATGAGTTATTACTGATTAGAATACTATGAACATGCAATGATTGAAAGATTTTGTGGTTAGTTAACTTGAGCCATTTGCAATAGGTTATGACGTAAAATTAGATTTTTCAACCCCAAAACTCTCCCGGGGTAATCAGCTAGTATACTATTAAAATAATGTAAGATATATTATTGAAAGAATTTTTATATATTTAAAATAAAATAAGATATAATAAAACAAACAAAAAACAAAACAACATACCTACCTGGCCCTAATTATCCCTACATTACTCATTTTTCCTCACTGACTTCTACTGTTAATTTACCCTCATTTCAATTCCTTGACTGCCTTGATTTTTGGAATGCTTTAAAAGTTTGTGTGTTGGACATAAATGCCTTCTCTAATTAATTGTACATGCTTGTTTAATGCTTTTATTATATTTTTCAATATACATATATCGCGTGATATTAATAATTAAACATATATAATTATTTGTTTATTATAATCCTCATGAATGACAAGAAAAGATGATGATATAACGAAAGGGAGAGGTATGATCCAATACCAATATAACGTAGACACTATTTTACTTTAGTAATTCATTTTTTATGTGGATCGATTATATTGTTAAAGTAAACCAAAACCAATATTTGTTGGAGACAGAATTCTTGATTAAAGATGTTTGATTGGTTATTGATGACTTCTTACTTCTGACCGGTTCTCATCTAATTGTTTGGTTTAATTATATCCCCGAAAGGTTAATATTTGTGCATGGCGGGTCCTAAGAAAAGGGTATCGACGTGCAAAGTGTTTTAAGTCCTTGCTGCCATAACACCTCTCAATTGACTGATCATTTATTTGGCGAGTGTTTGGTGCCGTCAAGTATCTGGAACTTGATTGCTAGGTGACTTGCGTTTTACCCTTGCCGGGGTCTAGAAGCCCAATTTTATTTGATTGGCTAGTGTCAGAAAGTATGGATTTAAACAAGACAACAATAAGATCACAACCACATAACAAAGAATAAGCGACAAAACGATGACAAAATCTATTATTAAACCAACCCAAAATAGTACCCAACCAAGCCCAAGATTCACAGCAAATCACTGGGAATCAAATAATAGAGTACAAGACTAAGATCTTCTGCTGATTGATAAGACCAGCAGATAATCTTGATAAGAACAAATCAACAATACAGACTTACAGACTATAAGAGACGATACAGGAAACCCTAGAAGACAAAGACAAAGAAAGAAAATAATACGAATAATGACAAATAACAACTGAAACAAAGTATTTATATGCAGGAGCACGATCCATGTGATCAAGAATCTCAGCCGTTGATATCTTCGTGATTTAATCTGAGCCATCCACAAGAAACACACTTATATCGAGAGTTCAGCTGGACCAAGCTGGGCTAAAGTATCAAAGGCTTAATAAGCCCATTATCCTGAAAGAAGCCCAAAACACTTAACCAAATAATAATTACACAATATCAAATCGGCCCAATATCAATGTGTTCGAATTATACGAACTCATATCTTTTAACATCCCCCCTTAATTCAAACACCAAACATATCATACATCTTTAATTTTTCACATAAGGCATTGTGTTGTGTAACACTAAGACCTTTAGTGAAAACATCAGCTATTTGCTCATTTGACCCAACCTTAATGGTTTGAATCACTCCATCAGAGATTTTTCTCTCTTAAAAAATGTAGATCAATTTCAAAGTGCTTAGTCCTATCATGGAATACAAGATTAGCAGTTATAGAGATAGCAGCTTTGCTATCACTATGAATGTTTACAGGAAGACTACAGTCAACCTTTAACTCTCTTAATAAATTTATAAGCCAAATAAGCTCACAAGTAGTCGAACACATAGCCCTATATTCTGCTTCGGCTGTGGATCTAGAAACAGTATTTTGTTTCTTACTTTTCCATGAGATCAAACAATTACCAAGATAGATACGGAAACCAGTTACAAATTTTCTTGTAACTAAGCAATTAGCCCAATCAGCATCTGCAAATCCTTGCAGATTGAAACAGTATTTTGTTTCTTACTTTTACTGAAAAGAATTCCTTTTCCAGGTGATAGTTTAAGGTATCTAAGTAGCCTTAATGCTACTTGAAGATGTCCTTTGTTGGGCTTATGCATAAACTGGATAAGAAATTGGACAACATAACTAATGTTAGGTCTTGTTAAAGACAAATAGATTAGTTTACCAATGAGTTTTTGGTACCCTGTAATATTGTCTAACAACATCTCATCTTTGCTGTTCTTACCAGATACAATATAACTAGGTTCAATGGGGGTATTGACAGGTTTACATCCTAAATACCCAAATTCATTAAGTAGTTCAAGACAGTATTTCCTTTGGGATAAACAAATACCCTTATCAGAATACAAAACTTCTATCCCTAAAAAGTATTTGAGTTTACCTAAGTCTTTTATTTGAAAATTGTTACTCAATACTGTTTTAACATTATTGATTTCATCTAAACAATTTCCTGTGACAACAATGTCATCAACATACACCAATAAAGCAACAAACACATCTTTTTCAGATTTAACAAACAAAGAGTGATCACGTACACTTTGAATGAAACCCATTTGTAATAACACATTGGTTAATTTTTCATTCCATTTTCTAGGGGTCTGTTTCAGCCTATATAAAGATTTAACCAATTTGCAAACTTTGTTTTCATTCTTAGAATAATATCCCTCAAGTAGACGCATATAAACATCCTCAGATATAGATCCATATAGAAAAGAATTGTTAATATCAAGTTGAAATAAAGGCCAGTTGTTCTGGACTGCAAGACTTATTACAGTTCTTAAAGTAACCATTTTTACAACTTGTGAAAAGGTTTCTCCAAAGTCCAGACCCTCTCTTTGACTGTAGCCTTTGGTTACAAGTCTGGCTTTATACCTTTCAACATCACCATTAGCCTTATATTTGATTTTATATACCCATTTACATCCTATAGGTTTTCTACCTTTAGGCAAATCACACAAGACCCAAGTATTATTCCTATGAAGAGCTTCCATTTCACTATTCATAGCTTCAACCCACCTTGGGTATTTAGAAGCCTCTGAATAGTTACTGGGCTCACAAGACTTATTAAGACTAGAGACAAGACATAAATTATCAAAAGACAATTTAGAGTAATTTACAACTCTTTCAACACCATACTTGACTTTACCTTCAACAATAAAGTCACTAAATCGTTTTGGTAAGACAGACTCTCTAACAGACCTTCTAGGACTAAACCTATTTCTCTCAGGAGTGTTGTGCTCATCATTAGAAACCTCAACCCTAGGAAGGTCATTCCCTCTTTCACCTGAACTACCAGGTTGCTGAACACTAGGATCTACCCCCTGGCGGCCCTGGGAGAGTCATTTAACTCTTCCTCAGGGGAGTTTTCTTGAGACACAAATGTTCCCCCTTCATCATCGGGAAGACCACTATTAAGACCACTTGACTCAGTTTTTCCGTGCTTATAGACTTGTCAAAAAAATTAAGATGATCTAGATTATCAAAAACTTCTTTATCACTTTTAAACTTGAAAGGATAAATTTCTTCAAAAAACATAACATCCCTAGAGTATTCAACTTGTTTTTTACTTAGATTCCAAATCTTATAACCTTTTTTGAAAACCGAATACCCAATAAGGACACTTTTATCAGACCTACTAGCTAACTTATCATCTTCATTCAAAATAGTTTTAAAACATAAGCACCCAAAACTTTTTAAGTGATCTAAAACTGGGGGAACCCATAGACTTTTTCATAAGGACTCTTACCACCTAAACAGAAGAGGGAAGCCTGTTAATAAAATATAAAGCAGTTAGAATACACTCAGACCAGAAGTTTAGTGGCACTTGGCTTTGGAATAACAAAGCTCTAGCTATGTTTAAAAGATGTCTATGCTTTCTCTCCACACCACCATTCTGTTGTGGAGTATGAATGCATGATGTTTGATGTATAATGCCTTTGTTATTACAAAAAACTTGGAACTGTCTATTAACAAACTCAGTTCCATTGTCACTTCTAAATATTTTGATTTGTTTTTTAAACTGATTCTTCATCAATTTATAGAAAATGACAAGGTTTTCAAATACTTCACCTTTATTTTTAAACAAGTAACACCAAACAGTCCTTGAAAAATCATCCACAATTGTTTAAAAATACTTGTACCCTTCCTTACTAGTGACCCTATATGGACCCCAAACATCTAGGTGAACTAACTCTCCTACATCTTTGGTTTTATGATCACTAAGAGGGAAAAGGGTCTCTAATTTGCTTAGCCTTATGACATACCTCACAAGGCTTAGAGTCAACTTTCCCAATACTTAAAGTATCTTTTAATACAGCTAGAACTTGGTCAGAAGGATGCCCAAGTTTATTATGCCACATATTACAATCAGCAACACTATTAAAGCAAACAGTTTTACTACTCACATCATCTCCTAAGAAGTACAGACCATCAAAAGCTCTACCAGTCACCAGGACTTTCTTGGACCTGGAATTTTGGACATAGCATTGTTGGTCATCAAATAAGACATTCATCTTACTATCCTTAGCTAACTTGTTGACAAACACTAAGTTAACACAGTATTCAGGAACATAAAAGACATCATGTAATACAACTCCATTACCCTTGTTTTATATCACCAATTTTTTCTACTTTAGCATTGGTTCCATTAGGGTGTTTAACAGACATATTGTACTGTGTAACATCAAATGCATTGATTAAGTGTTCATCAGAGCTAACCATATGCCGATTAACTCCTGAATCCATGATCCACTTAAGTAATAATGCAGTTTTAGTTTCAACAGAACAATTTGAAAAGTTTTCAAAGATGTAATTTAACTTTGTTAAAACAGACATATAACAAAACCCATTCACAGTAACACACTCACCTCCAGCATTAGAGGTTTGAGACTCATTTCCATTCTTTTCACTTATGAGATTCATCAACTTGGATATCTGCTCAGAAGTAAAAGGAACAGAAGTGCTAACAACAACATTGTTACTAGTCAGATTAGACTTCATATTAGAAGAAGTATTTCTCACAGGTTGAGAATTACTCTTCTTCTTAAAACCAGGTGGATATCCCACAAGCTCATAACCCCTATTAACAGTATGCCCAAGCATATTACAATGAGTATACTTGAGATTAGGGTTAGGACCCCTATTAAAAGTATTAGTGTTTCTTCTATTACTGACATTAGTTGCTTTTGTCAGAAAAGAAACATTAGTACTTTTAACACTACTGTTGGATTTCCTATGAGACTCTTCCCTAGATACAATAGCAAAAGCATGTTTAACGGTAGGCAATGGATCTTGCATCAAAAGATTAGTTCTAACAGGTTGATAAATTTCATCAAGTCCCATTAAAAATTGCATTAATTTTATTAATCCATTAAAACTATTAAATTCTTTTGAAGCATCACATGTGCAAGGAGGTAGTTGGACTATAGAATCAAATTCTTTCTACATAGTGTTTAACTTGTGATAGTACTCTGAAACAGTACTACCATTTTGACTTATAGAACATATTTTTTGATGCAAGTTAAACACAACTGATCCATCAACCTTATCATATGTTTCCTTTAAATCCAACCAAACATCTCTAGCATTTTGGGAAAACACCTGTCCTAAGTATAATTCTCCACTAACAGAATTTAAAAGCCAAGATAATACCACAGAATTACACCTATCCTATTGTTTTCCCAAGACCTCATCATCCACAGACCTAACAGTACTACCATCAATAAACCCAAACTTGTTTTTGGTTTCAAGAGCCAACTTCATAGACTTTGACCAAACATTATAATTTGCAGTACCTTTAAGTTTTATACTAGTGATGGTCAAGGTACTAGCGTCACTAGGGTGAACATACAAGGGGTCTCCTATGTCCAACTTACTTATCAAAGTTCCTACTGGAGGACCATTACCCCCTCCAGCAGCAGGATCAACAACAGCATCACCCATACTTCAAACACAGAATGCAAGAACAAACAAAACAATCAAGACAAAAGAAATACACAAAAGTAAGAAATATAACCCTATGAAGAACAAAGTTGTGTCAGTATTCAGATAATGGGTTCATCACTCAAGGGTGCCCACCCAGATCTTAACACAAGAGTTCTTTTATTATCTATATATGTATATATTTATATAACCAATACAAAGAATAAATATAGAACCAAGACACACAATCACACCAAACAATCAACAGATTATATGCAAACTCAACAATACCGGTCCACCCTAACCTGGTCAGGACTCCTAGACAGAGACAAATGTAAAACAAGAGTAAGGAACAATCTTACCGTGAGGGGTACCCAAGTTAGGGTTCTCCTATACTCACAACCTATACCTTCACTTAGGGTATAGTGTTGTGAGTGCAATTGAAACAAACAATCCACTTCAATTTCCAGCAAATAGCAGCTCCCAATCAGCCAACAACAAGTTGACCTTAACCCTAAACCTGAACAAATGATGACAACCAAAAGAAATAGACAAGATCTAGAGAGATCAAATTTGTTTCATATACCACAAACCCTAGATCTATTACAGAGATTTGAGTCTGATGATATTTTTTTTAGACCAAAACCCTAGATCTGATGAATAATCAACAGATCCAGATAATAAGACCAAGACACCACAACGCAGCGAAAAAGACAAGACAAATAGCCACATGATCTAGAACCTGGCTCTGATACCATGTTAGAAAGTATGGACTTAAACAAGACAACAATAAGATCACAACCACACAACAAAGAATAAGCGACCAAACGGTGACAAAATCTATTATTAAACCAACCCAAAATAGTACCCAACCAAGCCCAAGATTCTCAGCAAATCACTGAGAATCAAATAATAGAGTACAAGACTAAGATCTTCTGCTGATTGATAAGATCAGCAAATGATCTTGATAAGAACAAATCAACAATACAGACTTACAGACTATAAGAGACGATACAGAGAGACGATACAGGAAACCCTAGAAGACAAAGACAAAGAGAAAGAAAATAATACGAATAATGACAAATAACAACTGAAACAAAGTATTTATATGCAGGAGCACGATCCGTGTGATCAAGAATCTCAGCCGTTGATATCTTCGTGATTTAATCTGAGCCATCCACAAGAAACACACACTTATATCGAGAGTTCAGCTGGACCAAGCTGGGCTAAAGTATCAAAGGCTTAATAAGCCCATTATCCTGAAAGAAGCCCAAAACACTTAACCTAATAATAAGTACACAATATCAAACCTGCCCAATATCAATGTGTTTGAATTATACGAACTCATATCTTTTAACAGCTAGATAATCTAGATGTGGTAAAACAAATGAAGTTATTGATTGACTCGATTATCTATGTTTCTTGTGGGCGCTATGGAGGTTCAAGGACAATGTAGTTTTTATGAAGAAACGCCACAAGAATATGCTTTTTGACGATATTTACATCTTTCTTTCGTTTCTTTGGTATAGTCGTAGAAATTGAAAATGCAAAATTTCGAGGATCAAGTGACTTAATTATCCCTTATTGTATATGTAATTTTTTTTTCCTTCTAGCGCCTTGCTAGAGGTTTCTTCCTAGTAATAATGCAGCGGATTCAAAAAAAGAAAAAAAAATGTAACAATTTGTATAATCTGAGTGTATCTTCATATCATATGCTCTAAAATTGTCAGTTAAAATGTATTAAAAAATCAAACAAATGAAAAAAAAACAAGCAATTGGAAAGTGAAAGATGGGGATGTGCTATCAAAACGTAAATCAAATGTGAAGGTTTAGATCAACTAAATAAAGTGCACAAATAGTGAGCGTATACGCATTCTAACGACAAAAATCAATATAGTTGATGCAATGTATGAATCAAATAAATTAACTTTGAATATTTAATAAAAAAATGTAAATAATGAGTATTCAAGATTCAAAAAGATTTATATAAAAGTAATTAATATTATAATTAATATTATAAAAGCAATTAAGATGCATGCTTAATTTATTAATGTATACATACACACACAAACATATATATGTATGTTAGAATTCATATACGAAATAGGGTTGTCTAAAAGCTTGTGGAACGGAGCTCGCTTGATGCTTGCTCGGGAATAGCTCCTCGACATGGATCGGTTGGAAACTGAGCCGAGTTGAGCCGGGTTAATTCGGTTTAAAAGTGAGTCTAGCTCAGCTCTGTTCGTAACCAGTTAGATTAGCTCTGATTATTTCACTTATAATATATTTTATTTTTATATACATATAATATAATATAACTTAATATAATATACACTTCGTTATTATTTAAGAGTGCAATTGTGCACTATTATGATATATTTTGGTGTTGATAAGTATACTACGAACATATATTTCATTTCTCTGAAATTCAAAACATATTTTATATTTCTTTAAACTTGATTTTGACATCTTAAACTTATTTTAGATATGTTCTTTTGAAGTATTGAATAATATGAAAACAATTATTAAGTTTTCATTTTATATCTGAGCCTAACAAAGCTGAGCCAAGTCAGCTCGGTAAAAATCAAGCCAGGCTTGAGTTTAGATTCTCAGCTTGATTTCAAATCCGAACCAAGCTAAGCCAGCTCAGTTTATAAGTGAGCCGAGTCCGAGCTTGCAGAGCCTAGACTTATGAACAACCTAATCTTTTATTATTAAAATATATGGATCTTAGTGACATGCTTGTTTAACTTTTTGAGAAAAGGGGCATTAATATTGAAGATTCCTGCTCATGTATATGTGTTGACAACAACAAAACAGAAAAAATAAAAATAATATAGATTTAAAGGATTTAAAAATATAGAGAAAATATCATTAGTTGGTTAAGACTGCATGATAAGGAATCATCCCCATATAAATAACACTTTCTATGCTCGTGTGTTGGGACAAGAGAAATTTAGATTATCATATTAATTAGTGGTAAATTGTCACACACATACACACTCGTGGTTTCGGACAAAATCACATTAAGAAACTTTTTTAAATATAAGATATGAGTGCCTTTTAGCCGTCATATGTGCTTTGATACAAAATATTAAAATGTGCCATCCTCATAACCAATGTAAAAATATCTTTTATGCCACAAAGTGAATACAATAGCTATTATAAGTATGCCTTTTACTCTTGAATAGTTGAATATAAGTATTTACCAATAAATACAATGAAACAAAGTTTTATCTCAACTATGAAAATCAAAACCACTTTTAATTATGTTATTTGTCTACGTACTTTAAGTTGTAGATTTTAATAAATTTTGTAGGATCCAAATTTGGCGTAGAACTAGCAACATTGTTGAGAATCCAAATAGAGACCTTCAATCGGCTACGCTAGCTTAATTTATTGATACTGTTTCTAAACTCTAAATATACTTATCAAAACATTTAAAAGTATTTTGTAAATTGTAATTGTTTACTACTTTACTTCGTTGTGAGTATTATTTTTTTTTTATCGGCGAACAACTGTGTGACAACCACCCTTGCGAGGCGCAGTGCCCAAGAATCGACTACTCGACCTCCAGCAGCCCCCGCCTTCTCCCGATGCGCGGAAACCCGAGCCCCACCGCCCGAAGGCACGACAGTGTTATAGAACTCAGTAAAACCTCGCCGCCCGTCAAATTTGAACCGACGCCACCCGTATTCGATCTTCACCCGGATACCAAACCATAAATAATGAAAGTGGGAATTGAACCTTTGATCACATAAGTGAAACAAAAGCCACTCCACCACTATGATTGGGATGGAGGGCTGTTTGAAACATAACTAATTTTGGAGTAGATAAGTATGAGAACCGATGCACTTGAATTAAGTAGGTTATCTAACCGTTTACTTTCTTTCTCTTATATATAATATGTCGAATCATTACGTACAAATGCATTATTTGGTTCTATCTGTTTAATTAGTCAACATTAGTTCTGTAATTAACGTGTCCTAAACAAATTGTCGTTTATTTTTTATCTTGAAAAATATATTTTAACAAATTAAGTCAGTTTAATATTTTATTATAAAATATCAACGTTTTTTTTTCTTGAAAAAAGAAGAAATAAATAAAATGGTTTTGGTTGTGCCGCGCTGTTGTGCATGTTCGATACAGAATAGCGGTAAAAGTCCGTATTGTACAGACCATGACCCACATGCTTTTCAAAATTATTTATCACCTAAATATTCAAAAGTCATTTTTACTGAATAATGTATTTAGCATTCCATAAAGATTTGAATACTTCATTTAATTTGAATTTAATAAAACACTATTATGTGAAAGAAACAAGATGTGTTATATTAATCGAAAATCATAAAAGGGTATATTGACACCAGAACTAATAATAGTAGTACCTATATTAGGGATGAGCATACAAGGCCGAATACCGATCCCGTTCCGTCCCGATCTCGATATCGTACCGAACCGATACCGAACCGATGGGTTTCGGGATCGGTATCGGTACCCATATTTATGGATTTTCGATTTCAGTATTATCGGTATCGGTACGGGATCGGTATGGTATCGGTATTTTAAGGCAAAATACCGATACCGTACCGGTACCGTACCGATATCGAACCGATACCGTACTGTACCGTATGTGTTCGGTATCGGTATTGGTTTTTTGAACTTTTCGATATCGGTATTATCGGGATCGGTATCGGTTTGGTACCGATACCGTCCCGAGCTCATCCCTAACCTATATCATTCGGTCAACATAGGTTCAGTTTGTTTTGTTTTTGGTGCGGTATCAACCATTGGTATAGTTTACAAAAGTAAACACATTATTCTGAAGACAACTCGGTTTGTTACAACAGCGGTACTTGTTATTGTTTACAATACAAAAGAAATTATTTACAACGTTTTTATTACATAAAAGTTGTTTGAAATAACTAAAAAAATAAAGTTGTATTTGACATCGATCGAAAACCATGAATATGAATGTCCGTATCGGTTCCAATAACACCGATACAGTATCGATGTTATTCGATAGGTATCAGTTCCTTTCAACATGGTATGGTACGGTACCAACACTCGATATATCTTATCCATTTTGAAATGTATACTAGAATGTCAAGAATAAAAACTAATCACAACCACATATTAACGGTTTTTAAGCAAACAAAGGCAAGTTATCGAAGAAAAATCGAATTGGTTAAAAATTTATAGAGTTAGAGATCCATATTATATAGAGTACACCAAATCTATAAAGGCAAAAGAAAAAAATCTATACATAGATTTACAAATATGTGACTAGCAACTGTTTATAAGAACATATACAATTAAGTCTGTTATCTATATATGCACTGACAAGTTATGTGAGTGGCAACTGTTTATGTTTATAAGTTGCTTTTGTTATATAAACTAATTTTTCCTCCCGCTCTTTGTGGTGAGAGCGTGGTTGTTTTCTTTCCACGCAACACAAAAGGAGTTTGGTCATTATCGGTTGGGCTTGTCAAAAAACAAAAAAGCTAATACCGTCTCCATTATGGCCAGCATACCTACATTGATGAAAACATAAGTGGTTAGGTTCGTCACAGTATCATAACGGTAAGATCACTCGTTATAGTCTACAATATTACAAAACAAAAATACTCGATTTGAATACCACTTTATTAAAAAGAAAAATCTACACCGGAATATTCGCAAACAAAAATAAAAACGGCCAAACATTCCATTCTTTTAGTTAACAAACGGTAGTTACAAAAAACAAAATTATTTTAAAATCAACCTGTTAAAAGCATATAATATATATTGTATAAAGGGTGAAAATAAAAATTTAAAGGATAAATTACAGAAATCGTCCTTTATGTTTACCTGTTTTTTCAGTAGGTGTCCTTAAACTTCAAAAGTGATGAGAATCGTCCGTTATGTTCAAAAATCTTTCAAAACTAGTTATTTAGCACTAACGTGGTTAGATTTTCCTGTTAAGTTAAGTCACGTGAGTGGCACATGAGGGTATTACTGACATTTCACCTCCTCTCCTCTTATGATTTCCCCCCCATTTATAACCCTTCCCTGATCACCAAATTCCCCATTCGATCAAAGACGAAATTAGGGTTCCATCCTCAAACGATCAGATGTCGAGGCCAGTGTTCTGTGAATGTGGTAAACCAGCAATCATTCTCACATCCTGGACTGATAGAAACCCAAGTCGCCGGTTCTTTGCATGTCCTAATCAGGTAATTTGGTGGTGTTGTATGTTTAAATTAGGGTTCTATGTAAACATCGATTTCTGATACAATGTTGTATGTTTAAATTAGGGTTTTATGTAAACATCGATTTCTGATGCAATGTTGTATGTTTAAATTAGGGTTCCAGATGTAGATTCATTGGGTGGTGTGAAGACAACTGCCAAAGATGTGTGGACATCATACCTGGTTTGTTAAGATCCAAAAACAACTTGGAAATGAGTAACACCAATCTGATGCTTGAAAAAATCCAGCTTCAACAGGAGATCAAAGCTACCAAGGATCAGGTTATCAAACTGAAGAGGTTCCTGGCTATTAGTTGGATAGGATTTCTGGTGTATGTGTTCATGAATTAGCAGTGTATGTATTAGAAGCAGTATATGTAGCAGATGGATAGGGTAGCCATCTTAATGAAGCAGTATAGAAGCAGTGTATGATGCTGCTTGTTTTGTATGAAGTTGTTTTATAAGAACCTGTTTTGTAAGAATCTATTGTGGCAATGAAAGTGCATAAAATGCACATTTTGGTATTAATATGTAGATAATAGGTCAAATGCAGATAATAGGTCAAATGTACAGTTTTGATAATGGATCAAATGGTTTTGTATAATGGCTTAATGGACAGTTTTGACAATGGGTCAAATGGTTTTGCATAATGGCTTGTAAGAATACCTTGTATTATCCAAAACACATATGGGTCAAATGGTTTTGATATTTGGACAGTTTTGACAAACCTGCACAACCATATTAAACAACCAAATGGGTTAAATGGACAGTTTTGACAAACCACACCATAATGGGTCAAATGGACAAACCATACGAAACTACCAAATGCAGATTATCCAGAATATCATTCATAAACATCCAAAAACCATAGATTCAGTACATACCATAACTATTATCCAAAAACACATAAAAGACCATAAGACCATACATAATGTCTGAAAACATCCTAAACACATTAAATACCATAAACATTGTTTAAAACACTTCCAAAATTAAAAATTAACCCTGCCCCTTGTCATTGTTACCATGCACTCCCACATCAGTCTTCTTTTTTCTTCCCCTTTTCCCAGCCTTCTTACCCTGAACCTTTTGCACCTTCTCAGTCTGGCCCTTACAAGTCCTTTGGTTATGACCTGGGTTTCCACACTTGCCACAAGTTGTCTTGGTGTTCTTCTTTGATAGTTTTCCTCCTCTTGCAACATCTTCCATTTCAAATGCTGACCTCTTCCTTACTTTCTTTGTTCTACCCACCTGGGTGTGATGATTAGGTGGCAATAATGTTGTTGGAACTTCACACTTAGGCCACAGTGCCCTGCCATTAATGGGGTTGATCTTGAAGGAGTAGACTTGTCTCCACCTTTCCATTGTGTACACTGGATTAACCCACCTTTCCAATGCACCAACTCTGCCACCATTAGTAGATTTGAACCATAAAGCAGCCACTACATGTCTACATGGCATCCCTGTGCATACATACACAATCATTAGTAAACAGAATTATAAAACATTAGTAAACAAAATTATAACAACTTCTTACCTGTTATTTCCCAACCTCTACATGCACAAGTTTTCTGTTCTAAATCAACAACTCTTGTGTGACCTGGTTTACCACTAACACCATATTTATCCCCCCCATTCCACTGAACACTGTAAAAGGTAGCATCTTTCTTAATTGTATCAAACACTTCTGTGGCCCTAGGTGTCAAAAGTCCTTCACTGGTTTCTATATCTTTCAACATAGCAACAATTCTCCTCAATTTCTTAACTTCATCTTTAGTTCAAAAGACTTGTGACACAAAAAAAACAGCTCTATTCTCACTTCCTTTTGCCTTTCTAAGTCTGTTTAGCTGTTTTCTCCTAACACTTCTTTCATTCTCATCAGATTCTGACCCACCTGGGAAGAAGTCATTTTGTAACCCTTCATCATCAATATCCCAATCATCATGTTGATTACCTACATTTTCATCCACATCATAGTCAACATGCATTCTGTAATCACTCATATCTACTTCATGATCAGGCATCAAATTGTTTTCATCCACTATGTAGTCTGAGTCACTATCTTCATTAACATGTGCTTCTTTCTTATCACTCCCATCACTCCAATCACCTACTATAACTTCTTCATCAGCTAAAGGTCTAGTATCATACACAAACATATCCTGATCAACCTCCAATTCAGTTACACTACACCTACCAACCTTAGCAGAATCTCCAGCATCAGCATTTTGAGTAACACCACTAAACTGCCCACCATCAACCTTAGAAGATTGGCCTACATTAAGGTTTCTTACAACCTTTAACTTTGCAGGGACTATTGCATAAGGGTTAGTTTCATCTATTTCTTCAATGGTAACAGTCCTAGGTTTACTAGGTGACAACAAAAAGTCTTTAATGTTTTCTAAACCATGAATACTATAGACATTGATTATCTTATGCATTTCCACATGTTTGGCTAAGTTCAAAACATCTTGATCAGAACTTAAATCCTCTAATCCATCGTCTAAAGTCTTCTGAGGATTTTGGAAATAGTAGTATATAACATTAACAGTAGAATAACCTAACAAATTTACCATGTCTGAAATTTCGTGCATTGATAGAAGATCGATGTCAATGTAGTCCACATAATCGATGCTACCCCTTTCATAAGTACGTCCTGGACTCTTGGTTAACTTTCCGCCATGATGAAGTCGTATGGTGAAGAGATTAGCCATATCATCTGCAAACAACAAAAAAATTCAAAATTTTTTAAAAATTCAATCTTTTCAGGTAACAGAGTATACTAGGGTCAGAGACTTACAATGGGGTTCGTAATCATCATCATCTTTATCACGAATATACCATCCTACTATTCTCTCTTGATCATTCGCCATAGATTCAGTGTTTATCGAGTGGAATTCAGGGATGAAAGTTTAGGGTTTATTTTGTTTAGAGGGTATTTGATCGAGGGTTTCAGTTGATATCATGGGGAAGGGTTATAAATGGGGGGAAATCTTAAGAGGAGGTGAAATGTCAGTAATACCCTCATGTGCCACTCACGTGACTTAACTTAACAGGAAAATCTAACCATGTTAGTGCTAAAGGACTAGTTTTGAAAGATTTTAAAACATATAGGACGATTCTCATCACTTTTGAAGTTTAAGGATACCTACTGAAAAAACAGGTA
Organism: Ambrosia trifida; assembly: GCA_028751855.1. Classification (NCBI taxonomy): domain Eukaryota; kingdom Viridiplantae; phylum Streptophyta; class Magnoliopsida; order Asterales; family Asteraceae; genus Ambrosia; species Ambrosia trifida. Next base: position 53,356,461 of record CM054128.1, read on the forward strand.
AACATAAAGGACGATTTTTGTAATTTATCCAAATTTAAAACAAAAAACTTAAAGCACAACATGTCACCATTCTAGTTGGTCACATGGCATACTGATAAGAGTACCAACAAAGTAGAAACTGGAGATCGAATCCGGTGGGCCAAACCCGACAATCTGAGACGAGTTATATTCGGGTAAACGGATATGGGACTGTGTTTGGGCTTAGTTTTTATTATTTCTAGGTTTGGAATGAGTTTAGAATTTGGTGAGAATTTCACTTAAATGTTGTTCGTGTTCCTCTTGGGTTCGTGAATAGATCAGAATGTCGTCAATGAATACAATCACGAACTTGTCGGGGGTAAGGCTTAAACACTCGGTTCATCAGATCCATGGACACTACTGGTGCGTTTGCCAAACCGAACGACATTACTAGGAACTCATAATGACCATACCGTGTCCTGAAAGCAGTCTTGGGAATATCCTCCTCTTGGATACGTAATTGAAGATAGCCTGATCTCAGGTCAATCTTCGAGTAGAAACTCGAACCTTGCAATTGATCAAACAGATCATCGATCCTGGGAAGAGGATAACGGTTCTTCACCGTGAGCTTGTTTAACTCTCTGTAATCGATGCACATGCGAAACGACCCATCCTTCTTCTTGACAAATAAGACTGGAGCTCCCTAGGGTGACCAGCTCGGTCGAATGAATCCTTTGTTAAGTAGTTCCTGCAACTGGTTGGATAGTTCCTGCATCTGAGAGGGAGCTAAACGGTACGGCGAACGGGCTACAGGAGTAGCTCCGGGAATGAGGTCAATACGGAATTCGACTTACCTCAGGGGTGGCAATCCTGGCAGATCTTCGGGAAAGCCTTCAGGAAATTCCCTCACGACAGGGATGTCTTTGATTCTTCTCTCCTCGGGTTTCTTCTCAATCACGTGTGACAAGAACGCAAACTGGCCTTTCTGCAAACACTTCTGGGCTTTCATGCAAGATATAAGTCGCAACGGAGTCTTTCGGCACTCCCCTTGAATAGACAAAACTTCTCCATTCGGCAACGGAATTCGGACTATCCTCGCAAAACAGATGACTTCGGCTCGATTCTTCGACAACCAATCCATCCCAATAACGACATCGAAACTTCCTTACTCGACAAGTAGAAGATCAATACAGAACTCATGACCTCCTAGTTCCAACGCACAGTTCTTCAACACTTCATCGGACTCGATTGTCTTACCGTTGGCCAATTCTATAGAGTAAGGTGTGTGTAACTTATGTGACTCTAAACTGAGAGTTCGTTTAAAGTTGGTTGACACAAAACTTAAATCGGCACATGTATCGAAAAGTACAGAAGCAGCATGATTGTTTACGAGGAACGTACCCGTGACAACGTTAGGATCCTCGCGCGCGTCTTCTGCACCCATGACAAAAGCCCTGTCTCGAGCTTGACCTTTCAGCTTGGGGCAGTCCCTCTTGAAGTGGTCTGTGGCTCTACATTCGCCTAGGACCGGCACTGCACGGTGGGATGTCCCATCCGCTTGCACTTCTCGCATTTGATGCTGTCACATGTCCCCACGTGATGGTACTTGCATTTACTGCAAAATGGGCGGGACCCGTTGTACGGCTTGCGAGTTTCAGTAGCGGTGGCAGCAAAAACTTTGATGGTTTCGGGCTTCTTGTTGGAATTGCCTTCCGAACCTTTCCCCTTCTTGAAATGGGACCACTTGCGCTTATTTCCAGAACTTTCACCCTTGTCTGATTCCTTTTGGGTCAAGGAACCCATGCGAACTGCGTCATCAGTGTGACTGTGCGCAAGAGTGACAACATGCTGGATGGAAGCTGGAGCAGCAGTGGTAACTATGCTATGAATCTTAGGAGAAAGTCCCAGATGTATCTCTCTACCCGCTTGTACTCAGGGGTAACCATGTGGGGAACCAAGCGAGAAAGCTCATGAAATCGGGTGGTATAGCCTGGGATGTCCGCCCCGTTCATGGATAAGTTCCAGAACTCAGTTTCAAACTTCTGCAGTTCACTCCGCGGGAGATTATAGGCAACTTCGCAACCCAAGGTCTGCACTTGCAGGTTCCACCATGTCAATGCTTCATCTTGGAAGGTGCAAGTGACATACTTGATCTTTTAGTCCTCTGAACAAACACTGATATCAAGTACTGACTCGGTTTCTCGATCCAACGGACTATACCAATTGCTACTTCTGACCCACGAAAGTTCCAAGGCTTGCATGCCATGAAAGTCTTATAGGAACACCCACGCACGGTATTCTCTACTTCTGTGGTGTCAGAATGAATGGTTTATCAGTTGATGGGGTCGGTAGAAGATAAGATCAAGACTAAGAAGGGATAGGCAAAAGCTTTACCAGTCTCGGGATCCTAGGTTCTGCGTCGGCCTGCTGCGCCCAAACCGCCAGTAGAATCGGCGCGGTTCGCTTCATGTTGCGTGATAGCCTGTGCAATAACCCTGGCTAGGTCCGCTGAAGTGGTTGGAAAAGCTTCCCCCTCAGAAGTCGATCGAGTAGTTCTTTTGGGAGGCATGTTCTTCTAATACACAAGATTAAAAGAATGCGACACATATCACTGTATAATATTGTCAACATATGCATTAATCAAAACAATTATACAATTAACACGAATGACAAATGTAACACCCCAACCGATGGCGAAAACATCGAGGTGTCACGTAGTGACGATTGTTCAATAGTTCATGGACTAGAAATGTAAATTTGAATACATTGAATTGAATAATTTATTACATTGTAAGAAATACAACAATTAAAACTAGCAATGTAAACTAAATACTAGTAAATCTCAATCTAAGCCTAAGTCCCAAAAGCTTACAAGTGATCTCATAAAAACCTGAAACATGTACGAAAATAATTTGGTCAATACAAAAATGTATTGGTGAGCATACCCTGTTTGAATACATAAAATAGAAAAGTGTTTCGTAATTTATGTGCTATGATATTGTAATATGTAACAGGGTCAAAATCAAGCCTCACATCGTTCAAGAAAACCATAACAATGACCAAGGACTTAACTCGTTCACGTAAGTCAATCAAGGGATATAATTCGTAGTACTACTCATTGTTAGGTGCGGCCCGAAAGTTAGTGACTTTGACAAATCGTTCATACAATTTCCACAAAACATATCAATGAGCACATTGCTTTATAAATATTACACATAATTTTGGTAATAATTGTACATGAGTCACCCCAAAAGAGTAAAACAGTAAAAAAGGGGAAAGATATACTCACAGTTTGCGAAAGCGATCCAACTTAAGCAGTCATGAGCTAAGTAATGGGAATTCCAAGGAATTTAACAAGACCCTCAAAGCATCGATTTGAAGAGGATCGGCCGCACGCTTTTAGTGTCAAAACAGGAACTTTAATCGGGTGTAAGACGAATTTAAGTAAGGGTTATGATTCCAAAATTGAAGCTGGTTCGTAGGGTAGCTCCAATTTATACCCATGATACACACAAACGGACTAATTAATGGTTCATGATTAAGATTCGATGGTTACACATATGGTTCTTAAAGTCGGATTTTTTCGCGATTCAAGTGTCGAATGCATGTTATAACAGACTGAATTGATGAGGAACATCAATATTTATATTAAAAACGGATTAATGGGTCAAAACTAAGTGATTATAAGCATTAAAGGGTGTTTAAGAGAAACCTTGCTGGACAAAAAATGCAGAGTGTGTTTCAAAACTTGTTTTCAAGGTTCTAAACTTATTATTTATTTTTTTATAGTCTTATTTAAATTATTTTTTATAACTTACAATTGTTTATGACACATAATTATACGATTAAAACATGACACATACGAATGCTAAAAGTATATATGCAAGATTTTAGAAAATACGAAAGTCAAAAGATGGATTGATGAGGACTAAAAATGAACTTCAAATTAGGTGAAGGGATAAAAAAATCCTTTTCTTGTGTCGAAGACTAGGAAGACGAATAACCCAATACATCGCTCCTTATACAGGAGCAGCTCTGGCTGAATATTTTATGTACCGTGAACGACACACTTTAATCTTGACAACTCGTTAAAAAAATGAGGGTGACGATTGTCATAGTCTCCCCTACTTTAGAAAATTTCGTATCGAAATTTCTCTTAAGTGGAGGTTACTATGAAACAAAGGTGTTGTAAAAGTCAACTAGGTTTTAAAAAAATAGAATTTCATCATTTATGATTCGACAAAATTTAAAATAGTTGTCTAATACCCAAAGTAAAAGTTTCAAAATCCTTGACAGTTGAACTGATATTAGGAAGTGAGAGTTTAAATGAGAAAAGTTTTGGAAATGTGTAACGGGTGAGGGTAAAGGTACTAATGAAGCAGTCTCCCCTACTTTAGAAAGGTTTCCGACTCAACGTTATTAGAGTATGCAACAATAATCCAAATAACTGAGAGTGTAAGAGTATACAAGGTTTTAGTTTTCTGTGTAGGTGGGCAAGAGAAAGACTCTAGGAAGACGAATTGAAGCTCGTGTAAGAACGTTCTTATCGACAATGCTAGCTATTAGTCAATGATCTAATGAAGAGGTAGTAACGGGTAGGTTCTTGGTCAGACTCCTAGTCTGCTCCCACAGTATCGTTTATGTTTATATATAGGGTGTACCGCAGCTAACCCACCACACTCCCGATACTTTGGACTCGTACTAATTGTCTACCAACCGCCTAAATTGAATTACACACCACCCTCATGTACCTGTAAACCCATGATTGCGTTCTGGACCATAATCATCGATTTACCTTACACTAGGGTGTTATGCTTTTACGTAACCCAATCAAGAAACAACCGCGTGCAACCAATATGTAATAGCCACTGTAATGAAATAATGTTCAATCATGATATGGTTAGAGGTCCTTCCTTTTCGGGTTTACTCTTTAACCGTAATGAAAATAACATGTAAGTGTAAGACATGGTCAGAGATTCTTCCATTTCGGGTTCACCTTCAACCGGTAAATTTCTGTTCACATCGTTGGGCTCTAAACACTCTATATTGAATAAACTCTGAGGTTTACACCGTTCCCCTCAGATTAAAGAAATACTCTACTCCGAGTCGTAAGTGGGCACTGGCTTAGATCTCATATGAGTTATTAACTAGTGTGTTCATTGACCATGAGGATGAACAAAATAGTGTAAAGTATAACAGGGTTTTGCTCAAAAAACAGGAAAAATATGCATACCAAATATGCGTTCATGTAAGTATATAAGTATAGCATAAAATTTTCATTCGAAAGGAAAATATAGCATAAATCGAGTAATCGCACAAAAAATGAAAGGAAACGAGTTGAACTCTTGCAAATAAACAGTGTGAAAATAATCACAAATAACGTGTTAGAAATAACTATGAATAAAGTGGTGCAAGAATAAAATAATGAATTTTACGGCAAGTGAGAGTACGCAGAACAAACGTATAGTCTATTGACATAAGGGTTTAAATTTAGTTAGTTTTACATATATGCATTATATGATAAAAGGCAATTAGTAACATTTTGATAAGGATATGCCCAATATTTTGTTAGACCAAAAGTTTTGCGACTGAAAGAGTTCGAGTGTAATAAGATAATTTTTTTTGTTTATCAAAAACGTAGTTTGCTTAAACTTTGTGATATACTTGAAAGGATAGTAGTAATGCATGAGGATAACTTTTTAGAAATCGAAGTGTGTTTTAGATTCAAAACAAGTTCATTTGAAAAATTTTCGTAAATACACATTTTCATGTCTTTATGAGAAGTCGAGTTTGAATAATGTTATAAGGCTTATTATTAGTTGCAAATTTCTCCCGAAATCATATATTGGATACGTCATATGAAAACAAAAGGTTTACATTTGACCTTTAAAATATGCAATACAAGTTTGTAAAATGCAAAATGAAACCATTTCATGAAGTATGTGTAAATCTAATGTGTTTTAAAGACCAAGATTTAAAATGACATGAATGATAAAATCAACGTATGTAATAGATTACCAATATTTAAGAAAATTCATAATTTATCATTTGAGTCTTCAAATGATGAACAAAACATAAATATCAATTTCATAAAACATTGAGATTGTTTCCATAGGAAACTTTGACTAATCAAAGTAATTGAAATGTTATTAGTGACTTGTGGGGGTGTACTTTAGCCTATAAATAAATGCTCATGCCGAGAGTTCCCAGGTCGGCATACGGGTCCCTCGTCTGATTGGGATTTATGCGAAATGCTAGGCCTAGACAGAAAACTGAGGATACAGACGCTCACCCTTCCAGATTGCACGTGCCCCATCACTAGTGAATTCCAAAACTTTAGCGAGATTAAAAACGAGATGCAGAACTAGGTCCTTGAGATGTGGATTTAACTCCTAACTCAAAGGTGTATTTCAAAATTGAAAATTATTGTGGAATGAAACTAATCACTAAGTTAAGGATATCACTCCCAGCTTAGTGGTTAAGTTCCTTTTTGAAGGAAATACTCTTTGAGGTGCGGATGTCACTCCTATCTCAAAGATATATTCCTAAGATAAATAAAATATAGAGGAGTGAAACTAATCACCAAGGTATGGATGTCACTCCTAACTTGGTGATATCGTTTCGTATGTGAAATATGAATGTCTTCTACTCCTAGCAAGATACCAAAAAAAATAACGAGAAAGAATCATAGCGAAAATATCTTGAAAGATAATATAGGAATAAGCGAAATATACACGAGAGGACTCGTGAAAGTAGCTTAGTTATAGACTAGGCTAAAAGGCATTCTAATAACCTAATTCCCTATAACCATGGCTCTAATACCAATTTGTAACACCCCAACCGATGGCGGAAACATCGAGGTGTCACGTAGTGACGATTGTTCAATAGCTCATGGACTAGAAATGTTAATTTGAATACATTGAATTGAATAATTTATTACATTGTAAGAAATACAACAATTAAAACTAGCAATCTAAACTAAATATAGTAAATCTCAACTAAGCCTAAGTCCCAAAAGCTTAGAAGTGATCTCATAAAAACCTGAAACATGTACGAAAATAATTTGGTCAATACAAAAATGTATTGGTGAGCATACCCTGTTTGAATACATATAATAGAAAAGTGTTTCGCAATTTATGTGCTATGATATTGTAACATGTAAAAGGGTCAAAATCAAGCCTCACATCGTTCAATAATCGTTCACACATTGTTCAAGAAAAACCATAACAATGACCAAGGACATAACTCGTTCACGTAAGTCAAACAAGGGATATAATTCGTAGTACTATTCATTGTTAGGTGCGGCCCAAAGGTTAATGACTTTGACAAATCGTTCATACAATTCACACAAAACATTTCAATGAGCACATTGCTTTATAAATAATACACATAAGTTTAGTAATAATTGTACATGAGTCACCCCAAAAGAGTAAAACAGTAAAAAGAGGAAAGATATACTCACAGTTTGCGAAAGCGATCCAACTTAAGCGGTCGTGAGCTAAGTAATGGGAATTCCAAGGAATTCAACAAGACCCTCAAAGCATCGATTTGAAGAGGATCGGCTGCACGCTTTTAGTGTCAAAACAAGAACTTTAATCGGGTGTAAGACGAATTTAAGTGAGGGTTATGGTTCGAAAATTGATGCTGGTTCGTAGGGTAGCTCCAATTTATACCCATGATACACATAACAGACTAATTAATGGTTCATGATTAAGATTCGATGGTTACACATATGGTTCTTAAAGTAGAATTTTTTTGCGATTCAAGTGTCGAATGCAGGTTATAACAGACCGAATTGATGAGGAACATCAATATTTATATTAAAAACGGATTAATGGGTCAAAAATAAGTGATTACAAGCATTAAAGGGTGTTTAAGAGAAACGTTGCTGGACAAAAAAAATGCAGAGTGTGTTTCAAAACTTGTTTTCAATTTCAAGTTTCATGTTTTGGCAATACAAGTCCCTCCCTTATTTAACTAGGTTAATATCATGAGTAACTTGGTTAGAAATTTCTTTTATAAACTTAGCAAACTAACCAAGATTCTAAACTTATTATTTATTTTTTTATAGTTTATTTAATTTTTTTTATAACTTACAATTGTTTATAACACATAATTATACGATTAAAACACGACACATACGAATGCCAAAAGTATATATGCAAGATTTAAAAAAACGAAAATCAAAAGAAGGATTGATGAGGACTAAAAATGAACTTCAAATTAGGCGAAGGGATAAAAAATCCTTCTCTTGTGTCGAAGACTAGGAAGACCAATACCTCGCTCCTTATATAGGAGCAGCTGTGGCTGAATATTTTATGTACCGTGAACGACACACTTTAATCTTGATAACCTGTTAAAAAAATGAGGGTTACGGTTGTCACAGCAAACAAGATCACAAATGCATGACACAACATAACAACAGTATAGGAAACCAAAATATCGAACTTTCATAGAAAGTTTAACATACTTGTTGGGATTTTGTTTCTGCATACAAAATAAATGGCATACTGCCTTACAAGTTTTAAACTAGTACTACTAGCACACTACATGATAACCTACGGGGATGGGGGTAGGAAAGCAGTAGACAAGGCTGCGATAGCTGCAGTCATCCTCGCCTTGAGATCGTCGACACGCTCCTCTGCTGCGGCGCGTCCCTGATCTGCCTCGTACATACGCGTACCCAACTCAGCTAGGCGATAGAGAATGGGATCCCTAGTACTACCGGTCAGGTATAGGTCATCCTCGATCCCCTGGACTTTCTCACGCAACACCTCTACCTCTGTGTCGTGACGCCCAATCATGTCCCGAACAGAGTAGTGGAGGTGGCGCATAGGAGCTGACTCGAAACCTGTGGGTAATGGAGTGTCAGAGGGTGGTTGGGATGACTCACCGACCTCGAAGGTAGAAGGGACCTCACTGTCGGTGTCCTCATCGGAGTAGGCTAGAAAACCGTCAACAGTCGGCAAGTAAGTCCTCTTACAAGCCTGTGATCTCCGACGTAGCTTCTTCTTGGGTAGGTCTGGTGCCTCTGGTGCTGGGGGCTGGGGGTCTGCAGGTTCTGGAGGCTTAAGGTCAACCTGGGCAGGAGCCTCAACTGGAGCGATAGGAGCCGGTGGAGGAAGTACTCGTTTCCGAGGTGTGTACATCATGCGTACACCACCCGGACATGGGCGATAAGAACAGAACGATGGCGTCCTAGGCTCTGGATGCGGTAGTGGTGCATCCTCCTGCTGTGCCTCTCCAGCGGGTACAACATCCTCGTCATCTGAGACAACGTGGTCCACTTGCATATGGTCCTCCTCAACATCCGAGTCGCTGGAATCGGGCTCACAACCCTGCTGAATGTCAGCGGCTGGAGGGCTGTCTGGTACAATCTCCCCCTCATAATCAGAGATGATGATAGGGTCCTCGTTGTGTGCCATGATCCTGGAAATCAATGAACACACGTGCGTGTCATAAAATTTGTGGTGTACTTAGTATATCTACTAATGTGTGAAGTAGTAACTGGCATGGAACTTGCTTAGCGCGTAGGGATACTTGTTGTGTTTCTTTCCTTTGGAAAAACATTTCAAAATCAATTTTTGTTTAGATTATAGTTTGACTCAAAAGAATCTTCGTTTGCTATAACCTTGTGCTCTGATACCACTCTGTCACACCCCGCCTAAGGTAGAAACACGGGGTGCAACTGAAATGATTTCAATGCACAAAAGTCACACGAGCATTATTTAATAAAACATGAATTACCATTTAAAACATTCAAGTCTTACAAAACATAACAACAATAGTTCAAAAGATGGTATCCCTTAAATGCTCACACGCGACCTTCCCAAGTTCCATACTTCATGCTAATTTCCTGAAAAACATGCATGAACAATATATGGGTCAACATAAAGTTGGTGAGTTCACGGGTTTTTGTATGTTGGACCTGCAATCCCAAATCCGACTAAATTACTGCCTAGCTAGAGCAATACTTAATATATGATCTTACATGAGCCCATAACCAAACCTTGACATGTTGTGCCTCGTCCATTGTACACTCAAGACAATGAATAAATGTGAAATACTAGCACTCTTTTGATATTTGTCATCCGGCCAGAGCGACTGACCAAGAGTGGGGGTGTCAACCCAATAGATCTATTCTGGTGTTTCATGGCTAAGTCCAAAGCTAATGGTTATGGTATGATGTATGACACGAGGGATGTCTCATGTTCACATAATAGTCATGTATGTAACTGAAAACTGAAAACTGTACGCATGTTTTTCCCCCGGAAAAATGTAAAAACAGTGAAAAAGGGGCTGTGAAACTCACACTTATGGTATGTCTTGGAAATGAACTAATGAATCTGAGCTAGAGAGATGGACCTACGGGTCCTATGTAAAAGAGACATTTTAGGTATATGTCACTTGTACCATTTACAAGTTGTTCTCTTGTTATGCTTGTCCTTGTAACTTAACTCTTTAAGTTAAATGTGTCTTTGATGGAAAGATTTACATATTTAATGACTTATTTGTCAAAGGATACAATGTTTACCCTTTTAAATGTTCCACATTAGGGTTCCTAATGTAGTATTTTCCAAAATATGAACTTCATGGTTTTGTGCTGAAAGATTCACCCTTTTTATGTAAACTAGTGATCTTGACAAAAAGATAGCTTAGTTTCTTAGAAAAACACCACTTTTACTTGTGAAAAACATGTGTTTTATACACTTTGATGTGTTCATGTGTTGTAGGTTTTACAACTTTTATCTTGACATGTGTATAGATCTACCATATTTAAGTATGTTTAACTTATTATTTTCATAGCTTGGCAGCTTTGTGAAAATAATAATATTTCTTGTCAAAATATTACTTTCTTGAAAACACATGGATCTTTGTAAGCTTTGTTATAAACTAACAACTTTCAACACTATGTCTTATGTTAATGAGTTTAGAAAACATATAAATTTTCTTTTAAAACTTTCGGCCCTTATGGATGTATATCCATACATATGTTTTGGCCCTATGTGGGTGTGAATACATACATTTACCAACTAACATAATGTATTTTAAAGCATGAGTTTACTCACTTGCTTGGTTTAGTTACAAGAGTAAACATACTAGTGAACAACTTTGTATTTAAGAGACTATGTAAAAATAAAGACACAAGTTTAAGAAAATAAATGTTATACCTCCTAGTGTCTTAATGGTTATTGGTAATGGCTTGGGTGTGGGTAGTGGTTCGTGGTGGTGGCTCGGCCGAGTGGTGGTTCGGCGGTGGAGGTGGTGTCGAGTGGTGGTGGTGTGCCGAGAGAGAGAGAGAGAGAGAGAGAGAGAGAGAGAGAGAGAGAGAGAGAGAGAGAGAGAGAGAGAGAGAGAGAGAGAGAGAGAGAGAGAGGTAGGGAGGTGGTATGTTAGTTGTTTTGGTGCACTAATCCTCCTAAACCTTGGCCCTATATATAGTAATTATGGATGGAAAGGTATCATGAATTAGGATCTAACAAAGGTGATTTTGGTTAGATTTGGAAGAGATTATGGAGGTGATAGGTGCATGCTTTCTTGGTTAGTGTGGGCCGAAAATGGGGATTAGTGTGGAGGTTAGGATAAGTCAACTCCCTTGGATTTGATGTTAGATGATCATGGTGTTTGTTAGATTTGGGACATCTTAGGATTGATGTGGCATGATCTTGTCTTTGGGGGTATGTGGGCCGAAATCTTGAGGGTGTTTGGGAGGTTATTGTTTAGTCTAAATCATCCAATGTTGATGTATGATAATCATGCTCATTAGTCACATTAATGAAATCCTAGGTAGATTATGGTAGGATCATGGTGAAAAGGTTGGTTTACAAATGGGGTAAGTCAACTTATAACTTTCCTAGATGTCATAAGATGCCTTCCTTATTAGTGTAACATCTAAGAATGTGATGGAGGTGACTAAAGTTTGTCTTAGGAATCTTGGTGGAAGAATAAAATGAAGGGACTTGTGCATGATTGGAAGACACAAACACTACACACAAGTGTATGTGTGTGTCGTGTATATACACATGTATGTGTAGGGGGTTATTTTTGGCAAGTCAACTACTATGGGGTGAATACAAAGCCAAATGTTTAGCTAATTGTGATGGAATCTTAGTAATTTGAGGTGATGCTTCATTGATGACTAGAATTATAATCCTTGAAAGATACAATAATACACACATACATATGTATGCATCACATACATACATGTATATATATATTATATTTTTTTTGAACATTTTAAGTTCATGTCTTGTACAAATGCATAACCACATGTTATAAATAGATGTTAAGTGTGATCTTTGTACAAGTTTAGGTGACACAAAAATAATATATAATTGTGTATTCAATATATATTTTTAACTAGCCGTATTACTAGTCACATGTGGGCGTTGTGTTTGGGTGATTCCTTGTATATGGACATTGTTTGATTTTGTCCTTGAGTGGATCACAATTGAAATGTTATGTTCAATTGTATGAGTTTCCCAAACTAGGGTTTTTGTTATGATCTCTCTATAGCTCATGATAACTACTCAACTAGTTATTAAATTGTATTCCCTAGCGTGTCTAATGCTAATCTGTAAGCATTGAAATTGGCTTGTTGAGACCCTGTATGGCTCAATTGTAATAAAACATGTAAAATGAGATGTCATGCACAATGTGTACGTGTAATTAATGTACGGATATGACCTGTGATTTCGACGGGTGTCACACTATTCCTCAAGTTTTTCTTTTTATAATAATAATAATAATAATAATAATAATAATAATAATAATAATAATAATAATAATAATAATAACAGGGAAGTCATTTTTCTTGAATATTTTACAAAAAAATTAATAAATTCATGTAACTAGGATTTAGTTTTTAATTTGGGGTTTCTAAACTATTATTAGAGGAAATTGCTTGAATAGTCCTTGTGGTTTGTCCCAGTTTCACCTTAGTCCTCATCTTTTCAAAATTACAGTCCTACCTTACCTTTAGACCTTGTTTAACTCGGATAGTCCCTAGGGTCGATGATCAATTCTTTATCCAGTTAAGTTGGTTTCAAATGACTAAACTACCCTTGTTATAAAAAATATATAATAACAAAAAATAAATAAGATTTTATTTAGGCCCGCCCACTTCATCTTCCCCACCCCATTTCCTCCACACAAACTGCCACTACCAATACCTCCCCAAACCACCACTACCAATACCTCCCCAAACCACCACCCCATCCTTTCTTAGGTGCTGACGATGAGGAAGGTGCTGGCGACGAGAAAGGTGCTGGCGACGAGGAAGGTGCTGACATCAAAGCAGAACCTAACCCGAATGTTTTGTTTGAAATCGATCAGGCGTGTTTATGATATAAATATATATTTTCAATCACTAGATATAATTCTAGTGTCCGTTGTTTTAACAATTCGGGTCTCTTGAAGAGTTGAAGGATTGGGTTTATGTGACACCTGTCGAATTTCTAGGTCAAGATCCGTTCACACCCTCACAACTATGTCATTTTCATTTGTGCATTAGACATTTTACAGTAACTATGTCGTCTTGAGTCTAGCAAAGCCCAAATAATTTCAGGAATTTATAGCATTTTCCATTTACGCATGCAACACCCAATTAGTACGAAACAATTAACAATGAACAATCAAGCCAATCACACGGTTAACAGAGATCCACCGATTGCCCTACATACAAACAAAACAACATTACACGTGACAATATTTAGTTTAGAAATTGCACAAATTCATGTAAAACTCTAACATCCATAAGACTTTGTGAATATTTGACACAACAATACATTGGGTTATACCATTAATCAATACAAATCCAAAACATATGTAATATGAGTTATTCATTAATTACAACATATGTTTAAATACAATATACATATGACATTTTATTTTTAAACATGTGTTACTCATATTCTAAAACATATGTAGGCATGATCAATTCCAAAATGGCACATTACATATGTCCACATACACGAACCGGTCACATACATATGTATGCATATAACAAAACTAACCTATACCATGTGATCATAAACTTAATAATCAGATTTTATATATATGTATATATAAACAAATTAGTTTTTCAAATTATATAACATATATGTATAAACACACACATGAAATTGGCCCCTACACCAAAATAAAACTTCTAAGATGTATATGTATGCGATTGTATATATGTGTGTATGATCCAAAATTCGACTAGTGTGTGTATATATGTGTTCATGCGATCACATATATGAATGTGAGGGAAACAAACATACAAACAAACTTGATGCATACATACATACACACACACACATATATATATATATACACACACACACACACAGGGCCATATATATTCAAGAGGAGATTGATTGGGACACTACATACAATCTATACACACCCACACACTCCATACGATTTGCATATAAACATATAAACACATACACTTCCATCCAAAAACACTATGACCAAGGGATACACCATTTTGGCTACCCATCCAAGCTTCATCACCTTCCTACACATGTTAACCACCCAAAAATCCTTCATTGTTCTTCCCTAAGCATTGGCTATAAGCCACCTTATGCAAACGTACAAAGATTTGTTTGGTCAACTTATTGTATCAAAATAGTAAAACACCTTTTTCAACAACAATCTATAAGAATTGACTTTACCACAATAGAACGATGCCATCCTACCTTCATCCCTCAACCTCGGCTGCTATATATGGACCGAACCAAACCATTTTCACATCACAAAACTAACCAAGACTCTCTAACACTCAAGCACCATCCTTCCTTTTTCCTTCTAACCTTCGGCCGATCACCATCACCATCACCTCAACCCGTCCACTTTCAATCACAAAATACCATCCTCAAACCAAACCAATCACACTCAGACATTGGGAGATCGTATTGTGGGGACTAAGCTCAAGTAGTCGGCCCTCATTCATTGTTTTCGAATCAAACTTGCGGTATGTCAAAACTAGTCTATACCTTCATATTTTTCCTTCCTAGTCAACATACGGTTTCACCCGACCATACAATCGTGAAAACCTACATTCACACACTAATGCACTAAGTTATCATGTATAAAAACACTTGAAATCTTGAACATATATATCATATTTACACACGCACATTGCATAGATGGGCTATACATACGTACACGCATGAAGATATATGTATACACACATACGTGCTTACCAATACACTTATGATTGTATACGAGTGTGTATAGGGTCAAACAATGTACATACAAGCCGTTTTTGAACTCAAAATAAACATACAAAAACTTATGGATTGTAAGAAACATATGTTAAAAGCTGTCAAAAATGTGTTACCCAGGCTTTTAACACAAGAGTTATAAAACATGTGTTATAACACACTCGTATACACTCATAACTGTATTGGTGAGCACGTATGTGTGTGGACGATCTAGTGTGTTAATAACATGTATAGTTGTAATAACATTATTGATTATGCTATAAAAACATATGTTATTTGTGGTTAATCATGTGTTAATGGATATTATTAACTCATTTTAACACATGTTTGTTTCTAGGTAGTGTCTCATGATTTTGTACATGTTAACCTCATAAAACGCATTGTAATTTGTTCGAATTTGCTTAGAATTGTTTAATTTTCCACTTTGGAAATGTCACGTGTATTATTATTTTGTTCGTATGTAGCAATCGGATATCCGGTTGATCTCTGTTGAGTATGTGATTGGCTTAATTGTTCAATGCCAATTGTTTCGGATAGTTCGGGTGTTGTATGCGTAAACGGATAATGTATGGAATTTCTACAATAGTTTGGACTTTGCTAGACCAGGAATGGTATAGTAAGTGCTACAAATGTCTAATATGCACACGAAATGACATAGTTAAGTTAGATGTGTACGAATCTTGACCTGATTCGTTAACGGGTATCACACATACATACATACGTACGTACATACATACATACATACATACATACATACATACATACATACATACATACATACATACATACATACATACATACATACAAACATACAAACATACATACATACATACATACATACATACATACATACATACATACATACATACATACATACATACATACATACATACATACATACGCACGCACGCACGCACGCACATACATACATACATACATACATACATACATACATACATACATACATACTGTAACGACCCATAATTTAACAAGTCATTACGGATTGGTAATCATGATATAATTAACATTTACAAATTTATTAATTACTATTTCTTTTAATCGACTAACTTTATTTAATATTAACATAACCATTTTACTAAACAAAACAAACCATTCTTTATTTAAGACTTGGGCCGTAGCCCATTTTTACAATAACCAAACATGGACCAAAGCCCATTTAACGTGACTCGGGCCGTAGCCCTTTTAAACCATCTACATTATTCCAAAGTGTTTTAACAAACCCATTAAACAAACAAAGCACAAGGGCCGTAGCCCATATGACACTCGACCGACCCATGAGCCGGTTTTTATTTATAAACTTTAAGCTTGATTCCTACACATTCGAGCTCGGGTTCCTGGTAACTAATCAACGTGAAATGTATGTTAAAAATACGTTAGCCACAAAGCTAGTGAGTGATGCCAGATTCGTTTAGACTCATTTAAATAAACATGCAACAATTTTCGTATGGTTCGGTCAATCTAAGGTGGAATATATTATCGATGGAGCACCATACAAATGCTTATTGTGGTTCCAAACCTCTACTTGGTTTAGAAAAATATATTCCGGTAATACCAAATGGATCCATTCTACGTTGTTTCTATTCGACCGATTCTATTAACTCTTTCATGATCATGAACCAATATTTCATCAAAACACACGTAAAAACTAACATGCATTCACCCCGAAATCATTTTAAACATATGGGGTATATGCACTCACGTTGGTTATTTCCGAATTTATAGTTTCACTAGTTGCAAGATTCCTAGGTTCCCCGAGTTCCTGTTACACATAAATCAAGTTACAACGCATAAATATAATCGTATAGCTGGCTGTTGCAGCTTAGGCGTATTTTCTAAACTAAAGCTGGTCATTACAGCTTGGCACACGACCTTAAAAACTCTAGACATGAACTTACCCGGATGAGAATATTAATCGGCTATGTTGATACCCGGTTATATTCTTGAGTTTTGATAATATTATGAGGCTAGTAATTTGTAGGATTGGGTTAATAAGGACAAGTATAATGGTTTCGCATGATGAAAAGGATGATTAAAAAGGGTGGTTTAAAAGTGCCGATTGGTTTGGGTGTTTAGAGGATATATTCTTGCATATTCATAGGTAGAAGTTTTAATGGTTTGGTGATAGTGGTTTTTCTTTATTTGAAATGGCCGATGATTCCTTTATGGATTTATAGAATCCTTGATACATGCATAACATGATTATGATAGGTTATAGGGGAGGTGAGGTGGAAGGTATGCATGCACTTTGAGTGTTGAGGTGGTGTTATAACAATATAGGTAAAGATTCTCTACACATATTGGCGGCCAAAAGGAATCTGATTTCTTTATAAAATAAACTAGGTGATTTAGACTTGGTTTGGGCTTTTACAAGTTAATTATTATAAAGGACATCGGGCTTTGAACAATATTATAAAGAGTTGGGCTTTAGATTATCTTCAGGCCCAAGCTCTATTCGGGTTTTGGAAAAAGGCCCACTATAATATTCGGCCCTTTAAAAACATTCGGCCCATACAAGAATTGATCACTGGGCCGATTTCTAATTCTTATTAGGCCTCGGTTTATAATCCGGGTAAGGTTATTGGGCTACACTATAAGTGGCCCAATCATAATAATTATTAAATGTTAATTAATTATTTTATTAATCTAATCTTATTTTATGACGTCATAGTTTTCAGGGTGTTACACTCCCCCCCTAGGAAATTTCGTCCCCGAAATTTTATCTACTGTACCTGATTTTCAAATAGGTGGGGGTAGTTTGCTCTCATCACATCCTCTCTTTTAAAAGTAATCTCTGGTCCCTGTCTAGCATTCCATTTAACTTGTACAATAGGGATTTTTCCCTTCTCATCTTTCTCTCTTGTCGAGCCATTATTTCTATTGGTTCCTCCGTGAAATGGAGTTGAGGATTGACCTTGACATTATCTAATGGAATGATAGTTTGGGTTTCTATTATACATTTTCTCAAATTAGAGATATAAAAAACATCAGGTATTTCGCTTAGCTCGGGAGGTAATTCTAGGCGATAGGCTACAGGTCCCACTTTATCCTTAACTCGATAAGGTCCTATAAAGCGTGGATTTAGCTTGTGTTGGATCAGTTTGCTCTTGTTTGCTAAGTAAGAACTTGCTATCTTGACACTTAAGTGTTTAGCAAGTCCTTGTAAATCAGATTATAAGCACAGCGGAATGTTATAAGTTAAAGCAACACTTTTTATGCAAAGGCAGAGTTGTAACTCCCCCTTGATGTTTGAAACAAGATAAATGACAAAGTATTTATTATGAATCTAAGTTGTAAATGAGAATTAGATACTTAGAGAGATTCACAATAAATACAGAAATGGAATATAACAATGAGAGTGTTTGAAGGATTTTTCTGTTAAAAATCAATGTCTAAAATAGAAGGTTGAAGCCTCCTATTTATAGACGATTACATGCATGTATCTTGCCTAAAAAGCAAGCACAGAAAGTCCAGTGACAAGTTGCACAAGTTGCAACATTGAAAGAAACAAATAAAGCTAAAAGTAATATTAAACAATAAACTACTGATGCAAAAGGGCGGTGGGAAATATCTTCTGCTAAGTGCTGATGAAGGACAACTACTGAAGAGTAGTTTTGTCTTCAGTACTTCTGAAGTGAACTTGTCTGGTTTGGACTTCAGAACTTCTGCAACTTCAGCACTTCTTCATATCTTCTAATCAGCAGTTTCTTGTCTTCTCTTTAGTACTTCTATACTTAGCCAAAAATGACAGAAGTGAATTAGACTAAGGTTTACAAAAGTGGTTTCACCAATCCTCTTTGTCCTAACAATCTCCCCCTGGATTGATGAAGCCAAAACCTTACTAATTCCTTATGTGTTTCTTCTGTCTTGAACAATCTTCCATATCTCTTTGTACATGGTGTTCTTGAGCTGGTTGTACAGATCATCAGACAGAGATCCTCTCTGTGGTTCTAGATGTTGAATTGTGAGCAGGTCTTGTGTTGACAGTTTCTTCAGATCACTGATCTTCTTGTAAGCCCTGCTTGAGAAGTCTCTTCTTGTCAACAGTACTGAGTTGTTATCAGTAAGTGACCATCTGATGATAGGGATCTTTGACTTGTTAAAGTCAGAAGAATAGGGAACCAGACTTGTCCCTTGGGTTGATGGTCCTGAGTGCTGGATGTCTTCAGTTTCAGATAGCCTCAGGTGGGATTCTCTTCCTTGTTGATGTTGTTGCATACCAGGCATCTGAACAGTTGGGAGATGGTGTTCAGTCACTACTTTGGTATGCATCTTTTCTGTGATTGTCTTTTGTATTTGATAAGCAAAAGTGGAAGGATCCCTGAACTGTGTTAACAGAGGTTTCTCCTCAATGTCAAAATCTGAATGGACTATTGAGCTTCCCTCAAGTAGTACCATTTTGAAATCTGTTTTGACATTGTCCTCTGCCTTCTTCTTCTGAGCAGCAGATCTTCTAGATGCACCAGAAGTTCTAACTACTGATCTTGAAGGATCAGCAGTTTGAAACTTCTCAGGATTTGCAGCCTTGGCAGCCAAATATTTTCTATATGTATCCATCAGTCTTTCTTCTTTCCATCTGGATACAGAGGCTTTTGAACCATATCCTTCTGCTACTAGCTCTTCTATTATCTGGGCTCTCTTGGCCTTTCCATCTTTGCTTGTGGCCATTTTCTCTGCAAGCAGTTGTGCTCTTCTTGTTAGCTCTTGCATAGAGAGTCCTTTGAGTGTAAAGGCTTTAGTCTTGCTGTTCTTGGTAATATAAGACACCAGTTGTTGTCTTTTGTCCTGTTCAGCAATCTCATCAAGGCTAGCCTGCCTTTGTAGTTCAGCTGCATAAGCCTGAAGTTTTTCTTCATGGCTTAAGTCCAAATCATCCCTTTCTTCCAGAGATTTCCAAATCTGATCTTCTCTGGCCTTCTTGTTGGCTGCAATTAAACTCTTCTCTAATAGTTCAGCTGAATGAGAGATGGGAGAAGGGTTTAATACAGTCATTGTTGTAACAGATGTAGGCCTGATGGGATCAGATGTTGGTTGAATGGGAGCAGTGGTTCTGGAAGGTTCAGTTGTTTGAGGTTGGGAAGTGTTAACTTCTGATGTGCTGACAACTGCTGATGGTTTGTCAGCTACTGAAGGATTGTCTTCAGTACTTTCTGATTCTTCATCAGAAGTTTGGTCATCAGAAGTTTCTTCATTACACCTTAGGGAATTATCAGAACTTTGGGTCTCATCTTCTTTCTCAGCAGCTTCAATTTCTTCAATAGAGACACCAAACTGTTTGGCCAATCTTTCTTTCCTGGCCTGATCTTTCTGATCTCTTTCAAGGAGTGCCACTCGTGCCTTTACTCTGGCTTGGAATGACTCCTTAGGTTCCCTGATCTTCTCCCCCTTTTTGGATTCATCAATTATAACCCTTGAAGCAGAGGGTTTGGAGAAGTGTCCTTGAAGATGAGCAATCTGTTGACTGTTGAAGTCTATTTTGTTTGACAGATCGTTCATCTTGGTCTTGATCACTCCAAATTGGTTCTTGATTGACAGCTCCAAGTCAGCTGTATATGTTTGGAAGTGATTTCTGATGAGTGTATTCATCATGTGGTACAGGGGACCCTCTGGGCTGCATAGCTGGTTCAGGTCTATGCTTGTTTGCCCAGGGAATTGGGTAGGCATTTGCTGTGAAGGGGGTGTTTTTGGGAGATCCTCATGTTGTACAGAGGATGCCACTCTAGGGGTTTTAGGGATTGAGTGGAATTTAACCTGTGCAGAGGTGACTGGCTTCTTGAGCCTGGATACCTTTGCAGCAGGACCTTCAGAAAGTGCCGTCAATTCAGTAGTTGGAGTTTTTGAAACATCATCCAAATTAATGGAATCATCTGTATCCCTGATGTTGCCCTCAGTGAGGACTGTCTCAGTTAAATCATGAGCTGAGCCCAACTCAGTTGTCTCATGAACCTCTGTTTCTTGGTACTGAGGATTTCCTACTTCAGGCATTAAGCCTTCATCAGTAGTTGCCACATCTGAGGTCTTAGCTATGTTACTTCTGTCCTCAGATCCACCACTGGGTGGTAACTGAGTAGTAGCAGCCTCAGATGCCCCAAGAGTCTCTAAAATTGGGCTTAAAGACTCTGGTCCACCCTCATCTCTTGGGATAGGGCTAGTAATGTCCACATCCATGTCTGATGTAGTAGTTATGTCCCCTGTTTGTTGTGGTTGATGGGGACTGACATGATCAGATGGGACATTCTCTTTTAGCCCAGAGAGAAGTTTGGCAATTTCTATTGCCTCTTGTTCAGAAATTTGTGGGGAGGGTTCAGTAGTTTGGGCAATAGGTTGTTGTTCAGCAGTTTCAAAAGAAGAGTGTGTTTGATATGTTTTTCTAAGTCTTTTTCTTTTGAAATGAACAGATATGGGTGCTCTTGGTGGGGTTTGAGATGGATGAGACTGAGAGGGTGTTTCAGTCTCAACAATTTGAAGAGCAGAATGCTCAAGAGCATGTTCAGGCATCTCAACCTCCTGAACAGCATTTCTTTTGGGTTGGTGGGTTGCAGTTTTTGTTGGCTTGGGCTTTTTGGCTTTTGGTGGTGTGGGTGTGGAAGATGTGGGCTTCAGGGGGACTTGTTGTTGTTCTCCCTGATCATCTTATGGCCAGGCAGCCGGTTTGTTAAGTCTTGAGTATGCTTGTGATGTTAAAGGGTTTAAAGTTGAAATTTTTCCCACAAGCACCTCATTACCCAGTTCCCCTATTATGCATTGCATAATGAACCTTGGGTACAACAAAAACTTTTTCTTGGTATTATTGTGATGTAACACCAACTCATGGAAAAACAGTTTTGATGCCCTGAATTTAGTTTCATTCACAATGGAATGAAATATTGGTTGAAAAGTGGAGGGCATCTGGTCATATGACCCTGTTTTTGGACTCAAACACATAATTATATAATGAAACAAAAGTTTGTATTTTGGTTCAAAATATTTTTTGAATATTGTTGCATGGGAGAGAGTACCTTGATAACCACACTCAGTCATGGTTAGATGAATATCTTTGTTAGCAACATGGTCAGGGGCAGCTACATCGTCCAGACCCAGTCTTGTTGCTAGTGTGGCCGGTGTGATGGTCAGTTGTTTCCCTTTTATCTTTGAGTTGAGGGAAATGACCTCACCACCCATTGTAACCGTCTCAGCATTTGCCCAGAACTCATTCAGAGTTTCAGTGTGAATTGGTGGGTTAATTGTGAGAGCAGTAATGTATTGGGATTTGACGACAAGATCAATGATCTCATCGTATTGGGACCAGCCTTCTTGTTTTTCAAGAAAAGCTCTTTGATTGTGTCCCTGTTTTAGAACTAGATCCATTGTGGTTTGGGTGTTTGATCGAACAGTGAATTTGCAGGTATAGGTTTTGAGAGAGTTTTGAGAGAGAAGGAGGGATATTTTGTGAGTTTAAAAGGATAAGTGTGTGAAAAAGGTATTTATTAGAAGTTTTAACCGCTTGAATCTTCTTTATTAGAAGTTTTAAAACCGCCTTTGGTTAAAAATCTCTTTATCAGAGGTTTTAAACTTATTAGGTCAAACCTCTGATGATGGGAAAAGTCAGATTTGCCCTTTTGACTTAAACTGCTGATGAAGGATTACTTCATCAGTAGTTCCCATTTTCTCTTCAGTAGTTTTCACATCTGATGAGAAATGTTTTTATAAATACTTTATTCATAACTTCTGAAGTTTATTTTATCAGAAGTTACACACTTTTTCAGAAAGTTATCCCTATACTGATGATTTTTGCTCATCAGTAGTTTCTCTCAAACTGTTTTTGTTTTTCAGAAGTTTTGTTTCAGACTTTTGACATTTGTAAGTGGAAACCAGAAAAAAGATGGAAAAGGTTAATTTGAAAACCACCAAGGTAAACAGGATGGAATCAGG
The DNA here is from genome assembly GCA_028751855.1 of Ambrosia trifida. Classification (NCBI taxonomy): domain Eukaryota; kingdom Viridiplantae; phylum Streptophyta; class Magnoliopsida; order Asterales; family Asteraceae; genus Ambrosia; species Ambrosia trifida. The sequence goes on from CM054128.1 coordinate 53,379,560, forward strand.
GGTGGAAAAAGGAAAAAATAAAATTTTTCATTTTGATTGCACCATGATAAACAGGATGGAATCAAGGATGGAAAAAGGAAAAAGAAAAATTTTGATGCATAACAGTAGTGATTGATGTAGAAGTTTGATGTAGAGTTGGGTAGAATCAAGTGTTAACTTGGATTCTAACTGATATGCAGAAAAAATATAAAATAAACACTTACAAATTTAGCATTCCAAGCATGGAAACTAACTTCTGAAATGTTGATGTGTCAAGGGGTTTAGTGAAGATGTCAGCTATCTGATTAGCTGTTGCTACATGCTTCACCTCAATCTTGCCTTTTTCATAGCAATCTCTTATGAAATGGTATCTGATCTCAATATGTTTAGTTTTTGAGAACTGTACCGGATTTTGAATGATGCTAATGGCAGATTTGCTGTCTACAAACAAAGGTGTCTTGGTCTCTTTGATTCCATAATCAAGAAGTTGATATTGGAGCCATTGTATCTGTGATGTACAACTTGCAGCTGCAATGTATTCAGCTTCAGCAGTTGAAGTTGCAACAGATGTTTGCTTCTTTGATTGCCATGACACTAGACAGTTACCCAGGAATTGACAACCACCAGATGTTGACTTTCTTGTCATCTTACACCCTGCATAGTCACTATCTGAAAATGCTGATAACTTGGTATTGCTTGAAGCAGGATACCAGATTCCCAGCGTTGGAGTTCCTTTCAGATATCTAAAAATTCTTTTGACTGCAATAAGGTGTGATTCCCTTGGTGCTGATTGATATCTAGCACAGACACATGTTGAGAACATAATATCTGGTCTAGAAGCAGTTAAGTATAAAAGGGAACCTATCATGCATCTGTACATGGTTTGATCAACCTGTTTTCCTTGATCATCTGGTTCAACTTGTGTGATAGGTGTCATGGGAGTGGAACATGATTTACAGTCATTTAAAGAAAATTTGTTCAATAATTCTTTAACATATTTTGATTGATGTATAAAAGTTCCATTTGTTTGTTGTTTGATCTGCAGTCCTAGAAAGTACTGCAGTTCTCCCATGGTACTCATCTCAAATTTTGATTGCATGAGTTTCTTAAAATCATCACACAATTTTGTGTTTGTTGAACCAAAGATGATATCATCAACATAAATTTGAACAAGTAAGACATGATTTCCAACATGTTTAATGAAAAGTGTTTTATCAATGGCACCTCTTGTAAAGTTATTTTTGAGTAAAAAGGTGGAGAGTGTATCATACCAGGCTCTTGGAGCCTGTTTGAGCCCATAAAGAGCTTTGTCCAGTCTGTACACCCACTCAGGATGAGAAGGATCCTCAAACCCAGGTGGCTGACAGACATACACCTCCTCTTTGATTTTACCATACAAAAATGCACTTTTCACATCCATTTGATAAACTTTAATTTTGTTGGAAATGGCATAGGCCAGAAATAACCTGATGGCCTCAAGCCTTGCAACTGGAGCAAAGGTTTCATCATAGTCAATTCCCTCTTCTTGAGAGTACCCTTGAACTACCAGTCTTGCCTTGTTCTTGATTATCATACCAGCTTCATCTTGTTTGTTCCTGAAAACCCATCTTGTACCAATTGGTTGCTTGTTTTGAGGTAAGGGACAGATTTCCCAGACCTGTTGCTTGTTGAACTGTAGTAGTTCATCTTGCATAGCCTGCACCCAATTGTTGTCTTTGAGGGCTTCCTGGTACTTCTTTGGTTCCAACTGTGAAATAAAGGCTGAGAATAGGCAAAAGTTGGAGAGCTGGTTTCTGGTCAGAACACCTGTTGCTATATCACCCATGATTTGATCAAGTGGATGATCTCTGTGTTCAATCAGTTGTTGTAAACCACTGACAGGTGTAGGTGGCTCTGGTTCTTCAAACAAACTACTGAGGTCTATGATATCTGGTTCAGCAGTTGCAGCTTCTTCAGTAGTTGCAGGTGCTGAAGCAGATGTTTGAGTTTGGCCTTCAGTATTTGTTTGATCAGAAGTTTGAAAAACTTCTGATGGTGTTGTAGTTGACTTAATGACTGTTTGAGGAGTCCATGGTGCAGGATCCTCATCTTCAAACCTTTGATCACCATAATAAGTAGGTTTGGAAGAAGTAACAGCCTTTTCAGGTCCAAAGTGAAAGTTGTCAAGGTCAAAGAGTTCAGCAGGATGTGCTGGAATAAGAGTGTGTTTTGACTCATTGAACTTGACATTCAATGTTTCTTCTACTATCCTGGTGTGAGAATTAAAAACCTTGTAGGCTTTTCTAGTTGAAGAGTAACCAAGAAAGTAACCTGAGTCAACTTTGGCAGCAAACTTTGAGATGGATTCCTTGATGTTCAAGATGAAACATTGACACCCAAAAGCCCTGAAAAAGGAGATAAGGGGCTTCATGCCATGAAGAACTTCATAGGCAGTCTTGGAATGTCTCTTGACCACAAGAACTCTATTCTGAACATAACATGCTGTGTTAACTGCTTCTGCCCAAAAGTACAATGGCAGTCCAGAATCAGCTAACATTGTTCTTGCTCCTTCTATCAGTGTTCTGTTCTTCCTTTCTACTACACCATTTTGTTCAGGAGTTCTGGGAACACTGTATTGTCTAATAATCCCTTTAGACAAACAGAATTCATCCAGAGTTTTGTTCCTGAACTCTGTCCCATTGTCACTTCTAATGGTTTTGACAGATAGAGAATATTGTTTCTCTACTTGTAGAATGAAGAACTTGATGATTTCAGCAGCCTCATCCTTGGAAAATAAGAAGAATACCCATGTGAATCTTGAGTAGTCATCAATGATGACTAAGCAGTACTTCTTTTTACCAAGGCTCATAATCTTGACAGGCCCAAATAAGTCCATATGGAGTAGTTGAAGACATGCAGTTGTTTTTGATTCTTCAATAGACTTATAGGAGGACTTATGCTGTTTTCCCTTTAAACAGGATACACAGTGTTCTTGACACTGGTATACTTTCAAAGGTAGACCTCTGACCAAGCCCATTTTTGTGACTTTATTTATGGTTTTAAAGTTCACATGGCCAAGTCTCCTGTGCCAGAGATCTGTTTCTGAAGTTGATGCCCTTGAGAAGAAACAGGCAGTGTTGTTCAATACTTTGTCTTTCTCAATGTCCACTGCATAGACATTGCCACATCTTTTGGCAATCAGCAAAGTATGATCTTCTATTATCTTCTCAATCAACTTCTGGCCTTCTGGTGAGATGATCTTGCAAGCTGTCTTTGTGAAAAAGGAAGAATATCCTTTATCACACATTTGTGACACGCTCAGCAAGTTGTATTCAAGATTTTCCACCAGATTGACCTTATCAAACTGTATTTTGCCAGAGGAGACATTGCCATGTCCTAGCACATATCCCTTGGCATTGTTCCCAAAGGACACAGATCCTTCTCTTTGGCTGATAAAGTTGTTTATCAGGTATCTGCATCCAGTCATGTGCATAGAGCCTCCACTATCAACATACCATATGCTGTTTAAGCCCCTGGAAACTCTCTGCACATAAAAGCAAATTAGTTAGATTTGGAAACCCAAGCCTGTTTGGCTTTGGGTTTGCTCTTGAGAACAGTTACAGTTTGTTCTTGACCAGGTTGAGAAATCCATGTCTTTTTGGCAATGGATTTTTCATGAAGAACTATGGTGGTATCCTTTTTAGGACCACCATCAACCTTGGTCATCAGTAGTTCTACCATGTTCTTTAGATTTTGAATCTCAGCAGTTTGTGAAACTGCTGATGATTCTGGTCTAACTACTGACAAGGAATTTTGAGAAAAAGATTTTGGTTGAGATTTTATCTTTTTCTGAGAAAAGGTGTTTTCAGGTTGTTGTTTCTTGGGTTTAAAGACTTTTTCATAATCATTTCTGATTTGATTTCCCACAACCTGTTGTTTAAATTTTTGATTGAACTGAATTCCTTTTCTGTATCTACAAAATTCAGTTTTGTGGTTGAACAGGCCACAAATTTCACATTCTTTTGCCTTAAGTTTTTGATCAGAAGGCAAATTTCTGACAGTTGTGAAAAGATTTTGCTCATCAGTAGTTTTCAGGGTCTCAACTCCTGAAGTAGATGAAACTACTGATGGCTTGTTGTCAGTTTTTGTAAATACTTCTGAAGTACTTTCTTTAAAAATGCCAGGATTTCTATTTAGAAAGTTTTCATGGAAAGATGTGCATTCTTTCCCTTCAGAAGTTTCATTTGAAACAATTCTTCTCCCATCTTCAGTAGTTTTGGGAGAAAAATCTGTTGGTGTTTCAACATGATGGTATCCTATGCCAAACTTAACATTTGAAGCACTTTGTTTGTTTAGCAGTAGTTGATACCCCCTACAAGATTCAACCCATTTTTCACAAGTGATCCTGGTGTCAGCAAGCTCTTGTCTGACATCTCCCAGGTCATTTAGCATCATTTTGATTTGTGCTTGGGTTTCAATAGCAGAGTCAGTTAATTTAGAAACCTCTTTTGTTTTAGCACACAGTTTTCTTTCCAAATCACATTTTATCTGTGTGTATTTTCTTTCTAAATCATTGGCTTTGCCTTGTAGGTGCACGTTTGTCTCTCTTATGAGAGCAAAAGTTTCTTTGCAAGAGTTTGAACAAAGTTTTGTCAAAGATTCTTTTGATACCTGAGACAATGCAGATTTTGAGGTACAGCCTTCAAATGCCATTAAGGCAAAGTTCTTTCTGCCATTGTCTGGTTCTCCCCAGTTGATGTCAAACACCTTGTTGTCTGCATCAGGATTACACTCTGTGGTGTCATAAGGGAGACTGCTCCAGTCAACATACCCCGAGGTAAAGAGGCTTTGTTGAGGGGGTTGTTGAGGCTGTGGAGGAAGTTGAGCAGCTGGAAAGGGAGGGATTGATTGTTGGCTCTGCATCTGTTGAGCAGGCACTTGAACATATTGTACTTGAGGCATATATTGCTGTTGAGGAGCTTGTGCCTGTACAAAATGAGCACTCCCTTGAGTTCCATTGTTCCTATTATAATTGGGGTTATAGTTATTTCCAGATTGTGATTGGTTAAAGCTAGAGCTTCTACACTCTCTAGCAAAGTGTCCCAACTTCTGACACTTGTGACATCTCAGTTTAGATTTGTCAAAACCAATTTTTGTATTACTGGTCAATCCTGGAAATTTCCTTCCTGACCTTTTATAAAACTTGTTAGTTTTAATGCTTAGCATGGCCAGTTGGTGTAGTATGTCCATTTCTTCCAAGTCATCACTGCTAAAATTTTTCAAATCATCCATGATAAAACATAGATTATCTGCAGTTTGACTTTGGTCATCATTGTCATAACCTGGGAAAGATCTTTCTGATGAGATCCCAGTGGTTATGTCAATATTGTCATAAGATCCATAGGAACAAGTTGGTGAATCTTGTCCCAAAAGTGCTGTACTACCTGGCAGGTAGTCATCAGCAGTTTTACCAGAAGTTTGTAATTTCTTCTTTTGATCGATTTCTCTTTCAAAAGTGAGCAATCTCCCATGGAGTTTTGTAAGAGTGAGGGAGCTAAAATCTGGTGAGGATCTTAAGACAATGGAGTAAGTTTCCCATTTGTCAGGTAGAGACCTTAAAAATCTATGTAACATAGATACTGTTGTATAGGTCTGACCATTTAACTTTAGCTCAGAGATTAATGAGGAAAATCTTTCAAATTGTTGTGTCAAAGTTTCCCCATTAATATAAGCAAATGTTTCATATTGTTGAGCCAAAATTTCTCTGGTGTTGGCAATCACCTCTTCAGTTCCTCCAAACTGTTCTTTAAGACAGTCCCAAAGTTCTTTGGCACTTTCACAATGTAAAAGGCCAGAGTATATTTCATTTGGGAGAGCCATTGCCAACATAGAGAATGCCTTAGCATCTAGCTCAAGTTTTAGGAAATCTTCATCTGTATAGTCTTTGGGATCCTTAGGAATCCCTTCTTTCGTTTCAAGGTTTATGTTTACTGGTTTGTGTGGACCATATATCACAGATCTCCAACAACCAGTGTTGGTTTGTGACAAGGTATGTGCCATTCTTTTCTGCCATATATTGTACTCATTTCTCACAAGCATTTCAGGTTTGGTGGCAGAACCAGTATTGTGTGGATCCATTTTTAAAGAGTATAGATTTGTCTGATGACTCTTTTAAGTGATGGATATTGATAAAAAGTGAACTTTTGATCTTTTTATTGAATATCAATAAGAGCTTTGTGTCTGATTCTCAATTTGTTAGATTGATATGTGATCAGATAAACCAAAGCTCTGATACCAATTGTTGGATCAGTTTGCTCTTGTTTGCTAAGTAAGAACTTGCTATCTTGACACTTAAGTGTTTAGCAAGTCCTTGTAAATCAGATTATAAGCACAGCGGAATGTTATAAGTTAAAGCAACACTTTTTATGCAAAGGCAGAGTTGTAACTCCCCCTTGATGTTTGAAACAAGATAAATGACAAAGTATTTATTATGAATCTAAGTTGTAAATGAGAATTAGATACTTAGAGAGATTCACAATAAATACAGAAATGGAATATAACAATGAGAGTGTTTGAAGGATTTTTCTGTTAAAAATCAATGTCTAAAATAGAAGGTTGAAGCCTCCTATTTATAGACGATTACATGCATGTATCTTGCCTAAAAAGCAAGCACAGAAAGTCCAGTGACAAGTTGCACAAGTTGCAACATTGAAAGAAACAAATAAAGCTAAAAGTAATATTAAACAATAAACTACTGATGCAAAAGGGCGGTGGGAAATATCTTCTGCTAAGTGCTGATGAAGGACAACTACTGAAGAGTAGTTTTGTCTTCAGTACTTCTGAAGTGAACTTGTCTGGTTTGGACTTCAGAACTTCTGCAACTTCAGCACTTCTTCATATCTTCTAATCAGCAGTTTCTTGTCTTCTCTTTAGTACTTCTATACTTAGCCAAAAATGACAGAAGTGAATTAGACTAAGGTTTACAAAAGTGGTTTCACCAATCCTCTTTGTCCTAACAGCTTGCCTCTTTTCTGAAATCTTATCACTCCTTTCCAGGGTGATACTTTTAGTAGGACATAGTCTCCTACTTGAAACTCCAACGGTCGTCTTCGATTGTCTGCATAACTTTTCTATCTACTTCTGGCTTCTTCTAACTTTTTCTTAATTTGCACAATTTTGTCAGTAGTTTCTTGAATTATCTATGGGCCCGTAAGTTGGTTTTCTCCTATTTCATTCTAACATATCGGAGATCTACACTTTCTACCGTACAATGCCTCAAAGGGTGCAACTTCGATGGAAGCGTGGTAACTATTGTTATATGAAAATTCTATTAACGGTAGATGTGTATCCCAACATCCACTAAATTCCAGGACACACGCTCTTAACATATCCTCTAGCGTTTGTATTGTTCTTTCGCTCTGTCCGTCGGTTTGAGGATGGTATGCGGTGCTGAGTTTGATTTGGGAGCCTAGAGCATCTTGAAATGTTTTCCAGAATCTAGAGGTAAAATGGCTATCTCTATCAGATATGATCGAAAGGGGTGTACCATGTCGGGACACGATTTATCTTATATAGATTTTTGCTAACCTTTCCGTTCCAAAGGTTTCTTGAATTGGTAAGAAATGAGCGGATTTGGTCAATCTATCTACAATGACCCAGATAGCATCATTACCACTTTGTGTCCTTGGTAACTTGTTTACAAAGTCCATGGTAATTTGATCCCACTTCCAGACTGGGATTTCGGGTTGAATTAATAACCCACTAGGTCTTTGGTGTTCCGCTTTTACCTTAGAGCAAGTAAGACATCGAGCTACGAATTCTCCTACACTCTTTTTCATGCCAGGCCACCAAAAATTCTTTCTTAAATCTTTATACATCTTATCGTTTCCTGGGTGGATGGAGTATTTAGAATTATGGGTTTCCCTTAAAACTAGCTCTCTTTGCTCTCTGTACTTGGGTATCCATATTCTTTGATTGTGTCTAAAAATTGCATCTGTTCCCTGAACCAATCTTTCCTCTTCTCTATTCAAAAGTTCATTACATATGCGAGTAGGTTCTAAGGCTCTTCTTTGACATTCACGAAGTTGGTTTAGAAATTCGTTGATCAGGGTAACTTTAAATGCTTTTCCTCTTAAAGGTATTTCTTTTCGACTTAAAGCATCAGCTACAATGTTTGCCTTACCTGGGTGATATTTAATATCACAATCATAATCACTTAAAATTTCTATCCATCTTCTTTGACGCATATTTAGAAGCTTTTGATCGAAAATGTGCCGGAGACCCTTATGGTCAGTGTAAACGGTACACTTGGTTCCATACAAATAATGTCTCCAGATTTTCAAAGCAAAAATTATGGCTCCTAGTTCTAAATCATGCGTGACATAGTTCTGTTCATGTTTCTTTAACTGTTTAGAAGCGTAAGCTACAACCTGATTTTCTTGCATTAACACACATCTTAACCCTTGTTGGGATGCATCACAGTACACAGTAAAGGCTTTTCCTTTCTCAGGCAGGGTTAACACTGGGGCCTTACATAATTTTTCTTTTAACTCTAGAAAGGCTTTCTCTTGTTTCTTTTTCCACTCATATTTGGAATTTTTTCTAGTTAACGTGGTAAGTGGTAGGGCTAATCTAGCAAATTTTCAATGAATCTTCTATAGTATCCAACTAGCCCTAAAAATTGTTTGATCTCAGTTGGGTTTCTAGGGGCTTCCCATCCTTGAATTGTTTCTATCTTGGTTGAGTCTACCTGAATTCCTTTATCATTTATCACATGGCCTAGAAACTTGATCTCTCGTACCCAAAATTCACATTTTGAAAAATTAGCATATAACTTTTCTTTTCTTAAGGTTTCTAAGATTTCTCTTAAATGCTGTTCGTGTTCAACTTCGGTTTTTGAATAGATTAAGATATCTTCTAGAAACACAATTACACATTTGTCTAAATAGGGTCGGAAAATCCTATTTATCAAATCCATAAAAACAGCAGGATCGTTTGTTAAACCGAAAGGCATTGCTAGGAACTCATAGTGTCCGTACCTAGTTCGAAACGTGGATTTTAAAACATCTTCATCCCTTATTTTTAACTGATGGTATCCTGACCTAAGTTCAATTTTTGAAAAATATTTGGCTCCGTTTAACTGATCAAAAAGGTCATCTATTCTGGGTAACGGGTATTTATTTTTGATGGTCAACTTATTTAATTCCCTGTAATCTATGCACATTCTCATATATCCATCCTTCTTTTTAACAAACAGTACCGGTGCTCCCCAAGGGGAAGTACTTGGTCTAATAAAACCTCTTTCTATCAATTCTTCTAATTGATTTGTAAGTTCTTTCATTTCTGTGGTGGCTAACCTATATGGGGCTCTAGCAACCGGTGCGGCTCCAGGAACTAGGTTAATTTGAAATTCCACCTGTCGGGATGGGGGTAGACCTGGGAGTTCGTTTGGAAATACATCTTTAAATTCTGACACTACTTTGATTTCATCTATCTCCGATTCTTTCCCTTCGTTTCCTAGATTCACATGTATTAAAAAGGCTTGATGTCCCTTTCTTAAATATTTCATCATCTTTGCACTAGAGATTAAGTTTAAAGTGCCCTTTGGTTTTTCTCCGTAAACCACTAGAGTCTCTTGACTGGGTAGGGGGATTTTTACTAATTTTTCCTTACAAACAATTTCGGCTTGGTTTGTTGCTAACCAATCCATCCCAATTATAACATCGAACTCTCCCAGACTCATTGGTATAAGGTTTATTCTAAATTCCTGATTTTCCATGGTTAAGACCAAGTTCTTAAAAACTTCATTAGCTTTTAAAATCTTTCCATCTGCTATTTCTATTTCGTACATTTGGGTCATGGGTTCAGGAAGAACATTTATCTTTTCTACGAAGTTTTTAGAAATAAAACTAAGATTTGCTCCCGTGTCGAATAGAACATAAACAGGTAACTGATTAATATAAAACATACCCGTGACCAAATCAGGCTCGTCACGTGCTTCAACTGCATTAATTACAAAGGCTCTTCCTCTTGCTTGATCTCCTTTGGGCTGATTTTTAAGCCTTGGGCATTCATTTTTGTAATGACCGGGTTCCTTGCATTCGTAGCAAACTCGTGGGCGATCAGGATTATACCTACACTCCGCAGTAGTATGTCCGACTTTCTTACATTTTTGGCAGTGAGGTCCCCTGCTGTGACAACCTGCACCCTTCACTTTTAATAAATGTGCATAATTGGTTCCTCAACTATCTCAAAATTTTCATTTTTAACCCTCGTATTTTAATAGGACCAAAATTCACAATTTAATAAAACTTATAATTTTTATAAGTAAAAGTATGCACATTTTATACTCACATCTACACCCGAGTACGTATGTTTCAGACCTTGATACTCAAAGCCCTTAATTCTTGGTCCTAAAACAACGTAGAAACAGAAGAAAACAAGTCTAGAACTTAAAATTGATTAAATTAGAAAAAAAATATTTTTTTAGCCCTCAAGGTCCGCTGAGAAAGTTCCAGTCAAAGTCCTAGTCAAAGTCAAAGTCTCAGTGAAAATCCTAGTCAAAGTCCTAGTCAAATAGTCAATTCATCTTAAAACGTTACTTTATTTTGTTGACCAATTTTAATGCCTAATTGAATCCAAAACTAGTATAAAAACCCACCTATGACGCATTACACTTTGCACCTTTAAATCGATTGTTTCAATTCGATTAAACTCTCCCTCATACTTTTCTTCTATAGTATATTACTTCTACATTTGAAGCTTTGATTATAAGCTCTCGTAATTGGCGAATTGGAAGCTGGATATTTTTCTTATTCGGTTTCTTTTCTTCTAAATTGGACTAGTTTCGTTGTTAAGTCTTTGGATTGCTCGCATTTTCATGCTCGCTTAGTTATCTAGTTATTTGGCGAAAGTGAGTATTTCCTATCCCCTTTTTGCTTTTATTTATTTTTGGGGTGTTACATGTACACTTATACAAATTACAAATACAATTTCACATTTTTACAATACAATTCTAGTACATTGTGCATTTGCTTACATACGTGCTTTATGCTTAGACATTACATGTAAAATACATTTGTACTTAGTGAAATCATTAACCATGTACAAGCCGACCTTAACATTGGATAACGCTATTGGATTGACAACCCACCTAGGTTGATTCTCCCCCTTTTTCATCGGAGAACCCATGGTTATTATTAAGTTATTATCCATTTATTGGATAAGTACACCGCTGTTCATTTAGTACATTATACAGTCACAGGATTGATTTCGCTCATTTATTTGATACATAGTTTACATAATTGCATTGTAGCTTTGCACTTGAATTGTATAACATTTTCCAACTTACTATATGTATTAAAACTAGGAATGCTCACCAACATTTCATATGTTGACAAAACTTATTTTGTACATGTTTCAGGTGCAGTTTGATCTTAGTTCCATAGCATTGGATTTTAGTGCTTGCTTTTAATAATTTATTTCAAATTTCATGTTTTGTTCAGACTTTTGTACTTTTTTTCCATTTCATCCATGTAATAAAATTTAAACTATTCAATAATATATTTACATTTTAGTACCATGTGCTTTTGAACAATCGTCACTACGTGACACCTCGATGATTCCGCCATCGGTTGGGGTGTTACACCTGCACTCACCGAAGTGGAATCGGCCACATGTGCTACATTGCTTCTTACACTCCCCGGTGTGATAATATTTGCATTTGGAACAGTAAGGATTGTTTCCTCGGTAGGGTCTTTTCTCAGGATTTCCTTGCCCTCTTGGACTTTCCTGGGTTTTTCCTGAGGTATTGTAGTTAGTGGATCTAAAAGTTTCGTTCCATCCTCTCTTACTACCTACCGGTACTCTATCCTTTTCCTTATGCCTAATAATATCATCTGTCAAGCTTAAGGCTAACTCACAGGCGGTGTCAAACTTAACTGGCTTTGCTCCCCTGACTATTCCCTGAATTTGAGGAGTTAATCCCCAAATAAATCTTCTAATTCTTTTTGGTTCAGGAGTAACCTGGTGGGGTACTAGTCGAGCAAGCTGGTTAAATCGATTTATGTAACCGACACAGTCTAAACCCTTCATTTCTAGTCCTAGAAATTCCATTTCGATCTTTTCTATTTCATTCATAGGACAGTATTTTTTAGTGATAAGGGTTCAGAATGCTATCCAAGTCATAGTGGCCACAACATCTCTACCTCTTACTTGTCGGATCATATTCCACCAGTTTAACGCCTCAGCTCTTAGCGAGTGAGTAGCAAATTTCACCTGATCTCTAGGGGCACAATTGCGTATTTCTAATATAGCCTCCATTTCTTCTAACCAACGGGTGGCTCCGGCAGTGCCTGTGCTACCGTCAAATGATTCCGGCCTACATGCCATAAAAGTCTTATAGTCACAAAATCGAGGTCTTATAGTGTTGTCTTCTAAATTTACTATAACCTCTTCTTGATTCTTTTCTACCATTTTAGAACCAGCCGATTTTTCTAACATATTTATGATGGTAGGAATTGAATCTTGTAAGCTTTCTAGTACTAGTTTTCTCATTTTCTCTTCCAGTTCGCTCGTTTCATTGGTTACTGGGGTTTCTTCGATTATAGGTTCTTCTGTAGTAGGTTGTTTTGATGAGGAAGCGTTATTTTTCTTTAGATTTGCTGGTTCCTTTCCTTTATTTTTCTCGGATCGTCGCGGCATTTTCTATAATAATAAATTTCGCTTTGGTTAGTAATTATTTAAATTTTTATATCATGTCCTCTTAATTGTTACCATTTCTAAATATTATACCATTATACCATTTCTTTTTATAACATCTAAATATAATATATTTCATACTCAAAATTTTTAGATGTTACATATCACACTACATGTTACCATACTACCACATTAATCTACCATTCATGCTACCATACAAGTCACAAGCCATTACACTACCACCTAGTTACTAAATTGCCATACAATCATACTACCACAACCACCTACATGAACCCCTTTATTCTTCTTCAACCACCCCACTTCACTTCCTTCCCTACCCCATGCCCTCTACCCATCAAACGGGAGGATATTTGGATTCGTCGATCACTTGTTTGGATTGGAATCCAAACCTCCTAATTAGTTTCTGTAACTCCTCCGCCATGTTTAGTGCTTGGTCGCGTTGCGTTTTCATATGGTAATAATTTTCCATAAGCTCCAAGTATTCTTTCTTAGGCACAAAGTGTTGAGATTGCAACGGGACATTAGTGTGGTTAAACATAGTGGCTTCATAGTATGGGTCAATCGCGGGTGTGGAAAAGGTGGGATGGGCCGGAGGGTATTGGGCCGCCGGGTACTGGGCCATAGGGTATTGGGCCGAGGGTAAGGGGCCAAGTAAGGTGATGGGTTTGGGTTCATGTGGCTAGATCCTTCCATAGATATATTGCTAGAGGAGCTCATAAAGTCTTGTGTTGGTGGGTCCGGATAGTAGTAGGGAGATGATCCAAAAAAAGGCATCTCGGGGTAAGCTTGGATGGGTTCGGAATTGGAGTATATAGGCTCGGGGAGAGGACCGATGACGCCTATACCTCCTAAGTTAAGTTCCACCCCATTTTCTCCCCAAGATAACCCCGGTATCACATTTGTTAAAGCTTGAATGTCGGGAAATTCTAAACTTTCATTTTCCGTGACCACTTCATTGCCTACAAATTCTCATTCTTCTAATTCCATCAGGGCTTCACCCCCTTCTCCTTGTCCTTCCACCACAAGTTTCCATTCTTCACCATGCGACATTCTATTACACATAATCATCACAACAAATATAGTTAAGTTAGTTCTATAATTTCCCACTACTCCCAAACCCGAGCTCTGATACCAACCTGTAATGTGACACACGGCATATTTAGGGTAATACTTTTCATACTTTGCATACATACGTTTCATACTCTACATACATACGTTTCATACTTTGCATACATATAAGTCTACTTCAACGAAAACATTGAAAACAACTACTTAATATCATACTTGACCTGGTCGGTTGAGTCGTGTCGATGATTCGGGAATCATCGGGAGTCGTTACAATGGTCCGAGAGATCATTGGGTGTCGGTCCATAACCATGTGTACAAGGATCGGCGGTTTGTAGAATCGCCGGGCTTATTGCACACACGCAAGTCTTGAGTCCCGGGAATTGGTGATCGGGTGGGAACGTGTTAGTTATCGTGCATTACATACTTATAATCATTATGCAACTTGTCGGTATGTGAATACGTGTTTATATATGTTAAAATAGGGTTTAACGCGCCAAAAATCCGGATATATCTGCTATAGGCGATTAGGCCACTTGGGGAAGCCTAATCGCCAGTATAACTAGCGAATAGGAAGATGTTATGGGCGAATATAGGGCTATTCGCTAGTAGTACTAGCGAATAGAGCCCTAATCGCCTGCAAGGTCCTCGTACTCGCCTGAACTGCAGGTGACGACTAAAAACGCCTATAAATACCACCCTTATGTTTCAAAACATCATTTGTGAAACCCTAATACATCCCAAAGCCACCCCACACCTTATCCAACCTCTGCAACACGTTTTTGAGCAAGAAACCACATTTCCAAGCCTTACACCTCATAATCTCACCATTTCAAGGTGTGTTCTTCATCCCAAACCTTTATAATGATATTGTTTTGATCCCTAAAGGTCCAGACCTGATTTCTAAACGTTTGTGTCATTGAAAACTCATTAAAATCAGTCTCAAAACAAACCCAAACCTCTATACTTGTTATATGTGATGTATTCATGCAAGATAGGATTTTTATTGTTTAAACATGATTTTTCTTGTGTTATTATTGTGTTTCTGACCTAAATGAGTTAATATGATGATAACCTAGGAGTTTGAAGGTTCATAGATGTGTAATATTGATATTAGGTGTTTAGACCCGTTTGAATGATTATGAAGGATTAATGATGATATATTGTGTTTTGATGATTGTTTAAGGTTAGGGTTTACTATAGGATGATGCTAGAACAGTATGATAATGTCGGATAAAGTCGTTATGTGATGAAATCTGAATATTTGCTATTTAGGGTCAGTTTTACATGTTGATGTGATGCTTACATGCGAGTTATGCTATTTTGGGAAACCGCATGCATTCGGGACGGCTAGGGTGATGATAAATTAGGGGTTTTTGCTTGAAATAGTTGGGTTAATGTTTTGGGTTGGGTATTGGGTGTTTACACATGTTTCAGATATGATTTGGAGGGCTAAACGTGCAAAAAGGACAGAACATATCAGAACTAGCGAATAGGAGTTCTAATCGCCATTATTATAGGCGATTAGCTCCTAATCGCCTGAACTATAGGCGATTAGGAGCCCTATTCGCCACTTTACTAGTGATTACAATTCTATTCATCATTTTACTAGTGATTACAATTCTATTCACCATTTTACTAGTGATTACAATTCTATTCACCACTTTACTAGTGATTACAATTCTATTCACCATTTTACTAGTGATTACAATTCTATTCACCATTTTAGTAGTGATTACAATTCTATTCACCATTTTAGTAGTGATTACAATTCTATTCACCACTTTACTAGTGATTACAATTCTATTCACCATTTTACTAGTGAATACAATTCTATTCACTAGTTTGACTCTCCTAATCACCAGTTGACTTTTTCTAATCACATGTTTGATTCCTAATCGCGTGTACAGCTGCTATATGTATATTTTAACATCACGAAACACGGATTGATTCCTAGGAACATGTTAGGAACCCCGTGACATGTCCAATGACTTGGTAACACGTGTTCGGACTTAGTTAACGTTAATTGACTGATATGTTAGATTAGGTGAACTCTTGCGCGCATTAAGTGTTTAATTGCATATGTTGCATGATATCTTGCTTTCGGCTAACACATGGGATGTCGGGCCACCAATGGGATGTCGGGTCTTGTCTGGTGTGGTCGGTTAAATGTTTAAACATCATTTCATATGTACACGGTCATGGTCTGGACTGCTAGGGACTAATCAACCTACGAGTTGTTAGTCTAACACCCTATACGCTCGTCATGATAGGTCACCGGTATTTGGTGCCGTCTATTGAGCAGGTTTACTTGTCTTAGTGTGGGGAGCAGCGTCAGGTGAGTTTCACGGCCCCACTTTACGTTTTTATATTTCGAGGCACACATATGCTTATACATATTTCATAAATTATCATGTTATACTAGTGTTAAATTCATTTGTGCTATACGATACGTAAAGTCCCAGGGAAACCATGAATATGCTGGATAGCATAACGGGGGAAATGTTGATAGATCTATTGGGACTGACAGAGCCCACCCGTCGGCTGGGAGCCGGGCGGGTGCATATTGTCTCGGTCATAACACTACCGGGGAACGGTAGTGCATAATCGTTTCGGGCAAAATCATATATCATTGTCTGTAATGGTTTCCGGTCGTAGTAGCATTATTCATGCGTCTAGCTAACGCTTTTTTTTGTAACATAGTGATAACATGATGGCTTTAATTACTTAAAACATTTAACATAAAACCTGTGAACTCACCGGCATTATTTGCTGACGTTTTTAGCATGTTTGTCTCAGGTCGTTGAGGTAGCAGCTTATCATAGGCGCACGGAGTCTCACGACGTCTAGGATTCATATGCATCTTACTTAGTTTTTCATACTTACGTACTTTTGCATTTTGGGTTGTAATAAAGTTTTACGCTTCCGCAGCGATGGATTATTTATGAAAACTTGTTGGTTTGTTTGTGTCATTTTTACGTATCATATAGTGTCGTTTATTGTGACCGTTAACTTAGATCCTGGTTTGTCACGCGCCTCGCGGTAAAACCCCGCACGTGGAATTTGAGGGTGTGACAGATTGGTATCAGAGCCAATGGTTATAGTGAACTAGGACTGAATGAGTCAAGTCTATAGCCGAGTCGCACACACTAGACGGTCACATTCATATAAGTCATGTCATATGGGGGATTTGCCGGGGTGTTAGTATTACATTTGTTATTATCATTTATGCTTACATCATTTATCTATTATTCTTATTTCTTATTCTATCCTTCATCTTCATACTGAAGACGAAGAGGCTTACTATCCTTGCACGGCAGTGGCGTACATTGGAGTGGCTTCGGCACCCTTCGGAGATTTGTCCAAGATTCGGACATCTCACCTTTCTATACTCCAATGGACACACTTACTTGCACACATCATCGCACATTTGTACTTGTTGTTCTACATCTTAGGTGTTGTATCGCCTAGGAGTTCTTATCTATTCTAGGATGTGGGTGCCTTGTGGTTTGAAAGTCAAGCTAGGAGCACGCCTCGGGGACTATGTAGAGCGACTTATCATTTCGGGTGCACACGAAATAAGAAGTTGAAATGCATGGAAATCCTGGTGGACTTTGTGTTTGATCTGATGATCAAGATGGAATCCAGTTCCCTGGTTGACCTTGTTACTTATGATTTCTTGTTATCTGTTCTGGAATCTGATGTCTTGTCTTTGACCTCGACAGAAGATGGCAGGACGTCGTGGTGGTCGCGTTGGTGGCCGGAATGGCGGTGGACGTAATGGGGGTCGTGGTAACATCAGCATGACCCAGGCGGAGCTGAATAATCTGATCCAGGAGCACGTGGCAGCTGCTATTGCTGCGCAGCAGGCCGCCTAGCAGGGCCATGGTGGTAATTTAATTACCCCTACCCTCATTCCTTATCTTTGTCGTGTGATGTTCGTTTTCTGACCCGTGTTGCTTGTTGTAACAGGGGGTGCTTTTCATCCTCCACCACCTCCACCTCCTCCAGTCCACTGTACTTACAAGATGTTCCAGGACTGTAAGCCCCATAACTTCAGTGGGACTTAGGGAGCTGTGGGACTACTTCGTTGGTTGGAGAAGTTCGAGTCCGCTTTCTCCATGTGTAACTGCCCAGAGGAGTATCGTATGAAGTATGCTTCAGGGACATTCGAGGGACGTGCCTTGACTTGGTGGAATTCGATGGTGCAGACTATTGGTTTACTGGAGGCCCATGCGTTACCATGGACTGAGTTTGTGTTTCGTTTGAAGAGGGATTATTGCCCCAGGGATGAGATCAAGAGTTTGGAGCATGAGCTGTGGAATCATCAGTTGGTGGGATCTGTGGTCGAGGAGTATACCACTCGTTATCATGAGTTGGCACTTTTGTGCCCGGATTCTGTGACTCCTGAGTATAAGGCTATTGAGTTCTACATTAGTGGGTTGGTGCCTGAGGTTCGCGGGTTGGTGACCGCGAATGATGCTACTACACTTCGGGATACCATTCGGTTGGCTCATAGGCTGACTAAGCAGAAGGTTCAGAAGGGTGTTTTGCCTCTTAAGGGTACTGTGGTGAAACCTCTGATGGCAACAAGAGGAAATGGGAGAGCGCGGGTAAGGGTACAGTTCAGCCTCAGCAGCAGCAACCGAGGAAATTGGAAGCTACGGGTGCATCTTCTGAGCAAAGGCAGAGTGGGTATACTGGGAGGCTGCCTAGGTGTGATCGTTGTGGGTACCATCATCTTGGGGATTGTAGTTATTGAACCCGTTGTAAGAGGAACGGGCATCAGGCCCAGAGTTGCAGGGTGAATCTTCAGGCTCAGCAACAGGTGGTTGCCCCTACTACTACTGCTACTACTACCACTGCTGCACCCAGGGGAAATCAGGGATGTTATCACTGTGGCGACACTGGGCACTTCAGGCGGGACTGTCCCAAGGTGAAGCAAGGCGAGGGTGGCGGTCGAACTGCTCCGGCTCGTGCTTATGTCATCGGTGCTAGGGAGAACCAGGAGGATCCTGATACTGTTACTAGTGAGTATTCTTTTCTTGATTCTCGTTATACTTGTATTCATTCTCATTCACATTGCTTGGCGATTCGTATTCATTGTGTGCATTCAGTTTGGTATTTGATCATCGTTTTGCATTCATCGGTCTGATGTAGGTCCTTTAGAGATGCTATTTGGACGGTACCGGTGTATCATTTATACCGATCACAGTAGTCTCTGGTAGGCCTTCGATCAGGAGGATTCATTGTTTTGTATTCACTATGGGGAGGGCGGTTCCCCGGCATAGAGTATCCGTTGCTATCATTCTTCATTCACTGTTATCCTTTCGTTTGCATTCTGGGAAACGTTACTTGGGACGGGTCGACACTCATTACTGTCGGAGAGTGAATCTCGGGGCGAGATTCCTTTCAACAGGGGGATGATGTGACGACCGGGAAATTTTTTTTTCTCTTTTTATCGCTTCGTTCTCTTTGACTTCGGGACGAAAATTCTTTCAACTGGGGGATGATGTGACACCCGGCATATTCAGGGTAATACTTTTCATACTTTACATACATACGTTTCATACTCTATATACATACGTTTCATACTTTGCATACATACGAGTCTACCTCAACGAAAACATTGAAAACAACTACTTAATATCATACTTGACTGGGTCGGTTGAGTCATGTTGATGATTCGGGAATCATCGGGAGTCGTTACAATGGTCCGAGAGATCATTGGGTGTCGGTCCATAACCATGTGTACAAGGATCGACGATTTGTAGAATCGCCGGGCTTATTGCACACACGCAAGTCTTGAGTCCCGGGAATTGGTGATCGGGTGGGAACGTGTTAGTTATCGTGCATTACATCCTTATAATCATTATGCAACTTGTCGGTATGTGTAAACGTGTTTATATATGTTAAAATAGGGTTTAACGCGCCAAAAATCCGGATATATCTGTTATAGGCGATTAGGTGTAACACCCCAACCGATGGCGGAAACATCGAGGTGTCACGTAGTAATGATTGTTCAATAGCTCATGGTACTAAATGAAAGTTGAATAATATTAAACAATTTACAATTTACAAGTAAATATTACAAAGGTTGATTAATATAAACTAGGTCCAAAGCTCCTATGTGTTCCAAGACTTGTACAACTTCCAATAGCAAATAAACCTGAAACATGTTAAGTTGGAAAGATGGGGGGGTCAACTATAAATAGTTGGTGAGAATACATAGGTTTTGTATATAGTTGAAAACAATATGCTGTATAAAAATCATAGTTGAAGTATAATAATGAGTAATGATAGAATATGAGTCCGACATGTAACAATGCGTCTTTTGTACAATCAAACCTTGTGTCGACTGAGACCTAACTCGCAAGTTAGTAAAAGTGTAACTGTTATCGATCATCCCTGAATTTATGCGGGGGATGGGTTTGTCAGACCTATAGCGCTATAATCTAAACAGGCGGCTTGATCAATGTTAATGATTATACTGTGTCTTTTTGTTACAGTCAAATGATAGAATGAGTAAATGATGGTGTAATTGAATCATAAGTTTCAACAATGTAAGAATGAATAAATGATAGTGTATAAAATGTGTAAACATGTTTCACACCAAAATGTAAAACAGAAAAATGGGCTATGTAAACTCACCTTAGTGTTAGAATGGATACCCTTGTTATATACGTAAATATGGCTCGTGTGTATCCAAATATCACCCTATTTCAAGGTAGCAAATAAGTGTCGGGGAAAACTTAATAAGTCTAAGTTTTCTAGTCTAAAATGTGCCAGGGTTCCTAATTTGGGGATTAATAATTGATTTAATTTAAATAATTGTTAATAACTTTAATAAATAAAGGAATAAATAAAAAAATATTTCTGACCAATATTAACTAAAGGTGGTTGAATTATAATGTAATAAATGTGAAAATAATTTTTATAAAATTATTTTCTTAATTAATGAATATTTATATATTAATACTTATTTGACAAAATATAGTCTTAATATTTAAAAATAATAAAATTTATAAAATTCGAATAAAAAATTTATATTTCTGATCTAAATGATTAATAATAATTTATGTGAAATTTTGATGCAAAAATAATGAAAAATGAATTTATTATGATTTATTTTTGATTAAAATAACAAAAATCGATTAAAATATTAAATAAATGACTTTTCTGAAATAAAACTTATTTCAGAAATATTTTTTGATTTATAAGTTTAGAATAATTTTTGTGGAATTTTATAAAGTCGTTTTGATATTTTTATAGAATTTTAAAATTATAATTGAATAAAATTGTAATATATTTTATATATATTAAATAAATGATTTTTGAAAAACTAAAAATTGTATTATAAACTTTACCATTAGAATAACATAAAATAGTTTTTGTAGAACTTATAAACCTCTTTTGGTATTTCAAAACTATTTTAAAAGATTAAAAGGTTAAATATATAAATAAAGGGTTTTAAAAAGAATCGTTGCTTATGGGATTCGAACCCGGGCCTCTGGCCGGTTCGTTGTTTATAATCACAAGCCTAGACCATCTGGCCTAGACCCTGGGAATGTAAATAATCTGTTTCAGTTTAATGTATAGGCTTTTTAGGTTTAGTTCATAATTATAAAAAAAAATAAAGACAAGGGCCTAGAATCGAACCCAGGGCCACAGCAGGCCTGAAGCTTATGTGATAACTGTTTCACCAACTGATCTGTGGATCTGTTGGTGTTTATTTTCTTTCTGTTTTAAATAAATACGATAACAATTCAGTATTATCTTCCCCAATTAACAAAACCACGAACCCTAGTTTTCTTAATCAATAAAATCATCAAACAATAACCCCTGAAACCATGGGGTTATCGTTCGAAAATAGTAACCGAATCATAGTAAAGAAAGATCTAACACTTACACGATACGGTTGTTGCGAATTGCTGGGTCAACACATAAAGTAAAAAACGAACGATTTGCAGATTATTACAATAGAAATTGAGGGTAACGGTGTGATTTTCGGCACAAAAAGGTTAAGGAAGAGGGCTCAATTTATAGTCTAACACACGGTTTAGACGAATTGGAAAGTTGACTATGGTTTTATTATTAAACGCGTAATTGAACTTAGAATGGAATGATTTAAAGCAAAATTAGCGTGGGGAAAAAGCTGTGGAGGTCGGTCAAGACATACCCTAAATAATCACGATCCAGAAAACATGAATTTGAAATTGATTTGGAATATGTTCATTCGCAGTTGACTTTCTTGAAGTCAAACATGTAGATAAAGAAGGTTTAAAATTATTTGGGTTGGGTACTAGTCACCAAACAGGGCTGGAGCCCAGTTGGTTTGTTATGTTTGTGTCAAATAGTTGGGCTCGGGTTCGAATCCCGGCACCAACACTATATGTATATATATATATATATATATTTTGAAGCATTACTATACCTAACTATATTTATGTATATATATAATGATTATACTAGTAAAAAAATGTTACGAATAAACACTAAAAAGGTCGAGATTCAACGAATTTTTTTTATAATTATTTCTATAAGGTGTTTAAAACGTACATTGTTTAAAACAAGCACATTTTTTATTAATTAATAATTTTAGGGTAAATTTGCGATGTTACAGTCTTCCCTACTTTTAGGAACTTCGTCCCGAAGTTATTAAAAAAAACACGGGGTTAAGGGTGATTGGGTAGAAATTAGGACAACTGTGGTTTGGAAAATTTAAGTCACGACATGAAGGTGAATAATTTGTTTCGAATAATTTGGATAAGAGGTTTGTTATCTGTGAGTTTTAAGGGTAGGATTAGGTGTGTCTTGAAATCGCAAGGAGAATAAGAATCTTAAGTTTTAGGAATCCTAAAAGAAATGCATGAGTTGATGGACTATAGAAAGACTAAATGAACTACCAGGTAACTAGAGTTTTATAATCGGTTATTTACCAAAAACCTTGATAGAATTTCACACTACCTTAACGTACCTGTAAATTCATGATTACGTTCCGGACCGCAATCACCAATTTACCTTACATTAGGGTTTTGTGTCCTTCTATGACTCTAACACACATGTAAGTAATGCAAAAATAATCCTGTGGTTGAACCTTTGTATTAATGAGTCCAACTATTGAGCAGGAAAAAGACTCTTATCAGTTAGTGAGTAGGAACCTCTACCGATTGTTGAGCAGGTTCGATAGCCTCCACCAGTCGTTGAGCAGGTTGTAGGGCCTCTCTCGACTGTTGAAAAGGCATGATGACCTCTACCAATCGTTGAGTAGGTTATTTGGTACTCAACTAACTGTTGAGCAAGTACTTCATCCTCTATCGGTTGATGATTAATTGTAACAATTATTCCACACATAAATTGCAAAATGTAAGCACCAAGTGTCAAGTATAGTATGTGAGTTTTGATTATATTATCCTAGACAAGGTCAATGGGTCAAGATATGAATATAGAAATTAGTTCATATTCAAAAATCGTATGTCCGAATATATTAGATGACTAAATTCTTATCTAAGAGACAAAAATATTCTATAATAAAATTTATTACTTGAATCAAATGAGTCATTACATGGAATTCAAAAGTAAATAACATTCTAAGAGTATGGGTTTGTCAATAGGCAGCTGGAGGGTCTTGATCTCGGTTTAGTTTAGGGCATCGGTTATGGAAGTGATTTGGGTCTCCACATTCATAGCACTGACCATAGTTGTATCTGCCGGGACGATTAGGGTTAGTAGCCGGAGCAGGGTTGGTTGGTTGGTTGGTATTGGGGTTTGGGGCTTCACGACATGTGTTGACCAGATGGCCATACTTACCACAATTGGTGCAGAAGCGACACGCTGAAGGAGTGGGATGATGTCGTTTGCATGTATTACACAATGGAAAGTTTCCTGTATAAGGTTTCTTGTTAGAAGCTTGTGTAGTGAGGTTTGCATCAGGATCCCTGGTCTTGCGCTTCTCGTTCTCAGTAGTTACTGCGGCTACAATACTTGCTTTCTCGCCTTTCCGAACTAAGGTCCCGTTCTTTACGTGATTGTCAATTAAGGTAGCTGCTAGACGCTTGGCCTCTTCGAGGGTAGCAGGGTTCCTTCCCATACGTGTCCTGAATTTGCATGGGTAAACCACCGATATACTTCTCGATGGCTACAGGTAGAGGAGTGACCTTATGGGGCAACAACAGATTGAGCTCATGGAAGCGGGTATTATAAGCAAGGTTTTCCCCACTATCCTGAGCAAGGGTGTGGAACTCATCCTCCAATTTCTTGACCTCGTTACGTGGGCAAAACTCAGCTTTCATTATCTCCTTGACTTGATCCCAAGTCATAGCAAGTGCAACTTCAGCTCCGCGGGTGCGCTTTTCCTCATTCCACCAAGTGAGTGCTCGTTTGTGAAGAATACTCATAGCATAACGGACATCAAGGTTATCAGGGCACTCACTATTTATGAAAGTATTCTCGATACCCTTGAACCATTGAAGGAGGCCAGTAGCTTCTTCGTCCCCGCTAAACTTAGGAGGATTGCAGGTATTAAAGTGTTTGAGGGTGCAGACTGGGTGACCATTCCCATTTCCATTCCCGTTCCCATTGTGATTCCCATTGCCATTTCCATTGCCGTTTCCATTCATTTGGATGACTTGAGCTAGCAAATTAGGAACCAGAGTTGCTATTTGTTGTGCCATTTGCTGAGTAATGATCGCAGCCAATTGGGCATCACTTCCATTATTGTTGTTAGTGTTGTGGTTGTGGTTGCTGCTCCCTTCATCATGATCGTCGCCACTGTTAAGGCGAGTGCTGCGATGTGGAGGCATGATCTGTAAGAGACACAATGAAGGTTCACTAAGACATGGAATGAATGAAGGATAATGAGGTAATTTAAGGAATGTAGTCATTTATCCATAAATTAAAACGAATAAATGAAAACGTCGACTTATCAAAGACTCTAGATTCTAATAACATAGTGAAGACATGCTTTAGCCTATAAGTGAACACTCATCCAGAGAATTCCCAGGTAGGCATCCGGGTCCCTCATCTGATTGGGATTTATGCGCAATGCCAGTCCTAGATAGAAAACTCGGAATACAGGCGTTCACCCTTCCAGATTGCACGTGTTCGTTATTAAAATCTAGAACTTCGACGAGATCATCAAGGTGGTTCAGGCTAAACCTGAGGATTTTGTCCTATTAGTCTAAGAGTAGATCCAGTGATGGAGATCAATCTTCTTGTAGGTATTAAAGTAGGGATAAGAAGTAGGAGGGAGATAGAGAATAGAAACAAGTAAGGTTGCAAGTAAAAGGAGCAAGTACTGGTTAAAATCCTATGGTTATAGACTAGATTTTTTTTTCTAATAACCTAATTCCCTATAACCATGGCTCTGATACCAATCTGTAACACCCCAACCGATGGCGGAAACATCGAGGTGTCACGTAGTAATGATTGTTCAATAGCTCATGGTACTAAATGAAAGTTGAATAATATTAAACAATTTACAATTTACAAGTAAATATTACAAAGGTTGATTAATATAAATTAGGTCCAAAGCTCCTATGTGTTCCAAGACTTGTACAACTTCCAATAGCAAATAAACCTGAAACATGTTGAGTTGGAAAGATGGAGGGGTCAACTATAAATAGTTGGTGAGAATACATAGGTTTTATATATAGTTGAAAACAATATGTTGTATAACAATCATAGTTGAAGTATAATAATGAGTAATGATAGAATATGAGTCCGATATGTAACAATGCGTCTTTTGTACAATCAAACCTTGTGTCGACTGAGACCTAACTCGCAAGTTAGTAAAAGTGTAAGTGTTATCGATCATCCCTGAATTTATGCGGGGGGATGGGTTTGTCAGACCTATAGCGCTATAATCTAAACAGGCGGCTTGATCAATGTTGATGATTTTACTGTGTCTTTTTGTTACAGTCAAATGATAGAATGAGTAAATGATAGTGTAATTGAATCATAAGTTTCAACAATGTAAGAATGAATAAATGATAGTGTATAAAATGCGTAAACTTGTTTCACCCCAAAATGTAAAACAGAAAAAGGGGCTATGTAAACTCGCCTTAGTGTTAGAATGGAGACCCTTGTTATATACGTAAATGTGGCTCGTGTGTATCCAAATATCACCCTATTTCAAGGTAGCAAATA
Source organism: Ambrosia trifida (assembly GCA_028751855.1). Lineage (NCBI taxonomy): Eukaryota > Viridiplantae > Streptophyta > Magnoliopsida > Asterales > Asteraceae > Ambrosia > Ambrosia trifida. The sequence continues at coordinate 53,405,450 of CM054128.1, forward strand.
AGTGTCGGGGAAAACTTAATAAGTCTAAGTTTTCTAGTCTAAAATGTGCCAGGGTTCCTAATTTGGGGATTAATAATTGATTTAATTTAAATAATTGTTAATAACTTTAATAAATAAAGGAATAAATAAAAAAATATTTCTGACCAATATTAACTAAAGGTGGTTGAATTATAATGCAATAAATGTGAAAATAATTTTTATAAAATTATTTTCTTAATTAATGGATATTTATATATTAATACTTATTTGACAAAATATAGACTTAATATTTAAAAATAATAAAATTTATAAATTTCAAATCAAAAATTTATATTTCTGATCTAAATGATTAATAATAATTTATGTGAAATTTTGATGCAAAACTAATGAAAAATGAATTTATTATGATTTATTTTTGATTAAAATAACAAAAATCGATTAAAAATATTAAATAAATGATTTTTCTAAAATAAAATTTATTTCGGAAATTTTTATTGATTTATAAGTTTAGAATAATTTTTGTGGAATTTTATAAAGTCGTTTTGATATTTTTATAGAATTTTAAAATTATAATTGAACAAACTTGTAATATATTTTATATATATTAAATAAATGATTTTTGAAAAACTAAAAATTGAATGATAAACTTTACCATTAGAATAACATAAAATAATTTTTGTAGAACTTATAAACCTCTTTTGGTATTTCAAAACTATTTTAAAAGATTAAAAGGTTAAATATATAAATAAAAAGTTTTAAAAAAAAATCGTTGCTTATGGGATTCAAACCCGGGCCTCTGGCCGGTTCGTTGTTTATAATCACAAGCCTAGACCATCTGGTCTAGACCCTGCGAATGTAAATAATCAGTTTCAGTTTAATGTATATGCTTTTTAGGTTTAGTTCATAATTATAAAAAAATAAAAATAAAGACAAGGGCCTGGAATCGAACCCAGGGCCACAACAGGCCTGAAGCTTATGTGATAACTGTTTCACCAACTGATATGTGGATCTGTTGGTGTTTATTTTCTTTCTGTTTTAAATAAATACGATAACAGTTCAGTATTATCTTCCCCAATTAACAAAACCTCGAACCCTAGTTTTCTTTATCAACAAAATCATCAAACAATAACCCCTGAAACCATGGGGTTATTGTTCGAAAACAGTAACTGAATCATAGTAAAGAAAGATTTAACACTTACACGATACGGTTGTTGCGAATTGCTGGGTCAACATATAAAGTCAAAAACGAACGATTTGCAGATTATTACAAGGATTACAATAGAAATTGAGGGTAAGGGTGTGATTTTCGGCACAAAAAGGTTAAGGAAGGGCTCAATTTATAGTCTAACACACGGTTTAGACGAATTGGAAAGTTGACTATGGTTATATTATTAAACGCGTAATTGGACTTAGAATGGAATTATTAAAGCAAAATTAGCCTGGGGAAAAAGCTGTGGAGGTCGGTCAAGACATACCCTAAATAATCACGATCCAGAAAACACGAATTTGAAATTGATTTGGAATATGTTCATTCGCAGTTGACTTTCTTGAAGTCAAACGTGTAGATAAAGAAGGTTTAAAATTATTTGGGTTGGGTACTAGTCACCAAACAGGGCTGGAGCCCAGTTGGTTTGTTATGTTTGTGTCAAACAGTTGTGCTCGGGTTCGAATCCCGGCACCAACACTATATATATATATATATATATATTTTTTTGAAGCATTACTATACCTAACTATATTTATGTATATATAATGATTATGCTAGTAAAAAAAATGTTACGAATAAACACTAAAACGTCGAGATTCAACGATTTTTTTTTTATTATTATTTCTATAAGGTGTTTAAAACGTACATTGTTTAAAACACACACATTTTTTATTAATTAATAATTTTAGGGAAAATTTGCGATGTTACATTAGGCCACTTGGGGAAGCCTAATCGCCAGTATAACTAGCGAATAGGAAGATGTTATGGGCGAATATAGGGCAATTCGCTAGTAGTACTAGCGAATAGAGCCCTAATCGCCTGCAAGGTCCTCGTACTCGCCTGAACTGCAGGTGATGACTAAAAACGCCTATAAATACCACCCTTATGTTTCAAAACATCATTTGTGAAACCCTAATACATCCCAAAGCCACCCCACACCTTATCCAACCTTTGCAACACGTTTTTGAGCAAGAAACCACATTTCCAAGCCTTACACCTCATAATCTCACCATTTCAAGGTGTGTTCTTCATCCCAAACCTTTATAATGATATTGTTTTGATCCCTAAAGGTCCAGACCTGATTTCTAAACGTTTGTGTCGTTGAAAACTCATTAAAATCAGTTTCAAAACAAACCTAAACCTCTATACTTGTTATATGTGATGTATGTTCTTGTGTTATTATTGTGTTTCTGACCTAAATGAGTTAATATGATGATAACCTAGGAGTTTGAAGGTTCATAGATGTGTAATATTGATATTAGGCGTTTTGACCTGTTTGAATGATTATGAAGGATTAATGATGATAAATTGTGTTTTGATGATTGTTTAAGGTTAGGGTTTACTCTAGGATGATGCTAGAACAGTAGGATAATGTCGGGTAACGTCGTTATGTGATGAAATCTGAATATTTGCTATTTAGGGTAAGTTTTACATGTTAATGTGATGCTTACATGCAAGTTATGCTATTTTGGGAAAACGCATGCATTCGGGACGGCTAGGGTGATGATAAATTAGGGGTTTTTGCTTGAAATAGTTGGGTTAATGTTTTGGGTTGGGTATTGGGTGTTTACACATGTTTCAGATCTGATCGGAGGGTTAAACGCGCAAAAAGGACGAAACAAATCAGAACTAGCGAATAGGAGTTCTAATCGCCATTATTATAGGCGATTAGCTCCTAATCGCCTGAACTATAGGCGATTAGGAGCCCTATTCGCCACTTTACTAGTGATTACAATTCTATTCACCATTTTACTAGTGATTACAATTCTATTCACCATTTTTCTAGTGATTACAATTCTATTCACCACTTTACTAGTGATTACAATTCTATTCACCATTTTACTAGTGATTACAATTCTATTCACCATTTTACTAGTGATTACAATTCTATTCACCACTTTACTAGTGATTACAATTCTATTCACCATTTTACTAGTGATTACAATTCCATTCACTAGTTTGACTCTCCTAATCACCAGTTGACTTTTCCTAATCACATGTTTGATTCCTAATCGCGTGTACAACTGCTATATGTATATTTTAACATCCCGAAACACGGATTGATGCCTAGGAACATGTTAGGAACCCCATGACATGTCCAATGACTTGGTAACACGTGTTCGGACTTAGTTATACGTTAATTGACTGATATGTTAGATTAGGTGAACTCTTGCGCGCATTAAGTGTTTAATTGCATATGTTGCATGATATCTTGCTTTCGGCTAACACGTGGGATGTCGGATCACCAATGGGATGTCGGGTCTTGTCTGGTGTGGTTGGTTAAACGTTTAAACATCATTTCATATGTACACGGTCATGGTCTGGACTGCTAGGGACTAATCAACCTACGAGTTGTTAGTCTAACAGCCTATACGCTCGTCATGATAGGTCACCGGTATTTGGTGCCGTCTATTGAGTAGGTTTACTTGTTTTAGTGTGGGGAGTAGCGTCAGGTGAGTTTCACGGCCCCACTTTACGTTTTTACATTTCGGGGGAGACACATGCTTATACATATTTCATAAATTATCATGTTATACTAGTGTTAAATTCATTTGTGCTATACGATACGTAAAGTCCCGGGGAAACCATGAATATTCTGGATAGCATAACGGGGGAAATGTGGATAGATCTATTGGGACTGACAGACCCCACCCGTCGGCTGGGAGCCGGGCGGGTGCATATTGTCTCGGTCATAACTCTACTGGGGAATAGTAGTGCATAATCGTTTCGGGCAAAATCATATACCGTTGTCTGTAATGGTTTCTGGTCGTAGTAGCATTATTCATGCGTCTAGCTAACGCTATCATTTCTAACATAGTGATAACATGATGGCTTTAATTACTTAAAACATTTAACATAAAACTTGTGAACTCACCGGAATTATTTGCTGACGTTTTTAGCATGTTTGTCTTAGGTCGTTGAGGTAGAAGCTTATCATAGGAGCACGGAGTCTCACGGCGTCTAGGATTCATATGCATCTTACTTAGCTTTTCAGACTTACGTACTTTTGCATTTTGGGTTGTAATAAAATTTTACGCTTCCGCAGCGATGGATTATTTATGAAAACTTGTTGGTTTGTTTGTGTCATTTTTACGTATCATATAGTGTCGTTTATTGTGACCGTTGACTTAGATCCTAGTTTGTCACGCGCCTCACGGTAAAACCCCGCATGTGGAATTTGACATGTAATGACCCAGAATTTAACGAGTCATTACGGATTGGTATTCATGATATAATTAACATTTACCAATTTATTAATTATAATTTCTTTTAATTGACTAACTTTATTTAATATTAACATAATCATTTTACTAAACAAAACAAACAATTCTTTATTTAAGACTTGGGCCGTAGCCCATTTTTACAATAACCAAACATGGACCAAAGCCCATTTAACGTGACTCGGGCCGTAGCCCTTTTAAACCATCTACATAATTCCAAAGTGTTTTAACAAACCCATTAAACAAACAAAGCACAAGGGCCGTAGCCCATATTACACTCGGCCGACCCATGGGCCGGTTTTTATTTATAAACTTTAAGCTTGATTCCTACACATTCGAGCTCCTGTTCCCGGTAACTAATCAACCTGAAATGCATGTTAAAAATACGTTAGCCACAAAGCTAGTGAGTGATGCCAGATTCGTTTAGACTCATTTAAATAAACACGCAACAATTTTCGTATGGTTCGGTCATTCTAAGGTGGAATATATTATCGATGGAGCACCATACAAATGCTTATTGTGGTTCCAAACCTCTACTTGGTTTAGAAAAATATATTCCGGTAATACCGAATGGATCCATTCTACGTTGTTTCTATTCGACCGATTCTATTAACTCTTTCGTGATCATGAACCAATATTTCATCAAAACACACGTAAAAACTAACATGCATTCACCCCGAAATCATTTTAAACATATGGGGTACATGCACTCATGTTGGTTATTTCCGAATTTATAGTTTCACTAGTTGCAAGATTCCTAGGTTCCCCGAGTTCCTGTTACACATAAATCAAGTTACAACGCATAAATATAATCGTATAGCTGGCTGTTGCAGCTTAGGCGTATTTTCTAAACTAAAGCTGGTCATTACAGCTTGGCACACGACCTTAAAAACTCTAGACATGAACTTACCCGGATGAGAATATTAATCGGCTATGTTGATACCCGGTTATATTCTTGAGTTTTGATAATATTATGAGGCTAGTAATTTGTAGGATTGGGTTAATAAGGACAAGTATAATGGTTTCGCATGATGAAAAGGATGATTAAAAAGGGTGGTTTAAAAGTGCCGATTGGTTTGGGTGTTTAGAGGATATATTCTTGCATATTCATAGGTAGAAGTTTTAATGGTTTGGTGATATTGGTTTTTCTTTATTTGAAATGGCCGATGATTCCTTTATGGATTTATAGAATCCTTGATACATGCATAATATGATTATGATAGGTTATAGGGGAGGTGAGGTGGAAGGTATGCATGCACTTTGAGTGTTGGGGTGGTGTTATAACAATATAGGTAGAGATTCTCTACACATATTGGCGGCCAAAAGGAATCTAAGGTGTTGGGCCGATTTCTTTATAAAATAAACTAGGTGATTTGGACTTGGTTTGGGCTTTTACAAGTTAATTATTATAAAGGACATCGGGCTTTGAACAATATTATAAAGAGTTGGGCTTTAGATTATCTTCAGGCCCAAGCTCTATTCGGGTTTTGGAAAAAGGCCCACTATAATATTCGGCCCTTTAAAAACATTCGGCCCATACAACAATTGATCACTGGGCCGATTTCTAATTCTTATTGGGCCTCGGTTTATAATCCGGGTAAGGTTATTGGGCTACACTATAAGTGGCCGAATCATAATAACTATTAAATGTTAATTAATTATTTTATTAATCTAATCTTATTTTATGACGTCATAATTTCAGGGCGTTACACATACATACATACATACATACATACATACATACATACATACATACATACATACATACATACATACATACATACATACATACATACATACATACATACATACATACATACATACATCCATACACGAATACACACATAAATACCCCCTAATAATGATTTCTCACTATTTGGAGGTGGCATGTACATAAAGATGATCACAATTATAAGTCATGGCTTCTATCTATGTATCGCAGATACATTACACACATTTAAGATGCCCACCCAGACGGTAATTGTGGCTTTTGATCCGTAGCTATGGACTTAGGGCGGGAGTAGAAACACTCGTTATTTTTCCGCCAATAGCTTCTAGAAGAGATGTACGTTAACAGAGACCGATGGGAGCATGTTTTCAAGGATTTCGAGCTGGGAACCTGCACCAGATATTTGTTGAATGTTGTTGCCCTGCATGGAATTGTTGATTGCTGTTAAATTTGGTGTGGTTGTTCAATATTTATGCGATGGTGGCAGTCAAACTTACTTCTCTTTGTTCGATGGCCTAGATGTTTACCCTGACCATGGTACCATATCGATTGCTTTTGTGAAAGACTGCCATTTCATCATGCTTAAGTTAACCGAAGACTGTCTAATGCAAAGACCAAATGGAATGTGGAGTGTTTACCGATATCCTAGGGCTATGGAACGGGAGACGCTATATGAAGATCGTCTAGTGTTGGGTCTGCTAACCTAGAGAAGAACAGATGATTGGAAAGCCAAAATATACTACTCAGTTGATCCTTAGAAATAAATAGCATTTACAAGATACTTCTCCCAAAAGACTGTTGACCCTAACATCTGCTGGACTCAACAACAGTTGGAAACAATTGCTGCTGCAAAGGACTGTTGGATAAACAACTGCTAGAGAACAACTGCTGACTAAAGGTCTGATGAAGAACAACTGCTGACTAAAGTGCTGAAGACTAAAGGTCTGTTGGAGCCAACATCACTTAGGCTCCAACAGATGATACAAGACCATCAGAGTTTTCCCCAACAACAGTTTACCTTTCAGTGTTTTACAATGTAACAGTAGTTTGTATTTAATAGATGTTTTATGTTTGTTATTCTGTTAGAAGTCACTGTCTTAGGTGACGTCAGCTTAGATCATCAGTGGTTTAGATTTGTCTATAAATAGAACAGTGCTTGTACTGTTCTATTCATCACTCGAAACATTCTTTTAGACAAACAATCACAGAGTGATCAGGCTGAGGGGGAGTACTTGTAATATTGTAATCTTTCAATTAATGAAAGCATTCGATTGAAAACAATTATTCTCTTGTTTTGATTTATAGTTTATCATTTCGCTGCACTTTCCATTTATATTTCACTTCATTCTTCACATCTTTACTTAAACAAATCAAAACAATCAAACTCAGATCCTAACAATTGGTATCAGAGCTTGGTCAATTAAATTCGATCTAACAAATCAATTTAATATAAACAGATCAGCTCACAATTATTGATATCGTTTGTTTGTCGGATTGAAAACAGATTCATAGTTTATTTTCGATTCAACCGTTTGTAAACAGACTTTGTTTTTGAAAAATCAGAGAATGGCTTCAATCAATCACTTTCCACACAACACTGGCACGAACAACAAGCCACCGATGCTTGTCAGATCTGAATACAATATCTGGCAACATCGGATGAGCCATGTTCTAGCTCAACAGAACAATGGGTGTTGGATGTCGGTTATCTTTGGACCACATGTTCCGATGGTGCCGAGTACTGAAGATCCCAAGGTTCAGGAGCCTAAGAAACTTGAAAACTACTCCGACCAGGATTTTTAGAAAATTGAGTTGGATGCCAAGGCCTTCAGTATTGTGGCCATGGCTCTACCCAATGATATATATGCTGGGCTGTTACACTGTAACAGTGCAAAGGAGTTGTGGGATGCACTGAAAGAACAATTTGGTGGGACTGAAGAGGTTATTGAAAACAACCGTGAAATACTTAGCCTACAATATGAAACATTCAGTCATGTTAAGGGAGAGTCATTAACTCAACAATTTGAGAGGAGAAAATTGCGATTTTCGTCCCTATGGTTTGCCTAAACTAACAGGTTTAGCCCAGGCTTAACACCCTGAGTACCTGTGGTTTCATTTTCTAACACTTTACGTCCCTGAGACCAACGTCGTTAGTTGTTCCGTTAGTTTTTTGGTAAATTGACTAATATACCCTTAATTTTTTTTGAGTGAAATGACTTTTATACCCCACATATTCTTCTCCAACCCACCCACCCACCCACCCACCCACCACCACCATCACCACCACCTGCAACACCACCACCACTATCTCCACCGCCACCCTCCCTCATATAACTCAACCCTAAAAGTATCTTCAATTTTAGGTCGAAGACTTTTTTGATCTTAAATTTCTTTTTTTATCACTATAATAACTCATTGGACATTATTTTGACTAAAAAATTTAGAAGCTGATTTTAAACTATCTTTCATTTTTGTTATTTTGTAGAACACGGTCAATTTATAATGCTAGTCAATCTCCCACAATAGTAAATAACAAGGGGGATTTACCTTCTAGTTTGGTTACTAATATAATACATAAAGACGAAAAAACCACTCAACTCGAGGACAAGGAAAAAAGGGAGGGCAGTTCTGCAAAATGTACCTTAGAAATTTTGGAAAATATGTGATCTGTTGTGATTACCGATGACAACAAATCAGATGTACCAATGGAAGCCATAGATGATGCATCTGTAGGCGAGGATTCCACTTCATTTTTGTCTGAGTTACATGGACCTGATGGAACGGACATGACAGATGGAGCTGACGTGGCGGATAGTGAACCTGTTGTGAAGAATCGGAATCCTTTTTATGACCCGTCAGGTTGGACCTCAATGGAAATAGAGGCTGCAATTGGGAGTTCAGAATGCAAAAAATGGTGGTGGTGGAGATGGTGGTGGTGGGTGGTTGGGTGGGTTGGGGAAGAAGTGGTGGGTTGGGGAAGAAGATGGGAGGGTATAAGAGTCATTTCACCCAAAAAAATTAAGGGTATATTAGTCAATATACCAAAAAACTAACGGAACAACTAACGACGTTAGTCTCAGGGACGTAAAGTGTTAGAAAATGAAACCACAGGTACTCAGGGTGTTAAGCATGGGCTGAACCTGTTAGTTTAAGCAAACCACTGGGACGAAAACTGCAATTTTCTCATTTGAGAGGTTTAATTGTCTCATTAGTGAACTAAAACTGGTTGGTCTAACTTACCCTCATTCAACTTTGAACCATAGGTTTTTAAGATCACTACCAGATAAATGGGACACTATTGCTATAGTTATGAGAAACTCAATTGGATTCAAGGACCTATCACTGACCCAGCTTCATGGTAAGCTCTTGACCTATGAGAGAGAGCTCAACCAGAAAAAGAAGCTCCAGGACTCTGGAAAAAGTGTCTAATGACTATGTATTTGGTAATACAACACTTCTGGGTCATGATGAGGTGCCTGGTAATAGTAAGGATCAGAGTTATGATCATTTCATTGACATAACTTCAGGTTTTAACTCAGATTCTTATTCACCAAACTATGCTTTTACAGCAAGTGGTGGTGATATCCAGGCATCTGATAACATATCCTTTGAGTATGATGACTTAAAATACTTTGACCCTAATGATTTGGAAGAAATGGACATTATGCACCAATTGGCCCTTCTCAGTGTAAGAACTAACAATTTTTACAAGAAAACTGGGAGAAGGTTTCCAGGGTTTACTGGCAGGTCAAAAGTGGGGTTGGATAAATCAAAGATTAAGTGTTATAAATGTCATAGACTTGGTCATTTTGCTAGGGAATGTAGGAGTCAACATGGTACACCTATGATTACCTACCCAAATTAAAGACCACAGACCAACACTTATCAAGTTTCCCATAATACCCCTGGACCAAATGTGCAAAACACTGCTCATTTTGCATAGTCCTCAACCACTGTTCCTGTCCAGTATGTCCAAACCACTGTTCCTCAGATCCACTATGTGCAAACACCTGTAGCTCAGGCACCAGTGCCAATGACTGCTGCTCCACCGTCTGCTCCTGCAGAGACCAGTCAACAGAGTTTTTTCACACAAGGATTTGTTGATTGAAGCAGTCTACCAGATGAGCTGACAGATGAAAATTTTGCACTAGTTGCCAAAGCTAAGAATGAACCAGAAAATTTTTGTTTCATGGCTATGGTAGAAGAGGTCGAATCTGAGGAGGTGGTAACTGAATCTGTAGTTGTGACTGATGATATTGTTGATAAGGTAGTTGCAGGTGAAAAATCTGAAGAAGAGGTTGTGACTCTCTCAAATCCCTGGGGTGCATCTGATGATTGTGAGTGCAAGTGTGATTGTGCATTGATGGCTGCTGCTAAGGTATCTTCTCAAATTCTAAAAGATGGTCAGAGCTGAGGCTAGTTGAAACTTACAAGAAGTTGGAAGAAAACAAGAAGAAAGACCCTACCTTGCCTAGAAAACCTGTCTACTCTGATGAACCCTTAATGAAGAGACCTCAACAGGCTTTTACATTAGACAGCCTACTTGATACTTCTGATCTATCTGCTGCTGCAAGAAGACAGTTCAAAAGGAAGAAAGAAATGTCTGAAGAAGATCAAAAGAAGTTTGCCAATACTTTTATAAAGGAGGGCCTCTACAATCAAGTACACTATTTCTCTGATCCCACTTCTGAAAAACTCAGAGAACTCATTGGGAGACCTCCATCACCAAAATCATCCAGAATAAAAGTGCATCTCAGCAAATCCTCTGATTCAAAAATTCTAAAATGGAAGGTCAACAAAGACACCCATGAATTGACTCTGCTCAGATCAGATGGAGAAGCTCAAAAGCTAAGCATGGATGATGCATATGGCCTGTGTGCAGATGACCTCCAAACATTGCTGAACCTTGAGCTTGAAAGAGATGTAGAAGACCTCTACTCATTGAACTTTGAGTTACAATTCAAAGGTCAAATTAGAGAAAGTCTGATGAGGAAATAAAGATCAAGAATAAAGCTTAGTTTTGGCATCATCTGTTCTAGGGGGAGATTGTTGGGTCTGCTGACCTAGAGAAGAACTATTGATTGGAAAGCCAAAATAAACTACTCAGTTGATCCTTAGAAATAAACAGCATTTACAAGATACTTCTCCCAAAGACTGTTGACCTTAACATCGGCTGGACTCAACAACTGTTGGAAACAACTGCTGCTGCAAAGGACTGCTGGATAAACAACTGCTAGAGAACAACTGCTGACTAAGGTCTGATGAAGAACAACTGCTGACTAAAGTGCTGAAGACTAAAGGTCTGTTGGAGCCAACAACACTTAGGCTCCAATAGATGATACAAGACCATTAGAGTTTTCCCCAACAGCAGTTTACCTTTCAGTGTTTTACAATGTAACAGTAGTTTGTATTTAACAGATGTTTTATGTTTGTTATTCTGTTAGAGGTCACTGTCTTAGGTGACGTCAGCTTAGATCATCAGTGGTTTAGATTTGTCTATAAATAGAACAGTGCTTGTACTGTTCTATTCATCACTCGAAACATTCTCTCAGACAAACAATCACAGAGTGATCAGGCTGAGGGGGAGTACTTGTAATATTGTAATCTTTCAATTAATGAAAGCATTCGATTGAAAACAATTATTCTCTTCTTTTGATTTCTATTTTATCATTCCGCTGCACTTTCCCTATATATTTCACTTCATTCTTCACATCTTTACTTAAACAAATCAAAACAATCAAACTCAGATCCTAACATCTAGCACAGGGAAATGCGCTCATTGACAGTAATATAATTGTTCAAAAAGAGTACATTCACTTGTTTTAGGTTCGAGTTTTGCAACTGTTTTGACACGTATTTTGATATTATTAAGTGTACAAAAATTAGTATTTACATTATTTTATATTTAGAATAAGAATTGAATTTTTTTTTTTGTAAAAACACTTTTAATTGGGGGTGAGCATTTCGTGGTTCGGACCCACAGGAACCTTTGACCCGACCCGCGAAAACCTTGGACCCGAACCTTTTTAAATATATGGGTCGGTTTTCGGTTCTAGATTTATATGAATTATCGGTTCCGGATCGGGTCGGTTCCAAACCCACGGTTCTAATATAAGAACCACAAGAACCGTTTGTATTTTAATTAAAAATATAAAAAAAATTTATTTAGTCTTTTCTCTATTCGTTTTTACGTGCTATTGTAATTGATTTCATGTAATGTTAAATACAATATTTAAAATATTATTTATAAGAATAACAATGTATTTTTCTTGAAATATTTTCCGGCTTGATATATACGCATAAATGTGATATATTATATAATATATATTATATAATTATATCCAAATTTGAAGTAAATATTTATGTATGTCGCTCTGATGTGTGTGTGTGTGTCACACCCTCAAATTCCACGTGCGGGGTTTTACCGCGAGGCGCGTGACAAACCAGGATCTAAGTTAACGGTCACAATAAACGACACTATATGATACGTAAAAATCACATAAGTAAACCATAAAGTTTTCATAAATAATCCATCGTTGCGGAAGCGTAAAACTTTATTACAACACGACATCAAAAGTACGAAAGTCTGAAAATGCTAAACAAAATGCATGTGGATCCTACACGCCGTGAGACTCGGTGCGCCTATGATATGCTGCTACCTCAACTACCTAAGACAAACATGCTAAAAACGTCAGCAAATAATGCCGGTGAGTTCACAGGTTTTTAAGTAAAACGACTCCAAAAGTTTCAAAGAATACCCTTGGCCAAACCAGGCCACATGCATACCAACCAGATGAACACCTGTCACTATTAAGATTGGAAAACCATTACTGGACACGAATACATGAATACAAGAATACAAGAATACCGCAAGAGACAACATGCACCCGTCCGACCTCCAGTCGACGAGTGGGGCCGGTCACGCCCAAATAGATCTATCCATATTTCCCCCGTTGTGCAACCACCGCACATTCATGGTTTTCCCCGGGACTTTAACGAATCGTATAGCAACCCAAAAGAATACCCCAACACATAAAGAATTCAAGAATACCAATACGTAATACCATATAGTAACCAACTACTACCCTGTAAGCTTTACCAATACGAGTACTTAGCAAATCATAGGTTTTATGAATACCAAAACGTGATATGACACATGTTTTATGAATACGAATACGTAAGTTGACACACCTTTTATGAATACGAAAACGTAAGTTGACACACCTTTTATGAATACAAAAACGTAAGTTGACACATCTTTTATGAATACGAAAACGTAAGTTGACACACGTTTAATGAATACAAGTACCCAGCATGTTATCTCCCCCGAAAGCAAAACCAGTAAAAAGTAGGGCCGTGAACTCACCTTATAGTGCGTCCTCAGTAATATAGAAATCCGATACGTGTGTGATAGTCCCTACTAGTGGCGACCTATCAATGAGTTTACATAAGTGTGATGACTACTAACCCGAAGGCAAATCAGTCCCCAAGTTGTCCAGATCGTGACCGCGTATGTTGAAAACATGTTTAAACGTTAATCCGACCAACCAGACAAATCCCGACATCCCATTGGTGACCCGACGACCCACGTGTTAGCCACATACAAGATATCATGCAACTTATGCAATTAAACATTTAGCATGCGCAAACATGCACCCTATCTAGCATAACGCCCAATTAATGCATAAAAAAGTCCGAACATGTGTTACTAAGTTATTAGACATGTTACGGGGTTCCTAACATGTTCCTAGGTGTCAATCTGTGTTTCGGGATGTTAAAATATACATACAGCAGCATTACACGCGATTAGGAATCAAACATGCAATTAGGAAAAGTCAACTGGTGATTAGGAGAGTCAAACTAGCGAGTCGGGCTGTAATCACTAGTAATAATGGCGATTGGGCTCCCAATCGCCTATAGTTCAGGCGATTGGGGGCCAATCGCCTATATTATAGGCGATTAGGGACCTCTAATCGCTAGTACTGTTCTGTTCCGACTTTTTGCGCGTTTAACCCTCCAAATCAGATCCGAAACATACGTAAACACCGAATATCCAACCCAAAACATTAACCCAACTATTTCAAGCAAAAACCCTTAATTTATCATCACCCTAGCCGTCCCGAATGCATGCATTTTCCTAAAATAGCATAACTAGCATGTAAGTATCACATCAACATGCAAAGCTTACCCTAAATAGCAAATATCCAGATTTCATCACATAACGACGTTGTCCGACATTATCCTACTGTTCTAGCATCATCCTAGAGTAAACCCTAACCTCAAACAATCAACATAACGCAACATATCATCATCAATCCACCATAATCATTCAAACGGGTCAAAACGCCTAATATCAATATTACACACCTATGAACCTTCAAACTCCTAGGTTATCATCATATTAACTCATTTAGATCAGAAACACAATAATAACACAAGAACAATCATGTTTAAACGATAAAAATCCTATCTTGCATGAATACATCACATATAACAAGTATAGAGGTTTGGGTTTGTTTTGAAACTGATTTTAATGAGTTTTCAAAGACACAAATGTTTATAAATCAGGTCTGGACCTTTAGGGATCAAAACAATATCATTATAAAGGTTTGGGATGAAGAACACACCTTGAAATGATGAGATTTATGAGGTGTAAAGCTTGGGAAATGTGATTTCTTGCTCAAAAACGTGTTGCCGAGGTTGGATAAGGTATGGGGTGGCTTTGGGGTGTATTAGGGTTTCACAAATGATGTTATAAAACACAAGGGTGGTATTTAAAGGCGTTTTTAGTCATCACCTGCAGTTCAGGCGAGTACGAGGTGGTTATAGGCGAGTAGGGCTGTCATCGCTAGTAGCAACTAGTGATTAGCCCCTATTCGCCCTTAGGGCTGTTCTACTCGCTATTTATACTGGAGATTAGGGTTCTATAAGACATGTTACTATAGGCATTAGGATCCTATTTGCCTATACTATTGGTGATTACGCGTAATCACCTATAATGTCATGCAATTACGCGAAATCACTATTTTAACACATATAAACACGTATTCACATACCGGCAAGTCACATAATGATTGTAAGCACATAATGCATGATAACTAACACGTTCCCATCCGTTCACCAATTCCCGGGACTCGAGATTTACGTGTGTGCATTAAACCCGGCGATTCTACAAATCACCCATCCGTGTTCCCATGGTTATGGACCGACTCCCAATGATCCCGTGGATCATTGTAACGACTCCCGATGATTCCCGGAACCATCATAGCGACTCAACTGACCTAGTTAAGTATGTTTGAAAATGTTTTTCGCTAAGGTAGTGTAACATTTCGCACTTAGTATTTGTACGTTACGAATAATTTGAATAAAACGTCAAGATTCACCAATTATCGCCTTTTAAAAATATTTTTGTGACGTATTTGAAACCCTAAATACTATATTAATTATATATAATATACATATATATAGTTATAAAAGGTCAAAAAAAGGAATGCTTGGGCCGGGAATCGAACCCCCGCCCCAAGCCGGGTCATGAACACAATCAGCATAACCATCTGGGCTACACACACATTTGGAATAATCCCCAACGCGTAATTATTATACTACGAGCCCTTTATTCTTCACAGTTGACTTGGAAAGTCAACTGTGACACAACTTACCATAATTGACCAATTTTGAACGCGTTTTCATCCCGATTTAGTATAATTACGTGATTACCGGTCCATTCCGCGTCATACACACGTACAATCATCTTCAATTCGAACCAATTATACATAATTATACGATACCCATTCAATTCGAGGTCAAACCTTCCAATTCAACGACCCAAGCCCCATCCCTATAAATTGGACCTCTCACATCAGTCCATACTCGCCGAATACACTCTCTAAATCCTCCATTTCTGTACTAAATCATCATTCGAAATGTATTGTTCGTGTTTGACTATTTTGTTGACCGAGCTAAAATCACACGATTTGTTATTGTAAGCACTCTTTTCTCTGTGGGTTTTGATCTTCGGCATACACACAACAATAACCCTAAGATTAATTGGGTTATTGTTGTGTGTTTTAAACAATTGGAAATCTTAGGGTTTGTTTGTTCGAATTGGGGAAGAACATTGATTCAGAGTATATATTATAATTTAAATAAACAGGAATCAAACACAACCCCTGATCTAGATCAGGTGGTTGTGTCTGATGTTGTTAAACGAGTACACGCGGGTTCGAGTCCCACTGAAACGGTTTTTGAACTTTCTTTTAAAAACAATTATAAATCAATTTCTCTAATAGTATATAATTAATTTAATCAGAAATCAATCGTTCTCAGGGTCCAGACCAGTTGGTCTGGGCTTGTGATTTAAAACACACGAACCGGCCAAGGGCCCGGGTTCGAACCACGGCTTCAACAACCATTCTTTTTAATTAAACATATATATATATATATATATATATATTCCTTTACATTTATAAAAATTCATTTTAAAATACTAAAACTCTTTTAAAAATTCTACAAAAATTATTTTATGCTAATCTAGTGAAAAAGTTTAACATACAATTTTTAGTTTTCAAAAATTTATTTATTTAATATATATAATAAATAATTCAAGTTTATTCTATTTTATTTATAAAATTCTATAAAAATATCAAAACAATTTTATAAATTTCCACAAAAATTATCCTGAGTTTTTATTACAATAAATTTTTCTGAAATTATTTTTATTTCTGAAAAATCATTTATTTAATATTTTTAATCAATTTATGTTAGTTTTAATCATAAATAAATCATAATAAATTCATTTTTCAATATTTTTGCACCAAAATTTTATATTAATTATTTCTGATTATTTGGAACAGAAATACCATTTTTAATTAATAATTATTTAATTTTAATATTTTTAAATATTAAAGTTATATTTTGACAATTTGAAATAAATAGAATTAATATTCCTTTTTTAAGAAAATAATTTTATAAAAAATATTTTCATACTTTAAACTTATTATTGTGACCATCTTAAATTTAAAATTTACAAAAAAAAGACTTTTTTTTAATTATTAATCAAACGAGCACATATCCCCAATTCGAAGCCCTATAATATATATTTGTAGACTAGATAGACTTAGACATATTTATTACGTCAATTATAGGGTAATACTTGGCATTGTTGGGCAACACACTATTCTATTTTTCAAAAGATATAACATTTTGCTAAGGTGAGTTTTACATAGCCCTTTTTCTATTTCACTATTTTTGGGGTGAAACATGTTACAACATTCTAAATGCAATTCAATCATAAAGTGTCTATGTGTTATTCTATGTTGCATTATGTCTTAAACATGACTAGGGTAAGCACAATATTCTAGCATAATCATTAACATTGATTAGCCGACGGTATACAATGATAGATCTATTGGACTGACAATCCAACCCGGATACGTACCTCCTACATAGGTAGCGTGGGTGATTGTTATCGCATAACATAATCAAGTGAACCATGAGCGTATGGGATGTACCACAATACAACAGTCACAAGGGTTGATTATGCACTCGATTTACTTCTAGTATGTTTTCACATATGGACTAGACTTGCCATGACACTTGAATTGCACAAGCTTTATTCGATTATCAAAACCTATGTAATTCTCACCAACTTTTGTTGACCCAAAAATATTTTCAAAATTAACATGTTTCAGGTAACAATGAAGCTGAGGCTTGAGTTTGCATGAGGATTTATCATGAAGTTTTTTATTTGAAGCTATTTGAAGTTGTTGCATTACTTGATATCATGTATTTGAATTCCTAGACATTATTTCATTTGAATATTTATGTTATGAATAAATTATTTAAAATTCAATTTATACCATGTGCTACTGAAACAATCATCAATACGTGACATCCCGATGTTTCCGCCATCGGTTGGGGTGTTACATGTAGACTTATGTGTTTTATAAAATGTTAACCTAAACGTGCCGGGTGTCACAGTGTGTGTGTGTGTGTGTGTGTGTGTTTATGTTGTATATATAACAGATTCACATAATGTTTCGAGTGATGAGAATGAAAAATTGTTACGAAAACATAAGCCGAGAAACGAAAAATGACTTAAAAAAGAAACTCATGACTATTGTTAGAACCATATGGAGGAATTCTTTTACGAGTCTGGTAAAAGAATAAGAATAAGAATATGTAATATTCTAAAAGTGTCTATTACATTAAAAGATTCTACAGGGTGAGACCCTTTACCTGACCCATTAGAACCTTTAGGACCCGGAACCATATAGCCTTTTAAGGTTCGGTTCGTGGTTCCTAATTTCAACAATAAAAGGGTATACGGTTCTGATGGGTCCGGGTTGGGTCGGGTCGGTTCCGGACCCTTTGCACAGCCCTACTTTTAATAATATGGTTAATAATAATACACAACAATATATTTAAAAAAATGATTCTATAAGACTAGTAGAGGGAAATCCGCCTCGTAATGCAACTCTATACACGTTATAGAGCTTTCTACGATGCGAATAAAGTTTTAGCGGAAAAATTAGACGAAAGCTTATCAGACACGATTCCATCGATTATGAAAAAAAATTATGCATCATATAAGCCTCTACGATGCATAGAGACTTTTATTTAAAAAAAATAAAAAAAAAACCCTCTGCACGTCATATAGGAATGTACGACGCGTAGAGATGTCAAAAGCCTTCTACGGAGGATCAAATCACCCACACAAAACATTTAAACACAAAATCAATCTCTTTTAGTCATAAAGCCCTCTACGATTTTATATTCAAGGTGTGTTTAATCTATTTGTTTTTTTATCATGTTTACAATGTTAAATTAGGTTTATTTTGTGTTTTGTTTTTTCATTTTTATGACGGTGGTGGTTGTGGTTGACAACGGTGGTAATGGTCTATGATGGTGGTGGTGGGGACGTTTGTTGTTACTGGTGCACATGGATTGAGATAAACCCATAATATATTTAGATTAGATACGTAGATCGAGACAAACCCGTAACATATTTAGATTAGACACGCTGATCGAGACAACCCCAAAATGTGTTTAGATAAGACACGCAGATTGAGATAATCCTGAAATATCTTTTTATTGTTGCACGTTTATCGAGATTTCACATATGTTATACATTTGTTGTTGTCAATATGTCAACCGAAAAGGAGCTTGAGCATGGCGAGTGTGATGTGCCGGAGGGGTTCGATCATATGGTCGTGGGTGGTTGTTCTCAGTACGCTTACATGGGCTATGCGCATGGGTCTTATGAGTTCAAGTGGTTCCAGAAGTTTCATAGGATAAGGTGGGGGTGCAAGAGAGTGATATCTTGGGCTGCGCTTCAAGGCGAGTGTGGAGAAGGAGAGGGCCTATGGTTTTAATGGCTAGGGTATGTGACATCCGGCCAAAAAATCAACGTGTTTTCGTACGTAATTAGTATGTGTAATTAACGATAATTAAGTGTAATTCTAAATTAATTGTATTAATTTAGCCTTTAGAGAATAGAAAATTCCCCATAGGATGCATAGTAAAGCATTTGTTTAATTAAAATCACGGCGAAATTGCGTGCAAATAAACTTTTCTGGAATGAACGTTGGTGATTACCCGGTAACAATTAATAAACTTGTATTAAAGATGTTTTGAATGGTTTTTATAAAGATAACTTGAGCACACTTAAAAGTGGTTTAATCATCTTAAAATGACCATAAAAACACAAGATCATGTTAGATCTATAAAATGGTACAAGATACAAAAATTACATCTTCAATGTTAGTAAGATACAAGAAGCAAAAAAGGACACTATGGACATTATAGACCCAATACATCAAATACACATATTCGTATCCTTAATAAGGTTATTATAAACTATTGATAGTGTTGGATCATAATAAAAACCTATATTAACAAGAGTAAACTGCGCGAATGGTCCCTGTGGTTTGCATGAATTGCACAGATGCCCCAATCTATTTTCAATGGTCCCCAACGTTGACATTTTATAACACTTTTGTCCTTAACAGCTAACTTCGTTAAAAAAATTCAATTAAGTCATGTAAAATGACCAAAATACCCTCACTATATAAAAAAAATATAAATAAAAATAATCAACTATCCCCCCCTTCTTAACCCTACCTCTTCTTCTTCATCATCAACCCAACCATAACCACCACCTCCCACCACCGTCCACCTCCATCATCATCCCACTAGGGATGGCAATCAAACCCGAACCCAATGGGTAAACCCGAAACCCGATACATTTGGGATGGGTAATTGGGTATGGGTCCGGGTATGGGATTAGTTTTTATTTTTTTGCGGGTTTGGGACGGGTTTGGGGTTTGATGATATACCCGTTTTCCCGACCCGATTACCCGATAAAGTATACTCGTATAACCGATTAGATACCCAATACAATCTAGTATATCTTTTTAAATATGTATGCATAATATATCAAATTCTCCATCTAGACTGTTATCTTGTGCAAAAAATTACCAATAATTGGTATACACTATTTGTTATCTAAGTCTTTGAGTGTTTTTATAAGATTTAAGAATTTTATATTTATACATTGTAATCATTTACATGTATATTTAATAACTAGGTTTGAGCCCCGCGTGTACACGCGGTACATGTTCATGGCAAATGAAAAAAAATTCTATAAAGATCGCAGTACGCAAATTTTATTTATTGAAAGTTACGTAATACAATTCGTATGAATTTTTGTTGATTGTAAATTATAATAAAAAAAGTTTAATGTTTGTCACACCCTCAAATTTCCACTTGCGGAGTTTTATCGCGAGGCGCATGACAAACCAGGATCCAAGTCAACGGTCACAATAAACAACACTATATGAATACATAAAATCCAAAACATAGTTCTCAAATTATCAAAATCGTAGCGGAAGCATTTAACCAGTTACAAAACCATGTACGACAATGTTCAAACAGTTTTATTCAAAACATGAAGCTAAGCCTAGACGCCATGCAGACTCGTGCGCCTAGTCCAATGTTGCTACCTTAGCGACCATAGAAAAACATGCCAAAAAGACGTCAACGTATAATGTTGGTGAGTTCACAGGTTTGTTCAATAAGTTACCAAAGTTACCAAAGCGTTACCATGTCCATACTATACCAATGTCACCAAGTACGCTAGCTAAGCGTATGTTCTATTACTACTACGATTAGAAACCATTACTGGACACGTTTAGCAATGTTTAGCATATGTTTAAGCAGCCCGAATAATGTTCAGCATGTTTAGCAATGTTCGAGACAACATGCACCCGCCCGGCCCTCCAAGCCGTCGAGTGGGGCAGGTCACGCCCAATAGATCTATCCACATTTCCCTCGTTTTGCATCCCCGCACGTTCATGGTTTCCCCCGGGACTTCCAATGATCGTATAGCAATACAAAGTTAAAACCATAGTATGCCATATGTTACCAAAATAGTTTAACGCATGTTTTCTCCACCAAAAGTTTAAGCTGTAAAAGTGGCGCCGTGAACTCACCTTAGATAGCGTTCTTCGATAACTAGTAAAATGCTAAGCCCTTGATAATCCCTCTACCGGGATCTATCAAAATGTTCACATAAGTGTTCCGACTAATAACCATAAGGTTATCTAGTCCCCGATTGTCCCAAATCGTAACCAAGTATGTTTTAAAGCGTGTTTAAATGTTCAACCGACACACTAGACTGACCCGACATCCCGTTGGTGACTCATTACCCTAACTAATCAAGTACACATAGATTACACACATGGTTCAAGCATAAAACACTTAGTTTGTATCAAAAATCTCATTTCTACATCAGAACGGTTGAACCAGTCAGATAAAGTCACCTTCGCCCCTTTTTAAGTCTCCTTCGCCCGTTTGATGCCACGTTCGACCGTTTGATCTGGTTTGCCCAAACATTTCCCAGGTTCGACCCTGGAATCTCTCCTTCGACCACTCGTTTGGTTGAATGAGCCCAGGTTCGCCCATGTTACATAAATTTTCCTAAAAACGCTTCAAACACATTCGAAACATCGCGAAACATCATCAAACACAGCAGTCAAGTATGAATAACTTATCCCTACTGAACCCCACCAATTTTGCCCCAAAACTTATCCGTTTCAGCCCTTTCCCAAAATGGCAAAGATTATGGAAGTGTCACATCATGCATGTAATTTTTTACCCAATTTGGAATCTTTTAATGCCAATCCATAATCATCCACAAATGTTCAGCTTATCTTGTAACTGAAAATCCCCATTCATTTTATTAATAATACTTAACATGCACAAGCCCTAGATTTCATTAAATCCCCAAAATACCCATAATATCACCATCTATCTAATTATAACCTTTTACAATCTTAAACTATCATTCATAGCAGCCCTAGATCATGTTTCTAGCATTAGAACAGCAGCAAATCATTATACAACACATAACATCACATAACACATAATTAACATATGTTTATTGATACAAAACCTATGTTTAATGATAGGGTTTAGATTTAGAAACGTGTTTAAAAGGTTTTTATTGATAAAAACATCCTTAGAACAGATCTGGATCTTTAGGGTTAGATAAAAACGAATCAAAATGCTTTAAAAAGACTTAGGATTAAGAACACACCTTGGATTCTTGTTTAGATTTTGTTGATAGGTTAGATTATGAAAAAGAAGAGCAAAAACTCCTTCCTTAGTGATTAAAATCGTTTGAGAGTGTTTTGAGACAGTTAGGGTTTGTGAAATGGTGAAAAATGACAAAGTTTGGTATTTCTACTATTCCACCTTCGCCCCCTGTCAGTGGTCGAATGTAGCCTCCTTCGACCCTTTCACATGGTCGAATGTACCCTGACTTGGTCGAATGAAGTTCTTCCAATTCTATATCCCAGGTTCGCCCCTTTACAAAGGGTCGAACCAAGACATGTTTCCATCTTCGATCACTCGAAGTGGTCGAACCAGAACCTATGTTTATCTAGTTTTCCAGTTTGTCGTGTTTAACGCATTTTAACACACCTTAACATATGAGCATGCAACCTTAGTCTATGTTTAACATATTTAAGCATGGATAATCATCTACACATCATTTAAACACATCTATGTATATAATCCACCACACGACCAATAATCTACACATACACTTAATTAGTTTATGTAATTTCACCAACAACGGGACCCGGTACTAGTGTATTCCCAGAATGACTCCCAATGATCCTCCAGATCATTGAACCCTGGACAATCCTAACTTGACCTGACTCAACTAACCTAGTTAAGTCCGTTTATAAACGTTTCCCGCTAAGGTAGACTTAGATGTTACTAAAATGTTTAAGCCAAATATGCCGGGTGTCACATCATCCCCACGTTGAAAGAATTTTCGTCCCGAAAATTGCACAAAGCCCAAAAATAAAAGAGACGGAGAGAACGAAACGAAAAGAAAATTTACCGGATGTCACATCATCCCCACGTTGAAAGGAATCTCGACCCGAGATTCATTCCGCTTCAGAAGTAACATGCCTCGATTCGAATGCTCGTTTCGGAAAAAGATGAGGATGTTTAGCTTTCATCTGATCCTCCCGTTCCCACGTGAACTCCGGTCTACGATTCGAGTTCCAACGAACCTTGACGATGCGGATTTTGCTCCGACGAAGGCTACGAATCTTGTAGTCGAAAATCTCGACTGGTTCCTCCACGATGCGAAGACGATCATCAACCTTGATCTCTTCCAGCGGTACAATTAGAGATTCATCAGCCAAACACTTCTTCAAGTTAGACACATAGAAGACGTTGTGAACACTACCGAGCTCCGTCGGTAAGTCAAGTCTGTATGCCACCGGTCCAATCTGATCTAGGATTGCGAATGGTCCGACATGACGAGGGTTAAGCTTGCCACGCTTTCCAAAGCGTATGACGCCCTTCCATGGTGAAACTTTTAGAAGTATCCTATCCCCAACCTGGAACTCCATAGGTTTGCGACGGCGATCAGCATAGCTCTTCTGACGATCCCGCGCAGCAGCCAAACGGTTACGAATTTGCACGATTTTCTCTAAAGTTTCGTACACAAGTTCCGGACCAGTGAGCTGGCTCTCGCCCACTTCGGCCCAACAAAGTGGTGATCGACATTTCCGTCCGTAGAGAGCCTTGAACGGAGCTGCCTTGATACTAGAGTGATAGCTGTTGTTGTAGGAGAACTCCACCAACGGTAGGTGAATCTCCCAACTTTTACCGAAATCGATAACACATGCCCGAAGCATGTCTTTCAAGGTTTGAATCGTCCACTCACTCTGTCCATCAGTTTGCGGATGATAAGCTGTACTCATATCCAACTGAGTACCCAAGGCCTTGTGCAGAGCCTTCTAGAAACGCAAAGCAAAACGAGAATCACGATCAGAGATAATAAAGACAGGCACCCTGTGCCGAGCAACCACCTCCTTAAGGTAAAGTCGAGCCAACCGCTCGAGTCCATCGGTTTCCTTAATAGGTATGAAACGTGCCGATTTTGTCAGCCTATCAACAATCACCCAGGTCATATCATAACCACTAGGTGACCTTGGTAATTTGGTGACAAAATCCATCATGATTCGCTCCCACTTCCATTCTGGAACTTCTGGTTGTTGCAGGAAACCAGACGGCCTCTGATACTCCACCTTGACTTTAGCACAAGTCAAGCATTTGCTGACATAAGTAGCTATATCAGCCTTCATGTTTGGCCACCAATAAAGTATCTTCAAATCCTGATACATCTTATCGGAGCCAGGGTGAATAGAATACCGGGATTTGTGAGCTTCATCCAAAACAAGCTCGCGTAATCCCCCGAACAATGGAACCCAAACACGTCCCGCAAAATAGTGTAAGCCATCGGTCCTGAGTTCAAGATGCTTGTCAGCACTGTGCATAGTCTCAGCCTTAAGGTTCTCCTCCTTCAAAGCTTCCAACTGTGCAGAACGGATTCGGTCAGGCAATGACGAATGAATGGTGAGCTGTAGGGCTCGAACACGACGAGGATTCACAGACTCCTTCCTGCTCAAGGCGTCCGCCACAACGTTCGCCTTGCCAGGATGGTATTTGATAGCACAGTCATAATCGTTTAGGAGTTCAACCCAGCGATGATGCCGCATGTTTAACACCTTCTGGTCGAAAATATGCTGAAGACTCTTGTGATTGGTGTAGACTTCATACTTGGTACCGTACAAGTAATGTCTCCAGATTTTCAACGCAAAGACCACCGCGCCCAGTTCCAAGTCATGAGTAGTGTAATTCTTCTCATGAACCTTGAGTTGACGAGAAGCATAAGCAATAACCTTCCCGCGTTGCATCAACACACAACCGAGACCATGAATAGAAGCGTCACAGTACACAACGAAGTCATCCATACCCTCAGGTAAAGATAAGATAGGTGCAGAACAAAGTTTAAGCTTCAGCATCTGAAATGCTAATTCCTGTGGTTCATCCCAGTCGAACTTTCGGTCCTTCTGGGTAAGAGTAGTGAGGGGTTGAGCGATCTTCGAAAATCCCTCAATGAAACGACGATAGTAGCCCGCAAGACCTAGGAATTGCCGCACCCCAGATGGCGTCTTTGGTGCTTCCCAGTCTTTAATAGCTTCGATCTTAGCCAGATCGACATGAATTCCTAGTTCATTAACCACATGCCCTAGGAATTGAACTTCACGTAACCAAAAATCAGACTTCGAGAACTTAGCATACAACTGCTCCTGTCTCAAAAGTTACAAGACCAACCGTAGATGTTCCTCGTGATCCGTCTTGTTCTTAGAATAAATCAGAATATCGTCAATAAACACGATGACGAACTTATCAAGGTTAGGTTTACAAATGCGGTTCATTAAATCCATGAACACCGCCGGTGCGTTAGTGAGACCAAAAGGCATGACCAAGAATTCAAAGTGGCCATATCGAGTGCGAAAAGCAGTCTTCTAAATGTCAGCTTCCCTGACATGCAACTGGTGATAACCGGACCGCGAATCAATCTTCGAGTAGTAACTGGAGCCCTGGAGCTGGTCAAAGAGATCATCAATGCGAGGAAGAGGATAACGATTCTTGATGGTCACTTTGTTCAGCTCGTGATAATCAATACACATGCGGAGGCTTCCGTCCTTCTTCACAAACAAAATAGGAGCTCCCCACGGGGAAGAACTCGATTGGATGAAACCCTTTTCCAAGAGTTCCTGCAACTAGCTGGACAACTCTTGCATCTCGGGAGGTGCAAGACGATACGGAGCTTGGGCAATAGGAGCTGCACTCGGAGCAAGCTCAATACCAAACTCAACCTGACGATGGGGAGGATGACTAGGCAAATCATCAGGAAACACATCGGGAAAATCACGAACCACCGGAATATCCTCGATCTTCTTCTCATCGTCAGAAGAAACGTTAACAAGTGCCAGAATGGCCGAACAACCCTTCCGAATATACTTACGGGCTTTCATGCTAGAAATGATACTCAGCGGAGCACCGCTTTTCTCGCCATGAACCGAAAGAGTCTCTCCATTAGGGAGAGGGATCCGAATAATCTTATCGAAACAAACTATCCCCGCACGATACAACGATAACCAATCCATGCCGACAACGACATCAAAACTACCCAGGGGTACTGGCATTAGGTCAATGGGGAATGACAAACCTGACAGTTCCAAGCGCCATTCCCTAAGGGCGTGCGTCGCTTCGATTTTCTTACCATCAGCCAATTCTATTATGTACTTAGCCTCTAAAGGTGTGGGTACTATATCTAGCAATCGACTAATGTCCATAGATACGAAACTCTTATCGGCACCAGAATCAAACA
Organism: Ambrosia trifida; assembly: GCA_028751855.1. Taxonomy (NCBI): domain Eukaryota; kingdom Viridiplantae; phylum Streptophyta; class Magnoliopsida; order Asterales; family Asteraceae; genus Ambrosia; species Ambrosia trifida. Next base: position 53,432,350 of record CM054128.1, read on the forward strand.
AGACAGAAACATAGCGATCATTAAGAAGGAACGTACCGGTAACTGTGTCTGGATCCTGCCTAGCCTCTGCAGATCCAATGACGAAAGCACGTGTAGTCCTGCCTCCGCCCCCGTTGTTCCCGTTACCGTTCCCGCCCCTTCCATTATCACCCTGTTTCAGCTTAGGACATTCATGCTTGAAGTCTCCCGTGTCACCACAAATATAGCACCCCTGCTTCCCTAGAGTCCCCTGAGCAGCAGGAGTCTGAGTCGGGGTAAGTGCCACCCTGCAATCCCTAGCATGATGCCCCAACTGATGGCACCGATGACTACGAGCCCGATCACAACTCCCAGAATGATGAAAACCACACTTGTTGCACTTGGAATGCTTCCCAACATACCATCCCGACTTCTGCCCTGAAGAAGACCCAGATGAATCAAACTTCTTCGCCGGCTGAGATGGCGCTGACACAGCACTCTTCCCCACACTATCCCACTTCCTCTTGTTCCCTTCAGTAACCTTCACAGCAGCACCCTTAGGAGGCAAAACACCTTCTGCCACCTTCAGGTTAGTCATCCGATGGGCTGATTGGACAACTTCAGCAAGAGTGGGAAGATTCCCAGCAGCCACAAATCCAGCAATCTCCGACACTAGCCCAGACACATAGTGCTCGATCCTCCTATACTCGGGTGTGTGCAAATCAGGGCACAACACCGCCAGCTCGTTCCTCCTCACAGTGTACTCCTCTATCTCGGACCTAACCATCTTGTAGCTCCAGACTTCATGTTCCAACTTCTGCACCTCCTCCCTCGGACAGTACTCGCCTCTCAACAGTTGCACAAACTCTGCCCAAGGCATAGAAATAGCCTCCCCCAATCCCATGTTCTGAGTAGTAGCATTCCACCACGACAGTGTAGGCCCCTCGAATGTCACAGTAGCATACTTAACCCGGTCCCCAGCAGGACAGTTACACATGACGAACACAGACTCAACCTTCTCCAGCCATCGGAGCAGTCCCACCGCTCCCTCAGTTCCAGCGAAGTTATGGGGCTGACAGTCCTGAAACTTCTTATAAGAGCACTGAGGTGGAGGTGGATTGGCAGCGATACCTGAAACACGATACATGAGTAAAGCACAAACGAAAGGACATGACACCCAAGAATGAGGCAAAGTCGACAGAAATCAACTCACCACCCATGGCATTAATCCCAGCCTGGAAGTTAGCCATAGTCATGTTCACTTGCTGTTGTAGCAAGTTATTCAGCTCAGCTTGGGTCATGTTGATGTTGCCACGACCACCGCCTCCAGCACGGCCACCGCCGCCACCACGACGTCCACCACCGCGAGCACCAGACATGATCTAACAAATCAAGAAATCGAGGGATTCAAATTCACCTCTAGTGTCAACCACTAGAAATTTACAAGAGTTAACTTAGGGACAAATCCAGGACTATACATCCAAACTCGAAGTCCATAGGGATTTTCATGCATTTCAGTTTATTATTTCGTGTGCACCCGAAATGATAAACTGCTCTACATGGTCCTCCAAATGTACTCTAAGTCCAGACTCCGGTCACCGAATATCGTCGCCTAGGAACGTGTTATGATAAGTGCGAGTGTAAGAAAGCATGTGTGTACAAGAGTCGACAAATCAACCTCTCCTTCTTCAATCTCGAAGAAGAAGACAAGAGTAAGTAAGAACCCAAATAAAAGCGGATGATGTAACAAAGAAGTATGATGATGATGCAAGGACACCCCGACAACGTTAGTACGTATCCCACTAATAGACTCAAAGTATGTGACCGTCTAGTGTGTGTGACTCGGCTATAGACAAGACTCTACATGCAGTCCTAGTTCACTATAACCAGTGGCACTGATACCAATCTGTCACACCCTCAAATTTCCACTTGCGGAGTTTTACCGCGAGACGCATGACAAACCAGGACCCAAGTCAACGGTCGCAATAAACAACACTATATGAATACATAAAATCCAAAACATAGTTCTCAAATTATCAAAATCGTAGCGGAAGCATTTAACCAGTTACAAAATCATGTACAACAATGTTCAAACAGTTTTATTCAAAACATGAAGCTAAGCCTAGACGCCATGCAGACTCGTGTGCCTAGTCCAATGTTGCTACCTTAGCGACCTGAGAAAAACATGCCAAAAAGACGTCAACATATAATGCTGGTGAGTTCACAGGTTTGTTCAATAAGTTACCAAAGTTACCAAAACGTTACCATGTCCATACTATACCAATGTCACCAAGTACGCTAGCTAGGCGTATGTTCTATTACTACTACGATTGGAAACCATTACTGGACACGTTTAGCAATGTTTAGCATATGTTTAAGCAGCCTGAATAATGTTCAGCATGTTTAGCAAAGTTCGAGACAACATGCACCCGCCCGGCCCTCCAAGCCGTCGAGTGGGGCAGGTCACGCCCAATAGATCTATCCACATTTCCCTAGTTGTGCATCCCCGCACATTCATGGTTTCCCCCGGGACTTCCAATGATCGTATAGCAATACAAAGTTAAAACCATAGTATGACATATGTTACCTAAATAGTTTAACGCATGTTTTCTCCCCCAAAAGTTAAAGCTGTAAAAGTGGGGCCGTGAACTTACCTTAGATAGCGTTCTTCGATAACTAGTAAAATGCTAAGCCCTTGATAATCCCTCTACCGGAGATCTATCAAAATGTTCACATAAGTGTTCCTACTAATAACCATAAGGTTATCTAGTCCCCGATTGTCCAGATCGTAATCAAGTATGTTTTAAAGCGTGTTTAAATGTTCAACCAACACACTAGACCGACCCGACATCCCGTTGGTGACTCATTACCCTAACTAATCAAGTATACATAGATTACACACAAGGTTCAAGCATAAAACACTTAGTTTGTATCAAAAATCTCATTTCTACATCAGAATGGTCGAACCAGTCAGATAAAGTCACCTTCGCCCCTTTTTAAGTCTCCTTCGCCCGTTTGATGCCACGTTCGACCGTATGATCTGGTTCGCCCAAACATTTCCCAGGTTCGACCCTGGAATCTCTCCTTCGACCACTCGTTTGGTCGAATGAGCCCAGGTTCGCCCATGTTACATAAATTTTCCTAAAAACGCTTCAAACACATTCGAAACATCGCGAAACGTCATCAAACACAGCAGTCAAGTATGAATAACTTATCCCTACTGAACCCCACCAATTTTGCCCCAAAACTTATCCGTTTCAGCCCTTTCCCAAAATGGCAAAGATTATGGAAGTGTCACATCATGCATGTAATTTTTTACTCAATTTGGAAACTTTTAATGCCAATCCATAATCTTCCACAAATGCTCAGCTTATCTTGTAACTAAAAATCCCCATTCATTTTATTAATAATACTTAACATGCACAAGCCCTAGATTTCATAAAATCCCCAAAATACCCATAATATCACCATCTATCTAATTATAACCTTTTACAATCTTAAACTATCATTCATAGCAGCCCTAGATCATGTTTCTAGCATTAGAACATCAGCAAATCATTAAACAACACATAACATCACATAACACATAATTAACATATGTTTATTGATACAAACCTATGTTTAATGATAGGGTTTAGATTTAGAAAGGTGTTTAAAAGGTTTTTATTGATAAAAACATCCTTAGAATAGATCTGGACCTTTAGGGTTAGATAAAAACGAATCAAAATGCTTTAAAAAGACTTAGGATTATGAACACACCTTGGATTCTTGTTTAGATGTTGTTGATAGGTTAGATTATGAAAAAGAAGAGCAAAAACTCCTTCCTTAGTGATTAAAATTGTTTGAGAGTGTTTTGAGACGGTTAGGGTTTGTGAAATGGTGAAAAATGACAAAGTTTGGTATTTATACTATTCCACCTTCGCCCCCTGTCAGTGGTCGAATGTAGCCTCCTTCGACCCTTTCACATGGTCGAATGTACCCTGACTTGGTCGAATGAAGTTCTTCCAATTCTATATCCCAGGTTCGCCCCTTTACAAAGGGTCGAACCAAGACATGTTTCCACCTTCGACCACTCGAAGTGGTCGAACCAGAACCTATGTTTATCTAGTTTTCCAGTTTGTCGTGTTTAACGCATTTTAACGCACCTTAACATATGAGCATGCAACCTTAGTCTATGTTTAACATATTTAAGCATGGATAATCATCTACACATCATTTAAACACATCTATGTATATAATCCACCACACGACCAATAATCTACACATACACTTAATTAGTTTATGTAATTTCACCAACAACGGGACCCGGTACTAGTGTATTCCCAGAATGACTCCCAATGATCCTCCAGATCATTGAACCCTGGACAATCCTAACTTGACCCGACTCAACTAACCTAGTTAAGTCCGTTTATAAACGTTTCCCGCTAAGGTAGACTTAGATGTTACTAAAATGTTTAAGCCAAATATGCCGAATGTCACATCATCCCCACGTTGAAAGAATTTTCGTCCCGAAAATTGCACAAAGCCCAAAAATAAAAGAGACGGAGAGAACGAAACGAAAAGAAAATTTACCGGATGTCACAATGTTACCCAATAACAGATATATGAATCAACAAATGTTTGAATAGACGTGATTTAAAAACAAATAATGAAATGAATAAACATATATTTATTGTAACGGCATGCAAATGAAGATTAAATTCAAAGTAAATAAATGTAGTTTAACAAATCACACAACCAAAAAATTATAAAAAAAACGATTTATGCAAAATATGATCACATACTTATTCACAAACTTCAAAATATTTTTTTTATAGACAACATTTTTTATTTATTATTAACGTTGTCATCTTTATCCAATATTAGTATGTTCAGGCCATCTCTACTCTTGTCACTTGGCAGTGACATACAACTGCACATGTGTAAAAATAGGATCTTTCAAATACATACCTATCCTAAATAGGGTTTGTCCTTGACTTTTATTTATTGTCATTGCGAAACATAAAGTAAGAGGGAATTGTCTTCTGTTAAATCTGAAAGGAATCTTCTTATCAATTGGGACAGCCTAATTCTTTGGATAAAAGTTTGCATTCCAATGTTACTCCCTGAAATTGTTTTAGCTTCTATAAAACGGTTTGATATGTCAAGACGAGTTGAAAGAATTTTCGTCCCGAAAATTGCACAAAGCCCAAAAATAAAAGAGACGGAGAGAACGAAACGAAAAGAAAATTTACCGGATGTCACAATGTTACCCAATAACAGATATATGAATCAACAAATGTTTGAATAGACGTGATTTAAAAACAAATAATGAAATGAATAAACATATATTTATTGTAACGGCATGCAAATGAAGATTAAATTCAAAGTAAATAAATGTAGTTTAACAAATCACACAACCAAAAAATTATAAAAAAAACGATTTATGCAAAATATGATCACATACTTATTCACAAACTTCAAAATATTTTTTTTATAGACAACATTTTTTATTTATTATTAACGTTGTCATCTTTATCCAATATTAGTATGTTCAAGCCATCTCTACTCTTGTCACTTGGCAGCGACATACAACTGCACATGTGTAAAAATAGGATCTTTCAAATACATACGTATCCTAAATAGGGTTTGTCCTTGACTTTTATTTATTGTCATTGCGAAACATAAAGTAAGAGGGAATTGTCTTCTGTTAAATCTGAAAGGAATCTTCTTATCAATTGGGACAGCCTAATTCTTTGGATAAAAGTTTGCATTCCAATGTTACTCCCTGAAATTGTTTTAGCTTCTATAAAACGGTTTGATATGGCAAGACGATTTGGAACTTTGAAAAGAATTATGTCCACATATAGGATTCCTGAACCATTAGAATAACAAAACAGTAAAATTTGTCCAAAAAAAAAAACTCTGGTGAGGAAAAGAAAGACATTTGGCATTTTAACTATATTATCATCAAGAATTTAAGGTAAATATATCCAGAAGACCCTGAACTGTTTTGACGGTTTGACTCATAACCAATGACCTAAAAATCAAGCTAAAACCAGGGTGAAAATCAATACTAAACCCACATGAGGAACTCGAACAATTCTGATCGAATCAGTTGGATTTATTTATATAGTTGAATTATAAAAATGGAAGGATTGACAATTTACGTGATTTGGTCAACGACGCTTAAAATTAGCACAATTATTGCAATCATGATAATGGTTAGCGTTTCATGACAATTGATTAAAGGAAATTTCTTTGTAAACATAATATGATAACGTTAATCTGTCAAAGATATTTAAATGAAAGACGTAATATTCTTATTCTTAGTATCACTGAAACGATATTTAGTTAATGTAGTCAATGATGGAGGATTTCATGACAAATGAGGTTTTTTAATGTTTTGAATCGCCTTTTAGTTAATGTTGTTATTGATAACGTAAAATGATATTTCATTACTAATTTTGTTACTAGTTACTAATATGTGTATTTTAAGACATGAAAAATAAATAAAGTCAAAGAATTGATATCTATCAAAGTAACAAAAACGTAAAAAGTTTTTATCTTTATCGATCAACAATATTAAAATGAAAGTCGTTATTAGTAATATCATTTAAAATTATTTTGAATATATTATATATTTTAGGAAATTGTTAAATAGATTTAAATTATATTTATTATTAAAAAAATAGATTTAAATTGTATTTATTAAATACATTTTGTTTACCAAAATTATCGCTTGAATCTTTATGTTATCATTAATTGAGTTTTTTTATAATTTTTGAAATAATTTGAACGTTGTTAATGGTCGAGGGTTTCATGACAAATGAGGATTTTTTATATTGATGTTACGTTTATTCTTTATGTTAATAATTGTAATAATTATTACTATTAATAGTAATAAATGAATGACAAAAGTTAACTTACCAATTAAAATTATTTACTTATTTATTAATATAATTGAAAATTATTTTGAAAATAGTATATATTTTAGTAATATATTCATAAAAATCGTAAAAGAAAATTTTAATTCGGTAGATAATAAATAAATGAGATTAAAAATAAAATTAAAAATCGTAATATTAGTTTTAGTATTCGTAATATATTCGTAATTTAATTCGGTAGATAAGAAATAAATAGATTAAAAATAATTTTGTAAAATAGTAATATAAATAAATGAGATTAAAAAATCGAAATAAAAAACATTAATAGGGGAAAAATTATTATTGAAATGATTTTAATGATTATCGTTTAATGAGAATTGATTAAAGGAAAGTCATAATATAAAAAATCTAATTCGGTCAATAATATTAAACATAAAAACAAAAAAAAAACAGTAATATAAATAAAAGAGCTTAAAAATATTAATAAATAACATTAAATTCGGTCAATTATTATTAATGTCAATAAATAGTATTAAACATAATTTTGTAAAAATAGATTAAACATACTTTCGTATTAATAGTAATATAAATAAATGAGGTTAAAAAATCATAATAAATAACATTAAATTCGGTCAATTATTATTAATGTCCATAAATAAAATTAATTCTAACATAATAAAAATATATTAAGAATAATTAAATGAAAGTCATAATATAAAGGAAATGATTTTGATGATTATCATTTAATGAGAATTGATTAAAATAAAGTCATAATACAAAAAATTAAATTCAGTCAATAATATTAAATATAGAGTAAAAAAAAGTAATATAAATAAATGAGATTAAATTTTTTAATAAATAACATTAAATTTGGTCAATTAAATAAATAATATTTAACGTAATTTCGTAAAAAATAGTTAAAACATAATTTCATATGAATAGTAATATAAATAAATGAGGTTAAAAATCGTAATAAATAAAATTAAATTCGGTCATTTATTATTAATGTCCATAAATAACAGTAAATATAACATAATAAAAATATATTAAGAATAATTAAAGAAAAGTCATAATATAAAGGAAATGATTTTGATTATTATTATTTAATGAGAATTGATTAAAGGAAAGTCATAATATAAAAAATTAAATTCGGTTAATTGTACTAAACATATATTCAAAAAAAGTAATATAAATAAATGAAATTAAAATATTTAATAAATAACATTAAATTCGGTCAATTATCATTAATGTCAATAAATAATATTAAACATCTTAATAAATAACATTTAAACTTAATAATTCTTATTAATTGCAATTAATACTAATCATAATTCGTAAACATAGTAAGATTATAAATCTTATTAATTGCAAGACTAATCATAATCTTATTATGATTATAAATCCTAATAAATAACCTCAAAATCGTAATCAATAATTCAAATAAATTACATTAAAAACATAAAAGATCGTAATTTAAATTTTAAAATCAATGACTTTTTGTGGTGCAATCTTAGTAACAAATAGGCTGTGTTGAATTGAATACCATTTAAAGACACAATATTCGCCAATGGAAATATATTCTAATTGAAGCAAATCAGGCCATCCAATCACAGTAAACCTTTACAAAAGCATTGTGTATAGAAAATTTAGAATGACTACCTAATTATAAAATAAGAATACTGTAAACATAATGTTTAATAATTGAATAACAAACCTAGCGACTTGAGAAGAAATTTCAACACGCACCGACACAGACCACGCGTACCCATCTGTAAATTTAATCTTGATATTCATTGATTAATTTAAGTTTGCCAATTCCGCAATCGTATTGAGAATTATCTGCATAGTAAAGAAAAAAATAAAAATAAATGAGTGCTATTATGGTAACCATAAATTTGATCAATTATACGAAATCAATTTAATTAATTATAATTTAATTAATATTATCATTCGTATAATTGATTAGAGATTAAAAAATCTCGTATTAATTTAATCAATTCGTATAATTTAATCAATTTCGTATTAGTAGTAATATAAATTAATGAGATTAAAAAATCGTAATAAATAACATTAAATTCAGTCAATTATGGTAATCCTAAAATTCGGGAATGATTGATAATAAATCAATAATTCATACAAAAAAATTAATACGTTTTATTATGGTAAACCATAAATTTGATCAATTATACGGAATCAATTTAATCAATTATAATTTAATCAATATTATCATTCGTATAATTTAATTAATTATACGAAAGCAGAGATTAGAAAATCTCGTATTAATTTAATCAATTCATATAATTTAATCAATTTCGTATTAATAGTAATATAAATTAATGAGATTAAAAAATCATAATAAATAACATTAAATTCAGTCAATTATGGTAATCCTAAAGTTCTGATCAAATTGATTCATAATCAATCATTTATACAAAAAAATTAATACATTTTATTATGGTAAACTATAAATTTGATCAATTATACGAAATCAATTTAATCAATTATAATTTAATCAATATTATCATTCGTATAATTTAATCAATTAGACGAATTAGAGATTAAAAAATCTCATATTAATTTAATCAATTTAATCAATTTCATATTAATAATAATTATGGTTTTAATTTGTTATTTTTTTTGTATTTATATAAACAATGTATAACAAAATTGTGTTTAAGGTTATTAAATATCTTTAATTGAAATTAACAATGTTATTATTATTAATTTAAATACGATATATATTGTTGACTAAACTTAAATTTAATTTACTATTAATTTACATATGGTGTATATACTAGGTAATTGCCAACTTTATTTCAATCAAATTTAAAAACATAGGTAATTGTCGCTAGGTTTGTCAACGTTATGCTTACATTTATCCTGAAATATATTTTTGTAAGGATGTTTAAATAATTAGCGAAAATATTCATTTATTTTTTTTATACAAACTTTACAAAAATAACATAACTAACATCTATATAATAAATAAGGATTATTATGGTAAACTTAAATTCGTATTAATGTTATTATAAATTCGGTCAATTATTAAAAGATAGTAATAAATAATATTAAATTGGGTCAAAATATTATTGATGTAAATTGATAACAATCATTAAGATTCAAATTTCAAATTAAATGACATTAAATTCAGTCAACTTTATTAATGTAAATAAATAACAATAATTCAGAATTAATGAAATTAAAATTGGTCTAATATTATGCTCCGAATATGGAATGTAGGATTGAATACTAATGTATATGTAAAACAACAAAATACATCATCTATCAATTCTAATAAAACCAACCAAGATTGTCCTTTGTATGTGGCCACTGTAACGACATTGTTGTGTATGTTTTTAGAGACCAAATTTAAGTTATATTAATCATTAACAAATTTTTCGACTTTATCAAATGAAAATGTTGACAAAATTTAAATTAAAAAATTAAATTATTTACTAATTTGTTGACTAAATGAATTAATGTTTTCGCTAGTATGCATTTATTGACAATAGAATGACAATTAATGTGAATGAGTAATTAATATCTACAAATTAACATTTTATTGTCAATAGAATGATTAATTTCATTAACATTTACTATTAAACTGCCAATTGAATGATTATTTTGCTTAGCATTTATTAACAATTTAATGATGGTCAACTGAAATGATTATATTCATTTCTGCGAATAAGTAGCATCATTTACTATATATCGTAAATTTAAAAAAGGAATAATTTTAATGTCAATAACAAAATTTAAATAAAAATCTTAATAAATAATGCAATAAATCATGATAACAGAATATTCAAAAATTATTCAAAAATTATAAAAAACTTAATTAATGATAACAGAATAAATCATGCAATAATTTTGGTAAATAAAAATTTGAAAACATGAATCTATTCTTTTAAATTGAATCTCATTTAAATGCATTTAATAAATATAATTTTAATTTATTTTTTTAATAATAAATATAATTTAAATCTATTTAACAGTTTCCTAAATTATATAATATATTCAAAATAATTTTCATAGATATTAATAATATTACGACTTTTATTTTAATATTGTTGACCGATAAATGTAATAAACTTTTACTTTCCTTCGTATGTCGCTACTATAACATCACCGTTATGTATGTTTTTAGACAACAGAAATTTATTCATGGCCTTCGGCACAATCTGGAAAGGCACTTAAAAAACAACATTAAAAATGAAAGAACAATTTTTTAAAATTAAATAGGCATATGAACACAAAAAAAAAAAAAAAACAAAATCAAAAATACCAAAACTGTTGACGAAGGGTCATGCAAAACCTTGAAGAATTGAGATCCATTGTGATAAGCGTTTGTGTGTTTTGATCAAAATCCTGTTTTTTGGAAAATGAAAAAAAAAAGTTTCGAAATGAGTTGAAATCTTCATCAACTATTGTAAATGTTGATAAACTTGAAATAAAAAAATTGCTATTTAAAATTGGTCAACATCCGATTGTTTTTTAAATGAATATTAAATCATTATTATTGGAAAGAAATTAGGATTATTACTCATTTTTATACCCAAAAACAATTCTGGGTAAATACAAAGTATTATGAAAACAGAAGTGTTGTTTATCCCTAATTGAATACTAACCCAGATAATCCTAAAGAAACGCATCTTTAGGATTATTTCTCATTTTTATACCCAAATCGAATATTAACCCAGAATTGTTGTTTATCTTCGGCCAAATACAAAGTATTATGAAAACATCCGGATGTTGACATAACAATAATAACGTTAAGAATAAAAATGAAGTGAAACATAATAATGAATCAACGTTAGAACAATAGGATCGATCATTACCTTGATAAAATTGAATGACGAAATCCGATTGAAGATGTTGAATCGGTTTTGGAGAATCAAAAGATTATGCAAAATGAAGGAGGATGATAGAAAACTTTCTTAGGAAGAATTGGAGAGTTGTGTTTTTGGAGAATGAAAAAAAATATAAAAACGGTTTATATAGTGTAAAAGTTGGAGCTCCATTTCTCAATTGGATCCAAGTAGACACTCTCTAAGGCTAGAATTCAACCCGAGTGTATTGATTTATTATATAGATAGATAGATAGTAAATATAATTCGTTAATAGTTACCTAATAGATACCTGTTAGGTCTTTGGTCGGATATACTCAACAGGTAAGTATTAAAAGTTAATGGGTTTACCCGAAACCCGTGGGTATACCTGATACCCGATGGGTAATTACCGACACAAACCCGACGGGTTTTGGGCCGGGTTTGGGACAAGCATACCTAATCGGGTATGGGGTTGGGATTACCTAAGCCCTTCCCAAACCCGACCCATTGCCATCCCTACATCCCACCACCGTACACGCGTCTATTGCTTTCTTCTTTAGTGATCCTTCACAACCTCTCATCCATGTAAATCTAGGGAGATAAAGCTATGCGGGACAGAGATGTAGGTATCTAGACATTTACACCGATTACACAGCCACCTTTTTTATCGCCTCATACCGTCTTTGGATGCCCACTTACCATCTTTGTCAGCTGCACTCATCACCATCGGTATCTCGACATTGAAACCATCTTTGTTTTCTTCTACATTGATGTAAATCAGATACAATTTTTGGTTGTTGTTTATATATGTAATCAACAAACCCATCTTTGGTTTCTTCTTGATTTCTATGTATTGGTAACAGTTTTCATTTGGTGTTTGAATTTGGAGACAATTGTTTGGTGGAACAGTTGAGAAGAGAGGGTGTTATACGTTATCATGAAACCCTATATTCTTGATTCTGTAAATGAATTAAAGTTTTTAATTAGTCATTTTAGGTAATCAATTTGATTGATGGTGGTTGTGGTGGAGGGTTTTCTTGAAAGGTGGTGGTGGTGGTGCCATGGTGGTGGTTGGAGACTGAGAGTGCAAAGATAGAAAGAGTTGATAATACATCTTTTATAAAAAAGGTAATATAGTAATTTTACATGGATGCAACAAAATACAAAGCAAAGATCCCATATGTGTAATTTTGAAAAGTTGAGGAGCATACTTTAAATTTGGTGAAACCACATGGACCATCCGTGCAGTTTACTCCGTGTTTTTGTAAGGCAAAGCTTTCCTACACATATTTCATTGGGGTGAACGTTTAATAAAGTAATATTTAATTTAAATAATCTCAACAATTAGTTATTGGTTATTATCAGTCTCAATTTTAAAAATCACTGCTAACAATCCCATTTTTTAACTTATTTCCCCTCAACGGGCCCATATAACTAAAAGTTAACCCAGTTGGTTTTTGATGGTGTGTACTACTTATGTGGCAAAAAGTCAATCTTTTGAAGTCGTGAACTGTTTATTTGACAAAGTTTTGATTAAGGGTGCAAATGACTCGAGCTAGGCTCGAAAAAAAACTAGAAATGAGCTGAGTCTAATCAAGTTTACTCTATCAACAAAGTTGACAAAACCAAGTTTACTAGTTTAGTAGGAAATTGTCACTTTTGTAAGAGTAATGATGGAAAATGTAACTTTTAAAAGTTAAGGTGATGATTTGGTAACTTTAAAAGTTAGAGGGTGTAAAATGTTATTTTGGAAACTTGTGGCTAAAATATGACTTTTGGTAAAGTTAGGTGTTGAAAATGGAAAGTTGTAACTTTTCAAGGTTGTTAATAAAAGTGTTTTCAAACTTACAAAATGTATTTTTGTATAAGTGTATTTCTATAAAAATATAAATTACTTGGAAAAATATAAAAACAAAAGTTTTTATAATAAATTGGTAATTTAAAAGGCTTGAAGAAATTGTATAAAGACGAACACTTTTTTTTATCTATGGGAATGTAGAGGTGTTGGAGAGTTTTTGTGTTGTAAATAATCAAGTCTTGGTTTAAAAAATATGAAGTTATTTTATAAATTCCCGTGTAAGAATATGTAGAAACTAAAAGACGATTAATCTCAAGTAAAACATATTGATGGGAATTTAGGAAAAATAACTAAATATATATTTTGGATGTAGGAAAATAATATTACGTCAACAAGTAATTATTCCTACAAAATATATATATGAATAACTTGTATTATTCGGGACGCGAGAATGTATAAATACAAATAATTGAATGTTGACGTATTTATATTACGACACGTAATGGACAGAATGTGAAATGGACGGATAAGTATTTATTGTATAACTTCCAACAAGATACGTATATACGTTATCGCGTTAAATGTGGACATGAAAAAATATATATATTTTGAACTAAATATATAAGATTACTTGTGGGTGAAAAATGTGTAACACTTCCCTGAGTGCGCAAACTTAACAATGTAAAATTTGTTTTCGAATCGGCACATCCTAGTATATTTATTTAATGTGAAAATAAATATATGGTAAAGTGAGTCGAGTCGAGTGTCGTAAATGAAATATCGATCGACAAGATCCTAGTATAATTATTTAATGGGAAAATAAATATACGGTAAAGTGAGTCGAGTTGAGGATAATGTATTGTGAGTTAATTAATACGGAAATATTAGTGTAACTTATAACGAGGGTAATCCATCACCAACAATCCTAGGACATGTGTTTAATTAAACGGGGAATTGTGTCTAATAGTGGTGTTGGGAGTTGGGCGTACAACTTGCCGGATAACACGCACTATAGATTTAGTGACTTATACGCACTAGGACGTTCATAGGTGCTTGACCTCGGACTTGCTATTCTCTGCTAAGTGATTGCATGATGTACTTCAGGTGAGTTTCACGGCCCCTTTTTACTGTTTTGTTTTGGGGGAAAAATATGTTTGTGAAATGTTGTTACATGTCAAAATGTTTTTAAATGTTAAAATGTGATAAGTGACATGATGAGTACTTGAGTTTTGTTGTTTGTACACCAGTCGGGGTGAGTCCTCGCTACTGTAACCATTTACTCGTATGTTGTGTGTGTGTTGTTGTGTGTGTGTTGAAATCGAGAACCGAAGGAATATTTGGATAGTATTATTGGTGTCTGACAAGGCCCACCCCTAATCGATAGCGTCGATTATGCAACATGGTGTGACAGAAGTGGTATCAAAGCCAAGGTTATAGCGAACTAGCATTTTTGAAAAATCTAGACTATAACCGGTTTTGGCTCGAAACCAAAGCTTTCAAAACTAAAACACAAGGAAATATTTTTAGAAAAGAAAGAAAATTTGTACATGGGATGTACAAGGGGAAATTCCGACCGACTAGCCTTGTGTGTCAATATATGAAGTGTTAGAAATACGTATATGAATGTATATGTCGTGTAGGAATCCGATTTTCTATGATTAGTTTATACATATACGTAGTACGGATATGTTGCCAATAAGGATGTCGTGTCACGCTTTACCTTTGTCCACAGTCTTGCATCGATCACTAGTACCAGCAAGTGGGAAGGACGCTGTGGTCTGCAATAAACTCACCCGCTTACCTGTGGACGGGATGATCGGAATGACTAACCTCTATCGTTCTAGTGGATGTCGCTATGTCGTTTATGTTGTGGAGACGAATTTATTCCAAGTCTTGTTGTATGAGTCCTTTGTTTTTGGATCAAGAAGCTCGGAACTAGCGGGTACTGAGATTACCTAGCAACGCAAATTATCATTACGGGTGCACACGTAACAATAACTTGTGATGCACGGTAACCTTGGTGGGCGCTAGGGCCGGGTTTGATGATCACTCAAAGCCTTGTTTATTCCTATTCTCTAAGTTAAGACTATGCCTTTGATTGGCCAACGGGTCGAAAGGGAGATCTTGCCGGTATCCCTTGATTGTGACCCTAGTGAACCCACACATCGGATGGAAAGGGGAGATGGAAGCTTTCTTGTATAGGAGTTGAATGCCTTCCCCACAAAGTTTTCCCAAAGAAGCGGACGTATGAGGATGCAATGTCTACCGAATCGATGAATGTATAGTATGATGCGTGGAATGTTATACCTGGAACCCAGTGAAGACCTAGGGTGCATCCCAGCGAAACCAGTGCGTTTTGAGCACGTGACCCTGTGTGGATCAGTTATGAGATTCGTGGCCCGTGTGATGCCGTGTCGTTATTGTGAGTAAGTCATTCTCGATCTAACTCATGCCCAAGTGTCTTCGAGGGCCGGGTGTTCCTTATCCTATTGGAAGTTATAATCGACCTTGCTAATCCAAGAGGCTTGATCATTCTTATCTAGAAGTCTCAATAGCCCTCGTCTGAATCGACAATGATTGGTTGTTCCTATGTAGTTATGGGCTGATTGTGAAGTCAGCCGTCCATATCGCACATCTGCGAGTCATAGGGCTTTGCTATTTTTTGATGATTCAAAAAATTTGTCCACTAATCATGACCGAGGCAGCCTTTGCCAGTGCTATGATGATGACGTGTAGTGGAAAAGCAAGCCCCATCCTGCGTTTGGCTATAGACTCACTAGAAAGTTCATACGATTAACCCATGGGAAGCCACTACTCGATGTATTGAGTGTTCACGTGTGGTTCAACACCTCTTGTAATAACGCTGGATCGTATTCTAGAAGATGATTCGGGATAGGTTTAGCAGTTTGATGCTTATGTCATACTACCTTCTTAAGGTACAAAGGTCATCGTATGACTCCCCTACTTGTTCCCTATCTGTTTTTCAAGGATTATTGGTAGTCTCGCTCGAACCGGTGAACGCCCGAGTATATTCGATGCGTGTGTTGTGCCAGAATCCGTAATGAATCTTGGGGAGTGAAACCACACTTCAAGAACTGAAATCGTAAAGTGTGTGTTCAGTAATTGTCACATGTCGAAGACGCCTCTTGTTGACATTGAAATCCCCTCGAAAATCAAATGGCTGACTACTGGGAGCGGTCAGGTTATTCTATTAATTTAAATTTATCCATGGAATGACACTTCCATTCCCCCTGTTACAAGGGTGTAGGTTAGCCACCATCGTCATGGCGACTAGCCTAGTTATCTATTTGGACGACAATTGATGCAAGTGTATTCCATCAGTCCTAGTAGAACTGAGATGTTGCGTCCCCTCGTCTTGAGGGTTTGTAAACTAAGATTTTTAGAACCATTCATTATGGACAATGCGACCTGTCTAATCTCTTGTCATATTTCGGTACTCTCCCCGTGTGGCCTATCAGGAAGAAAGTCCATCGGCCTCGCTTAGATGACGGAAAGGCATTTCATCAGATGACAATCGATGCTTGTGCCATGAGAACATGGAAGAGGACCCTAGTGAGAAGGACGACTCAGCTGATTCGTCAGAGTCGGTATCATTTCCATTTTATCGTGGTGCCTCGATAAATCATGATCCTTCTACCTCTACTTGTTGTTATTCTTGTTGTGACCACTATCCTTGATATTGGGAAAGATGTTGGTTGGTTTCTAGGTCCTATGGATACTATTTACCACACATCTAGTAACTACGACGAGTTTAAGGCTCCCACCGAGCCTATTGTTGTTGTTGCTATTATTGTTCTATGGCTAATATTTTTAACCCCTAATTTTTTCATAAACAATAACATCATGAACAAACCCTAGATCTAACACGAAATCCCCAAAATAGGCAAAACATCATCTTCCAACAACTTGTAACCTAAGATGTTGGTTGGTTTCTAGGTCCTATGGATAATATTTTTAACCCCTAATTTTTTCATAAACAATAACATCATGAACAAACCCTAGATCTAACACGAAATCCCCAAAATAGGCAAAACATCATCTTCCAACAACTTGTAACCTAAGATAATCATAAACAATCACCTATAACATTTCTAGATAATTGATATAACATCTACACCACACTCAAACATCAAACAACACATAAGACATCATAAAACACCATTAACACATGTTAATTTGTATGAAAATTCATGTTTAATGATGAGGTTTTGTTTAGAAAAATGTTAGAAAGGTTTTTAATCATGAAAACCATCTTAGAACAGATCTGGACCTTTGGGGTTTAATAAAAACGAATAAAAAAAATGCTTGAAAAGGATTTTGGATTGAGAACACACCTTAGATCTTCACTTGTTTATGATATAGAAAGTGTTTGTGGGTTAGATTATGAAAAACAAGGTCAAAAACTCCTCCCTAGGTGTTTAAGGTTGAGAGAGAGCACTTAGAGGCGTTTAGGGTTCGTGAAATGATGAAAAATTGCAAAGTATGGTATTTATACTACCTGTTGGTTCCCGTCACACCCTCAAATTTTCACTGCAGGATTTATACCGTGAGGCGCATGACATACCAGGATCCCATAGCCATAAGTTACATGAACGACTCTAAATGCCCATACCATTTAGTTCGATATTTAAAAACCAAGTTTTAAAAGTTAACCAAAACATTTAAGTAATTGCGGAAGTGAAATCGAAATCAGTTAAGTAATAGTATGCGCAAAATAAAGCGCCCAAAACCAAACATAAATAAGTAAATATCCAAAAATAGTTTAAGTGTTCATATCCCAATGACACTATATGATGCATGCCTTACACGTGCTCCAAAACTAGTGACCTGCAAAAGCATGTTATCGTGTGTCAACATAAAGTTGGTGAGTTTACAATGTAGAATAAATGAGTAAGTACTTGAGTAGGTTCCAAAAACCGTGTAACCACTAGTTCAACGCATGCCAGGGGTAGCTAACCCATTCATGATAACTAACACCGATATACTAAACTGCTAATGTACGTGTTGTCACAAATGTGAAAAGATTGCCTTGCATCATTGCCTATCAACAATGATAATGTGTTAAGTCACAGTTCACTCCCGCACTCCCCTAAGCCGGTGTGAGGTTTGTCAGACCTAATAGCGCTATCAACTAGTAACCCGCTTGCCATAACCCGTCAACTCATTCGGTATGAGAAGGACTTACAGTGATAGGGTTGGTTTAGTTCATCAAGGACAAAGTTTGCGAACTAGAAAAACCCGGCCCGCACAAGGAGTCAAAAAACCCCAAACCTGAGATGTAAAGTAGTCCCAAACCGGACTAGAAAAAGTTAAGTAAGTTGTCTGAAACCCAAGACGCATGCTTTTGAGAAAAGAGTAGTGAAACTCACCTTAAATTGCAAGAAAATAATCCAAACTTCACAAATATGATGTGCTACCGACTCCTTATTACAAGTTTCACTAAGTGGGTATATGTGTATAATCAATACACCCTATAACCCGTTTGTCCAAGACGTTTTAAAATACAAAACCGTGTGAGTGACACCTAGTGTTTCTATATGCACAAGTAGACCCTACGAACCCGTTGGCGAACACAATGATTAACATCAGTTATGCACTTCATATACACCTAATATAAGTGCTCATAAAGTTCATGTCAATTACAAGTCATACAAGACTCCAAATAGCCACATAAGTGTACATTACATAATATGCGTTTTTAGGACAGATTATGCTCTGTGAAAACCAATTTATTAAAAATTGTTATCCAATGAGTTGGACTCTCAAAATTTTAATGAATATTTCAAGGAGTCTACCGAAGAAGTTCGTATTTTTATCTCGTGACTAACCCATATACAAAAATAATGAAAAATCATACAATACAGCTAGGTCCGGAAAATACTCACATCAGATCGGATTAGTAGAAAAATTCCCAAAAAATTGTGTATTCATCCAAACGGGATTAATATACTTGGAAAAGCCAAGTTATTCCAATTTTGATCTACTGTCCAAATTTCACAATCTAACTCTTTGTAAAACTCAAGTTATGATTGTTTAAAGTTGACCCAGTTTACTAAACCGAAAATCTGAAATGACCTTTAATCAAGAAAATTCCAAAAACATATAAAACGATGTCCAAATAAGACGTTTTTACCCATTACGAAAAGCTAAGACCTTGTATAACATGTTCATGCAAAGAAATCATAAAAAAAACACTTTGAAGTCATGTTACAAACCCTACATGTTACAAACCCTACTCATATACGCTCATAATCGATCAACAACACCCAAAAATATCATACAACATTCACAAGACATAATATGATCAAAACCTTACAAAATACATGCTAAACATCATCAATCATAAACCCTAGAAGTCTAAACATCCAGAACATGCAATATCATGCAATACATACGATAATCATCACATAACATCATATTTAATCCATTAACTCTTTAAAATCATCAAGATTAAGTGTTTCAGATTGAACAAACTTGATTATAAGGTTTTAAAACATATTAGAGAAGATTAAAACATAAAAGATTGAATGTTATACCGAAAGCACTTCAAAATCACCAACCGAAGAGCCTCCAAGCTTCCCGAATGGTGTTCTTGAGCCTTAGCAGGTGTTTGGGGTTTGATATTTTCGTAATTAGGCTGTAGGGGATGATTAGGGTTTTGTTTATGAGAAGAATGGGGTTTAAAATCGTTGGCTTAAACTTGTTTTCCACGTATTTGGCTCCATCGGGGTCGCGGGAGGATTCCTCAACTCCTCCGCGGACCGCGGCGTCCCCTTTTCCACCGTCTTTTTATTTAGTTCCCTCGCGGGCCGCAGGGAAGGTTAAAACTCAAAATTTTATTTTTATTTGTTCTACAACACTAACCAACTCACAATATTAATATTCCAAACATTAATATTCAACAACACACATAAACGTTCATCAAATATATCTAGATCCCGGTCCGTCCCATCCCGGTTACCGATCTGTTAACGTCTAATCACGTAAGTTCACATAATCACGTATTAGCACATAATATCAACCTGTAAGTTTATGATAATCATATTTCACCAAGTCACCAAAGTTCAGGGTTCCCTACTTGTATACGTATTCGAGTAATTCTCTGAATTATCGTTTCATCCACCTATAACTGTGCAACGAATGACTCTACTAACTAACCCTAGTTAAGTAGAATTCATGGAATGTAAGTACAAGTGATTAGAGTTTAATCAAAGTAAGAACCTGAAATTGCAGGGTATCACATCATCCCCAAGTTGAAAAGAATTTCGTCCCAAAATTCAGTAAGTAAGCAGTAAAGCCAGCTTAAAGTGTGTGCTTGATTCGCGGATGTCACATCATCCCCAAGTTGAAAGGAATTTCGCCCCAAAATTCACTTTGAGCGAGCTGCTTTATGTTCAGCGTTTGATCTATGCACAGGTTCAGATTCAGTAAAGAGATATGGGTATTTGAGCCGCATTTTATCTTTGCGTTCCCACGCATATTCCAGTCCTAGACGGGAATTCCATCGCACCTTAACAATAGGTATGGTGCTCTGTCTGAGTTTCTCGATGCCCTGCTCAAGAATCTCCACTGGTTCTTCCACGAACCGTAACTGGTCGTACACCGGGATCTCCTCCAGTGACACGACCAGTGTCGTATCAAATAGACATTTCTTTAGATTTGATACGTGGAATACATTGTGCACTCCACTGAGTTCATCAGGCAGGTTTAACCTGTAAGCTACTGGACCAATCCTTTCAACGATCTCGAATGGTCTAACGTATCGCGGATTCAACTTTCCCCGTTTCCCAAAGCGTATCACACTCTTCCAATGTCATACATTTAATAGTACCTTGTCCCCAATCTGGAATTCCAAGGTTTCCTACGCTTATCAGCGTAGCTTTTCTGTCGGTCACGTGTAGCAGCCATCCAATTTCTGATTTGCACTTTCTTCTCAGATGTTTCGTGCACGAGTTCGGGACCTGTCATCTGCCTATCCGCAACTTTAGTCCAGCATATGGGAGACCTACACTTGCGTCCATATAGTGCCTCAAAAGGCGCACACTGAATAGAAGTGTGGTAACTATTGTTATACGAGAATTCGATCAAAGGCAAGTGCTTATCCCAACTGTTGCCAAAGTCCACCACGCATGCTCGTAGCAGATCTTCCAATGTTTGGATGGTACGTTCACTTTGTCCATCCGTCTGTGGGTGATAGGCTGTGCTCATATCTAAGAGAGTCCCCAAAGCATCTTCGAGAGTAGTCCAAAAAATGAGAAGTAAATCGCGCGTCGCGATCAGATATGATAGAAGTAGGCACCCCATGCCTAGAGACGACCTCCTTAATATAGATGTTGGCCAGTTTCTCCAGCGTGTCAGTTTCCTTTATTTCCAGAAAATGTGCCGATTTGGTTAAACGATCGACGATAACCCAAATTATGTTATGCCCATTTAGCGTTTTAGGGAACTTTGTGATAAAGTCCATAGAAATTCGGTCCCATTTTCACATAGGGATTTCTGGTTACTGGAGTAAGCCTGGAGGTTTCTAATATTCAATCTTAACCTTTGCACAAGTCAAGCACTTACTAACATAAGTGGCTATCTTAGCTTTCATGTTTGGCCCCCATTAAAGAGTTTTGAGATCTTGGTACATTTTATCCGAACCAGGATGTACCGAATAACGAGAGGTAAGACCCTCGTCGAGCACAAGTTGTCTGAGATCCCCAAAACACGGAATCCAGACTCGATTCATGAAGTACCGAAGACCATCTGTCCTCAGTTCCAGGTGCTTATCAGCACCATGCAGTGTTTCAAGCCCGATGTTTTCTTCTTTCAAGGCCTCACCCTGGGCTTCACGTATCTTATCAGGAAGATTAGAATGAAGAGTAAGCTGTAAGGCTCGCACCCGCTTGGGTTTTGTTTCCTTACGACTAAGGGCATTTGCTACTACGTTAGCTTTCCCCGGATAGTATTTGATGGCACAGTCATAATCATTCAGAAGCTCGACCCATCGACACTGTCGCATGTTCAGCTCCATCTGATCGAATATGTGTTGGAGGCTTTTGTGATCAGTGAAGATCGTACACCTCGTTCCATAGAGATAATGCCTCCAAATCTTTAGAGTAAAAATCCCCGCTCCTAGTTCCAAGTCGTGGGTGGTGTAATTCTTCTCATATACCTTCAATTGACGTGAAGCATACGCAATCACCTTATCACTCTGCATCAGCGCACACCCTAACCCCTGGATAGACACATCCCAGTACACCACAAAGTCCTCTGTTCCTTCAGGTAGCGATAGTATGGGTGCACTGCAGAGCTTTGCCTTTAGCAATTGAAAAGCAGATTCTTGGGCATCTCCCCACTTGTAAGTAGTACCCTTCTGCGTCAAAGCACTAAGGGGTTAAGCGATCTTAGAGAATCCCTCAATGAATCTGCGATAATATCTAGCAAGACCAAGAAACTGGCGCCCCTCTGCATGAGTCTTAGGAGCCTCCCACTTTTTAATAGCATCAATCTTTGCGGGATCGACATGTATTCCTACCTCGTTAACCACATGTCCTAGAAATTGGACCTCTCGAATCCAGAAGTCACATTTGGAGAATTTCACATACAGCTTCTCATTCCTCAAGAGTTCTAAGATTAGCTACAGGTGTTGCTCATGCTGTTCCCTGCTCTTAGAATAGATCAATATGTCATCTATGAACACTATGACGAATTTGTCCAAATAAGGCATACACACGCGGTTCATAAGATCCATGAACACAGCCGGTGCATTAGTTAGCCAAATGGCATCACCAAAAACTCATAATGTTCGTAACGAGTTTGAAAGGCTGTCTTTACCACATCCTCCTCTCGGATTCTCAGCTGATGATACACTGACCTCAAGTCAATCTTAGAATAGAAACTCAACCGTTGAAGCTGGTCGAACAAGTCATTAATACGTGGCAAAGAGTAGTAGTTCTTAACCGTCACCTTGTTCAACTCCCGATAATTAATACATATGTGGAAGGTTCCATCCTTCTTCTTAACAAACAGGACTGGGGCTCCCCAAGGTGAAGAACTAGGCCTAATGAAACCCTTATCCAATAGCTCTTGGAGTTGGGTAGATAATTCTTAAAGTTCGCCTGGTGCTAAGCGGTATGGTGCGCGTGCAACTGGGGCCGCTCCAGGTGCAAGATCAATTTGAAACTCCACTTGACGAACAGGTGGAAGTCTAGGTAGTTCCTCTGGGAATACATCTGGGAAGTCACGAACCACAGGAATGTCCTCAATCTTTGTTTCAACTTCAGCTTGAGTATCAGAAATGTTAGCCAGAATAGCTGGATAGCCCTTTCGAATACACTTTTGGGCTTTCAAAAAGGAGATGATGCCCACCATTGCACCACCACGATCACCCTGAATAGATAATAGTTCTACACTAGGGAGAGGGATACGAACAATCTTCTCCTAACAGAGAATTTCTGCGTGTTGCTTGGACAACCAGTCCATGCCCACCACAAGATCAAAGCTTCCTCGGATGATAGGCAGAATATCGATGGCAAATAATTGCCCATCCAGCTCTAGCTTACAGTCACAATGGATGTGGGTTATCTCAACAGGCTTCTCATCAGCTAATTCTATAAAATGTGGAGTATCGAGAAGAGTAGGCACCATCCCTAGGTGTTTGCTAAGTTTCAATGAAACAAAACTATAGTCTGCACTAGTATCATATAAAATAGAAGCGACAGTGTCGTTTAAGGAACACGTACCCATCACGACATTGTTATCGGTCCTAGCCTCCCTAGAGCCGATCACGAATGCTCTCCCACGAGCCCTATTGTTGTTGCTGTTGTTGCCAGCATTGGTAGTGTTATTATTATTTCCAGTCTTGTTACCACCACCATTGTTATTGTTGTTACCATTTCCATTCAGTTGTGGGCGGTCCTTCTTGAAGTGATACTCACTCCCACACTGATAACAACCCATACCATTCTTCTGTTGTTGCCCCTGCTGGGCTGCTGGCTGATTTCCCTGAATATTAGCCCTACACTCCCTTGTCAAGTGCCCTATCTGACCACAGCGATCACATTTAACCCTGTTACATGGTCCTGAGTGGTGAAAATTGCATCTATTGCACTTAGGGCGATGTCCCTGGTAACCACCCTACGATTGATTGCGGTTGTTGTTGCTGCTGTTACTGTCATGCCACTTATTCTGTTGCTGCTGCTGGTTACCATTTCCCAAGAGTTTGCCAGATGCATTCTCCCACTTCCTCTTATTTTCACTTGGACCATAGCATTAAGCACCACGAGGGGGTAACAGTCCCTCTTCCACCTTCTGATAAGTTAGCTAGTGTGCCACACGAATGACCTACTGAATATTATTAAGGTTAGCAACAGTGACCATGCTCTTAATCTGGTGCACCAATCCCTTGATGTACAACTCGATTCGTTTGTAGGGTGGGTTAGAATAATTTGGGCACATTGCCGCCAGCTCATGCGACCTAGTAGTATAGCTTTCAATATCCAACATCACCATCTTCAAGTTGAGGTACTCTGTCTCCAACTTCTGAATCTCATCCCGAGGGCATTACTCCTCTTTTCATTAGTTCCTTGAAATCTGCCCAGGGTGTCGCATTGGCCACATTAACTCCTAGCATTTGTACTTGGGCATTCCACCAAGATAATGCCGCATTCTCAAGTGTGGCAGTGGCATACTTAACCCTATCAGCTGGCGGGCAGTTGCACAAAGCAAAACACGATTACACTTTTCGAACCACCTAAGTAGCCTGACTGCTCCTTCAGATCCCCCGAAATTCTGAGGCTTGCAATCCATGAATGACTTGTAGGTACAAACTGGAGGGTGATGAGCAGGTTGGCCTAAGCACCAAAAAGCGAAAGTCACGAATGAGAAAAAGGGCTTAATGCTAGAGTCTAAGGAAAGAGAGTATAACGAAATGGCGTTACCAACTTGAAAAGCTGCTAGGGCTTCAACCACCCTGTCGTTGATGAGCGCGTTCAGCTCTGCTTGGGTCATGTTAATGTTTCCTCTACCGTGACCTCTTCCCGCCATAGCAATTCTACATTTACACTATAGTCATGAGAAAACAATAATGTGTCCCACATACAATCATTCACATAGTACAAGTAAACTAGAATATGATATAGATGATATACGCGAGAATAAGGTAAAGTAGTGGATCGATAGTAATAATAAAATAGTAATAATCAAAACATAAGCCCAACGATTCTCAAGTCTCACAACGATAAAATAAAAGTCATCATATGAATATATATTAAATACTAGGATAGTAAAAATCAATTGTCTGCGCGGTCCATGGAGACGCACGAGCCTTCATCCTCGCTCTCGTCCTGAATCTCGATCTCAAATGGCTCTTCTTCCTCATCTGGCTCAAGCTCATCCTCGAGTGCTGCATCAAGTGCTACTCCAGGAGCATCGAATCCTCCTTCCATAGGTTCCTCCTCGGGATCCTCCTCAGGATCCTCCTATGGTTCCTCTTCATTTTGCCCCAAAGCTTCCATAAGTCTATTACTCACGGTGTTTAATTTCTGACTGGTGGCTGCTAAATCCTGTTTGGCGGACTCCGTCAACAAATGATCAATCAGTCCTTCCATATGCTTAAGTACTTCATCAGCATTCCTCCTCCAAAGCTGAAATTGTTTGACAGCAGTGAAGGCATTGTCCAACTCGGTATGAACATGCCTCACCATTCGTGCAAGTGATCTCTCCCATGAGTCAATAATGGGAGGTACTCTAGCTGGCACTCCATAACCTACAACCCAAGAGTGCAACATGTAGGTAAACCATAGACAACGGCTGGTATCCCAATGTGGATCCTGTGATGAAGCTGGACGTTGATAAGGATGTAGTGATGGGGCTTGTGGCCCCTCAATAGCACGATAAGAATTGTTTCTACGAGTAGGATTAGTCATGGTTTCCTGCAATACGTTAGATCAGTACACGTATTCAAGAAAGTAATAAGTTATGCACTTAAGGTAGTGAGTGTAACTAATATAGTACTTATGCTATGATGATTATAGACTAGAATGCAATCCTAGTTCACTATAAACTTGGCTCTGATATCAATCTGTCACACCCTCAAATTTCCACTATGGGGTTTATACCGCGAGGCACAAGACATACAAGGATCCCATAGCCATAAGTCACATGAACGACTCTAAATACCAAAACAATTTAGTTCGTTATTGAAAAACCAAGTTTTAAAAGTTAACCAAAACATTTAAGTAGTTGCGGAAGCGAAATTGAAAGCAGTTAAGTAATAGTATGCGCAAAACAACGCGCCCAAAACCAAACATAAATAAGTAAATATCCAAAAAAAGTCTAAGTGTTCATATCCCAATGACACTATATGATGCATGCCCTACACGTGCTCCGAAACTAGTGACCTGCAAAAGCATGTTATCGTGTGTCAACATAAAGTTGGTGAGTTTACAAAGTAGAATAAATGAGTAAGTACTTGAGTAGGTTCCAAAAATCGTGTAACCACTAGTTCATTGCATGCCAAGGGTAGCTAACCCATTCATGATAACTAACACCAATATACTGAACTGCTAATGTACGTGTTGTCACAAATGTTAGCAGATTGCCTTGCATCATTGCCTATCAACAATGATAATGTGTTAAGTCACAGTTCACTCCCGCACTCCCCTGATCCGGTGTGAGGTTTGTCAAACCTAATAGCTCTATCAACTAGTAACCCGCTTGCCATAACCCGGCAACTCATTCGGTATGTGAAGGACTTACAGTGATAGAGTTAGTTTAGTTCATCAAGGACAAAGTTTGCGAACTAGCAATACCCGACCCGCACAAGGAGTCAAAGCACCCCAAAACCCAGGATGTAAAGTAGTCCCAAACCGGACTAGAAAAAGTTAAGTAAGTTGTCTCAAACCCGAGACGCGTGCTTTTGAGTAAAGAGTAGTGAAACTCACCTTAGGTAGCAAGCAAATAATCCAAACTTCACAAATAGGATGTGCTACCGCCTCCCTATTACACGTGTCACTAAGTGAGTATATGTGTATAATCAATACACCCTATAACCCGTTTGTCCAAGACGTTTTAAAATACAAAACCGTGTGAGTGTCACCTAGTGTTTCTATATGCACAAGTAGACCCTACGAACCCGTCGGCGAACACAATGATTAACATCAGTTATGAACTTCATATACACCTCATATAAGTTCTCATAAAAGTTCATGTCAATTACAAGTCATACAAGACTCCAAATAGCCACATAAGTGTACATTACATAATCTGCGTTTTTAGTACAGATTATGCTCTGTGAAAACCAAATTATTAAAAATACTTATCCAATGAGTTAGACTCCAAAACATTTACTGAATATTTCAGGGAGTTTACTCGACAAGTGCATATTTTTATCTCATGACAAAACCATACACAAAAATAATGAAAAATCATACAATACAGCTAGGTCCAGAAAATATTCACAACAGGCCTGATTAGTACAAAACATCCCAAACATTGTGTATTCATCCAAACGGGATGAATCCACTTGGAAAAGTCATGTTATTCCAATGTTGACCTACTGTCCAAATTTCATAATCTAACTCTTTGAAAACTCAAGTTATAATCGTTTAAAGTTGACCCAGTTTACTAATCCAAAAATCCAAAAATCTGATATGACCTTTAAACGTGCATAAACTCCAATTAAAACTACTCATATACACTCAAAATCGATCAACAACAACCAAAAATCATCATACAACATCACAAGACATAATATGATCAAAACCTTACAAAATACATGCTAAACATCATCAATCATAAACCCTAGAAGTCTAAACATCCAGAAAATGCAATATCATGCAATACATACGATAATCATCACATAACATCATGGTTAATCCATTAACTCTTTATAATCATCAAGTTTTAATCTTTATAAAAGTCTTTCAGACTAGCAAACTTGATTATAAGGTTTTAAAACATATTAGAGAAGATTAAAACATAAAAGATTGAATGTTATACCGAAAGCACTTCAAAATCACCAACCGAAGAGCCTCCAAGCTTCCCGAATGGTGTTCTTAAGCCTTAGTAGGTGTTTAAGGTTTGATATTTTCGTAATTAGGTTGTAGGGAACGATTAGGGTTGTGTTTATGAGAAGAATGGGGTTTAAAATCGTTTTAAAGAGGTTTAAACTTGTTTTCCACGTATTTGGCTTCATTGCGGGTCGCGGGAGGATTCCTTAACTCCTCCGCGGACCGCGGCGTCCCCTTTTCCACCGTCTTATTATTTAGTTCCCTCGCAGGCCGTGGGGGAATTCCCTTTCCCCTCCGCGTACCGCGGGGAAGGCTAAAACTCAAAATTTTATTTTTATTTGTTCTACAACACTAACCACCTCACAATATTAATATTCCAAACATTAATATTCAACAACACACATAAACGTTCATCACACATATCTAGATCCCGGTCTGTCCCATCCCGGTTACCGATCTGTTAACGTCTAATCACGTAAGTTCACATAATCACGTATTAGCACATAATATCAACCTGTCAGTTTATGATAATCATATTTCACCAAGTCACCAACTTTCAGGGTTCCCTATTTGTATACCTATTCCAATAATTCTCTGAATTACCGTTTCATGCAGTTATTAGCCTATAACTGTGCAACGAATGAGTCTACTAACTAACCCTAGTTAAGTAGAATGCATGGAATGTAAGTACAAGTGACTAGAGTTTAGTCAAAGTAAAAACCTGAAATTGCGGGGTATCATAGTTCGACCCTTGTAGGGGTAGAATGGGTTTGAATGAGAGGTCGAATGAAGTACCTGATCTTGGTTCGAACCCCTATGAGGTCGAACCAAGTTTCAGGTTTTCCAGTTTTCTCATTTAAACGCGTTTTAACACACATGAACATGAAATCCAAACACATGTTAAGCATGTATAATCATGAATAATCATATGAACATCGTTTAAACACGTATTTGCACATTATATAACATATATGGATAAATCTAAGTATGTCACTTAATTCATTTCATGTAATTCACCAACAACGGGACTCAAGACTCGTGTGTACACAAAATAACCCTAATAATCCTCCAAATCATTGAACCCTGGACAATACGTAAAGTAACCCCACTCAACTGACCCAGTTAAGTACATTAATAAATGTTTTTCACTAAGGTAGACTTATAAGTTGGTAAAATGTTAAGTTGAATATGCTGGGTGTCACAAGTGTCGACATTGATTACGTGGATTTTGGATGTCTAACGGACTTTCCAAAAGTCACACTAAGATACACTAGTCTTAGTGTTAGCACATGTGTTTCACCGACATCCAATCTTGTGGTCGTTTGAATAATCAACCATATTTTGTGTCGATCTCTTCACAACCTCGCGCATCGCGTGAACATTATTCTTCAAAATCTAAGGCATCGGTGACGTCATGTCCAGCCTTAACCCTTTACGTGCATTTTAGACGACTAATGATCGGCTATGCAAGTCAATGTCGAAAAGAAATCTCGTAATCCACGCATGATGAGGAGAGGCTCGCCTTTGTGATAAGGGACTTCGAATGTGTCTTGAACCTCGAAGGTATCGAGAGAATGTGAGCAATGTTATGGACCATACTTTTAGGGACTAACAAGTGTTGAAGGACTCACTTCTTTATTGCTCGTCCTACTAAATTAATTTGAAATCATATCTATTGATGTGTCATGCCGATGATTACGGAAATACCAGTGTGGACCCACCCAGGGCGTGTGCATTGGTGGAGTCCCTGGTACATGATTTTGGGAGATTTTATGAAACATTAAATCTTGAAAGGAATATAGTCTACTCTGTAAGGGTGTTACCCTACCGCCTTGAGATGGTTAATCAACCCAGCCCTTCTATTAATGTTGTTATTCATCTAATGGTAGGTTCATCTTTTCTTGGCATCGTTACGTATGCTCTTTAAATAGTGGAACCATTTTGACCTTGGGACAGTACTGGTGCTCCCAAATGTTCTCTTGTAGCCTTGCTCAAGCCAGTGCAAAATTCCTTGTCCTTGACGGACACTATTAGAAACATCATAGTAATGTATTTTGTCAGGTAAGTGCGGTTAGGGCATGACTACTCAAGATGATCTTGGAGGCTTACTCGTTACACCCATAGGGGTGCAACTTGAGTTATTGAAAGCAATGCTTTTTATAAAGGCTCCGGATTCTTGCGTATCGTATTACCTCGAGCGTCATTTGTTTTAAGTAACGACCTTGGTGCATGGAGCCATTAAGCCCCAAAGGTGAAATCTATGCCAACTGCATCCATCTATGGCTTGATTTCACATATTACCTCAAATGATCCCAGAAAGATGGAACCTTCGGCAAGTTGAGAGTTCCTGTTCCATGACTCTTTCCATTCAGATCTCTGCATAAAATATGATATTCAAATTCGAGGGTAAATGGCCAGTGTTATTCGGATGTGACTTACTAGGTTGCCAATGCGGATATGGCAACCGATGCCCGTGTATCACATATAACTGGACTAGAACTAGATACCCATGTTTTGGATAGCCACTGGTGTTCCGTATGCCTGTTTTGGCAAAGATCAATGTAACATCCGGCAAAAATCGATGTGATTCCGTACGTAATTAGTATATGTACTTAACGGTTTAAGTGCATGTTTTGTGTTGTGGACCCCATATAACCATCCCCCCAAACCGTCCCAACCATTTAACATGTTTAAAACTCCTTTTGTACAAAATATATCCTTAAAATCTAAGGAGAATCATGAGGATATGGGTGAGATTTTACAGAAGATTATGAGGTACTTGGAAGATCTATAGAAATCCTCTAAGATCTTATACAAATCGGCCAAAACACCCTCTACAATATCTAGCAAGATTAACTTAGTACCATTTTCTATAAATTAAGGGATTTTGAATCAAGCTAGATATGGTGCAATCTTGGTAAGATTATATATGAGATATTCATGTCCTTTTAGATTGATACAATCCTCTTTATTTTGCTTCCAAACTCACGGCCAAACACACATTTAAAACAATCCACCAAAGATTTCTTAGTACACAAAGGATCCTTGTTTTAAAGGGATGAATCCAAGCATGATATTATAAAGACATATGGTGTCCTTCCAAGATCACAATATCCTTCCAATTCCCTTAGGAAATTCACGGACAAACACCTTTCTAAATCATCCCAAGATTCATTTGGTACAAGTGCATCCATGTTTTAAGGGATTGTAAATCTAAACTAGATCATGTATATCTTTGGAAGATTATGTGTAAGGTTATAAGGGCATGAGGAGCATATGATCAAAACATAAAGCAAAAAAAAAATCTTCTTCTTCTCCTTCTTTTGGCCGCGGATTTGCAAGGGGCTCCCACACACTCACTTTCAAGTTTAAACACCTCAAAATCACTCATAAACATCCATCTTCCAAACCCCCATTGTGTGTTTCAAGCTTGGAGTTTAACCACATAGGAATAACACACTAAACCCCATCAAAATCAAGCATTGTTAGCTTCCCTAGCCTTGTGCTAGTTGTAAGTATTCTTGATCTTGTTTTGTCTTTAAAATTTTATGTTTAATAGCTTGAAGCAAGTTGTACAAGGGGTTAACTTGAATAGGCTTTTCAAAATAAAAATATGATTTTAAAGACTAAAATGGTGTTAAGCTAGCGTGTAATGGTCGAAAGTATGGTGATGGATGTTAAGTATTCTTGTAGTTTTTATTAAGTTCATGAATACTTGAAGAAAATGGTGATTTAGAGATAACTTGTTAGTAGAACATGAATGAACTTAAAAATGGTTTTAATCATATTAACATAAAGATAACAGACTTGTTATAATGATACTTTTGTTAGAAAGTAAGTATTTTAAAATCCACATTAACAAAGTCTACAAACTTGAAAAGTATAAATTGGACTTATTGGACAAGATACACTAATTACACTTATTAGTAGACTTAATAAGATGATATGAGACTATTAAAAGTGTTGAAATGTGAAAATAAACAAACATGACAAAAATGATCCATTAAAGTCTACTAGTTTAGTAGAAAATTGTTATTCTTGAAAGATAGAATGGAAAAATGCAACTTTTATAAGTTAAAGGACTATTTTTGTAACTTTAAAAGTTAAGGGACTAAAGATGATATTTTTAGAAACTTGTGTCTAAAAATATAACTATGGAAAGTTTGGTGTCAAAAGTGTAAATAATAATTTTCCATTGAAGATTTGGTAAATACTAGTAATTATACACATGTATTTTGTATAAAAGTGTATTTTTATAAAATAGAGTTTTATAAAAATATGAACTTATCTAACATATGGATATATATATAAAAACAAAGGTTTTTATAAAAATGTTAGATAAAATAAAAGCTTGGTGGAAACTTATATAAAAATGAACACTTTTATATAAATGGGAATATAAAAGTGTTGGAGCATTTTTATACATAAGTTACCAAGTCTTGTGTTAAAAATACAAAAGTATTTATAAAACTTCCAAGTAATATGTGTAGGAAATTTAAGAGGTGAATAACTTTCCTAGAGTACACGTATTGGAAAACTTGGGAAAAATTAACTATATATATATATATATATATATATATATATATATATATATATATATATATATATATATATGAGTTAAGTAATCGGACTTGGACGTGTTAACGAAATAAGACATAAAAGCGGACAAACGAGAAAAGTATCATTACGTCAAGATAAGTATAAATATATTTTAAGGATTTAAAATATATGATTTGGGTGAAAAATACATAACACTATCCTAAGTGTTGTAAAATATTCGTGGGGGAAAAGTAACGAAAATAATCTAACAATTAAACGTTAAACAAGTGTATCGACTTAACAAGGAAAATATATATATATATATATTCGACTCGACGAAATCTTAGAATATTTATTTAATGGGAAATTAAATATACGGGGAGGTAAGTCGAGTCGAGTGCAGAAAACATTATATATATATATATATATATATATATAAATATATCGAATCGACGAGATCCTAATGTATTTACTTAATGGGAAAGTAAATATATAGTATGGTGAGTCGAGTCGATCATAGAAAACATATTATCGAACGACAAGACCTTAGTATATTTATTTGAATGGGAAAATAAATATACGGTAAAGTGAGTCGTGTCGAGTGGTAAAGATATTATATCGAACGACGGGATCTTAAGTATAATTATTTAATGGGAAAATAATTATACGTTGAGTGAAGTTGAGTCGAGAATAATATTATACAAGTTAATTAATATTCATGAAAGTATAAATGTAACGTGTAACAAGGGTAATCCATCACCAACGGACCTAGGACATATGTTTAATTAAACGGGGAATTATATGTAAATGGCGGTGTTGGGAGTTGGGTGTACAACTTGCCAGAAAAGCACACGCTATAGACTTAGTGACTTACATGCATTAGGACGTTCGTAGGTGCTTGACCATGGATTTGCTATTCTCTACTATTTGATTGTACGCTGTACATCAGGTGAGTTTCACGGCCCCAGTTTACTGTTTTAACTGGGGGAAAGATATGTTTGTCAAATGTTGTCACATGTTGAAATGTTTTCAAAGGATAAAATGTGATAAGTGGCATGATGAGTACTTAAGCAGTGATCGCCACTCGGGCTTGAGTCCTCTCTACTGTAACCATTAATTCAGGGAAATGAAACCGAAGGAATATTTGGATAGTACTATTGGTGCCTGACAAGGCCCACCCCTAATCGATAGCGTCGATTATGCATCGGCGTATGCCAGGGGTGCACGTTTTCTAAAATTAAGTCGTTGGATTCCGAGAAACGACTTGGAGCGGGGCATTATTATTAGTCTTGGTTTGGTTATAGGGCTCAAGGGATTGCTCATCATCATAGTTTGTAGGAGCTAGCTACTCCTTACAAAGGCCACAAATTGTGCTGGATCTGCACAGGATGTAAAAATGTTGTTATTACGAAACTAAAACCTGTGAACTCACCAATATTTTATATATTGACGTCTTTTTAAACATATCTTTCAGGTAACTAAGTGTTGAATAGACATGGGGCTAATGCGGTGGAATTAGGGATGTCGGATACTGGTCGGGGTTTCATCTATTGTTACCATCGGGTTGGAACATAAACGGAAATACCCCCTCATCGAAGCTTAATGTTTATTGTTTTATGTAATGCCTTGTGCAATATTGTAACGAGATACTCATTTTCGACATCCTAATAAATTGATCTTTTCTAATAAAATATAGTTGTGTTAATCTTGACTTTGATATGCTTTCGAGCGTTGCGCCACGTGTTTCCACCATTAACATGGTGTGACAGAAGTGGTATCAGAGCCAAGGTTATAGCGAACTAGCATTTTTCTAGACTATAACCGGTTTCGGCTCGAAGACAAAGTTTTCAAAACTAAAACACAACAAAATATTTTTTTTAGAAAAGAAAGAAATTTGTACATGGGATGTACAAGGGGAAATTCCGGCCGACTAGCCATGTGTGTCAATATATGAAGTATTAGAAAATACGGATAAGATGTTTATGTTGCATAGGAATCCGATTTTCTAAGATTAGTTAATACATATACGTAGTACGGATATTTTGCCAGTAAGGATGTTGTGTCACGCTTCACATTAGTCCGCACTCTTGCATCGATCACCGGTACCAGCAAGTAGGATGGATGTTGTCGTCTACGAGGAGCTCACTCGCTTACCTGTAGACGAGATGATCGGAAGGACTAATCTCTATCACGATAATGGATGTCGCCGTGTTGTTTATGATTTGGAGGTGAAACTAGACCAAGTATTTTGTTGTATGAAATCTCTGTTTTGGATCAGGAAGCTCGGAACTATCGGGCAACAAGATTACCTGGCAACGCAAATTATCATTACGGGGGCACACGTAATAATAGTTTGGGGTGCACGGTAACCTTGGTGGGCGCTAGGGCCGGGATTGGTGATCACTCCTTGTCTTGGTTGTTCTTGTTCTTTAGATTTAGTCTTAGTTTTGATTGGCCAATGGGTTAAATGGGAGGTCTCGTCGACCTCCCTTGATTTTGATCCTAGCTAACCTAACGAGCTTTCTTCGACATTACTTTTAAGGTACGAACACTGAGTGCTCGAACGTCTATTCATATGAGAAATCTGACGTAAATCCTCGCATGGATGGTGACAAGAGACCAAAACTTCCTTGTATAAGTATTGAATGCCTCCGCCACAAAGTTCTTCCAAAGGAGTGGGCGTACGAGGATGCGCTGCCTACCGAAGAGATGAATGACTGGTACGATGCGAGGAATGCTAAACTTGGAACCCGGTGAAGACATAGGGTGTGTCCCTATAAAACTAGTGCGTTTTGAGAACGGGACCCTGTGTGGATCAGATATGAGACTCGTGGCCGTGTGCTACTATGTTATCATGGTGAATAAGACATGTTCGATCTAACACATGCCCAAGTTGTCTTCAAGGATCGAGAATTTTCTTCTCCTTGTGGAGGACATAATCGAAGTTGCTGAGTTAGGAAGCTTGATCATTGTTATCTGGAAGGCTCGATTGCCCTTGTCTGAATCGACAGTATTGGTTGTTCCCATGCAGTCATGGATTGATGGTGAAATTAGCATGCCATATTGCACATCCGCGAGTCATAGAGCTGTGATGAACTTCGATGATGTCAAAAATTTCGGGCACTAATCACGACCGCGGCATTGTTGCCAGTGTTATGATGACGGCGTGTAGTGGAACAACAAGCCCAGTCG
The DNA here is from genome assembly GCA_028751855.1 of Ambrosia trifida. Taxonomy (NCBI): domain Eukaryota; kingdom Viridiplantae; phylum Streptophyta; class Magnoliopsida; order Asterales; family Asteraceae; genus Ambrosia; species Ambrosia trifida. Next base: position 53,468,549 of record CM054128.1, read on the forward strand.
GCGTTTGGCTATGGACTCACTCGGAAGTGCATATGAATAACATATGGGAAGCCACTGCTCGATGTATTGAGTGATCAAGTGTGGTTCAACACCCTTTGCAATAGCGCCGAATCGTATTCCGGAAGATGATTTGTGATGGGCTTAGCACATTGGTACTTATGTTATACTACTTTCCTGAGGTGCAAAAGTCATCGTAAGTCTCCTCTATCCACCTCCTATTTGTTTTTCAAGGATTATTGGTAGTCTCACTTCGGTGGATGAACGCCAGAGTAGGTTCGATACGTGTACTGTGCCTGAATCCGCCATAAATCCTGGGGAGTGGAACTACACTTTGGGAAGCGTAATCGTAAGGGTGTGTTCCGTAATTATGTCGCAAGATACTTTTTGCGGACATTGAAATTCCCCTCGAAAATCAAATGACGGACTACTGGAAGTGGTCACATTATTCTGTTAAATTAAACTTACCCATGGGACGACAATTCCATTGCTCTTGTCGGGATGTTGAATGTCTAACACCCTCGTCATGACGACGAGACTGATTATCTACTTGGGGCGGCAATTGACGCGAAGTGTTTTCCATCAATGCCCATAGATATGGAGACGTTGCGTCCCCTCGTCACGGTGGTTTATAAACTAAGGTGGTGAGATCCATTCGCAATGGACCAGGTGACCTGTCTAATCTCTTGTTGTATATCGATACTCTCATTACGTGGCCTATCGGGAAGAAAGTTCACCGGTCTCGCTTAGGTGGCGGAGAGGCATTCCAGTTGATGGCTATCGGTGCTAAGGCCAAAATAATATGCAAGAGGACTCTAATGAGAAGGATGACTCGGCTGGGTTGCCAGAGTCGGTATCGTTTTCATTTTATTAAGGTGTCTCGATAAATCGTGATCCTTCTACCTCTACTTGCTATTTTCGTGGTGACCACAATCGTTGGTATTGGGATAGACGATGGTTGGTTACTAGGACCTATGGATACTGTTTACCAGACATATAATAACTACGACAAGTCTAAGACTCCAGTCGAGCCTGACGTTGTTGCTCCTGTTATTGTTCTATGGCTCAAGTGAGTCCTGTTGACGCTGTTAAGTGTATAGCTCTTGCTGAGTTTGTTGTTGCCAGTAATTCTGTAGCACTTATCGGGCTTGATGCCGTTGTATCCATGTCTGTTGTTGAGCTTATTGTTGTTGTTGTTGTCTCTATAGTACATGTTGGGCTTGATGTTGTTGTTTCTATGGCTCTTCTCGAGTTGATGTTGTTCATGTATTTAAGGCTCCTGCAGAGGTGAATGTCGTTAACGAAGACGTCTCTGTGACCCTTGCCAAGCCGCTATGACCATATCTGTGTCTATGTGGAGTTTGTTGTTATTAATTCCGTTCTCTTTGAGGCTTTCATTGAACTACTCGTTATCATTCCTTGGGCTCTCAGCAAGCCTAACATTGTCAATGGTTCTCAGGCCTCGGTTGAGACTGTCGATGTTCTGTTGCTATCATTTGAGTGACTCATACCAAGCCTACGGTCGTTCTCTCTATGAACAATATCGACTTGAGAAGTCAGCTAAATTATGTGGAACCCGTCGTTCCCATTTAAGTTATAACGACTGATGCGCCGGCCAATCTAACCATTCCTACCATTGAGCCTATGGAGGTTAGGCTCGAGGCCGAAGGTACGGATGCAAATCCCACCTCCACAAGTGATCTGAGACGCACGGGGATGAGTGCTCACTATAACGGAGCTTGCTGTTGATGTGGACTGGGGATTTTCCATATTGAGCGTCATGTTGACGTGTGCATTCATGCTGCTGTGTTACCCCAGCCATTGTGCAAGCTCGCTGTTGCATTATTTTTGCTGATTGCATATCCATGTTGTTGCGCTGCATTGCCGATGATGCATTCCTGTGTTTACTGCTCCTGCAGTAGTGTTGCCTTGCTGTCGTATTTCTCTGTGTCATACGGTTCCTGTTGCGGTGTTGCCTTGTTGTCATGCTTCTCTGTTGTCGTGTTGCTCCTGTGCGGTGTTCCCTTATTGATGTGTTTCATGGATGTATTGCTGCGACTGTTGGATTACCTTGATGACGTGATTACTTGTCGTTTGCTTCGCTCTGGTTCCCTCGGGATGGAGACATCACCTAAACCCCTCGTTGATGTCATTGTTCTGTTTGTTTGATTGTGTAGCGCCAACATTGATTATGTAAGATTTCGGGTGCTCAGCAGACTTTCTGGAAGTCATACTAAGACACTCTAGTCTGAGTGTTAGCCATGTATTCCTTTGAGACTCGTGATTGTTTGGGTAATTGACCGAATCATGTGTCGACCTTTGATATGCTCACGCATTTCATGAGCGTTACATCTTCAGAATCTAAGGCATCAGTGACGCGTTAACTTTTGCACGCATTTTGGTCGATTAACCACACTCATGTCGGAAAGAAATCCCATGATCCACACATGACGAGGCGAGGCTCGTCTTTGTGATAAGGGATTTCGAATACATCTCGAATCTAAAGGTACCGAGTGATTGTGAGCAATATTATGACCCATACCTTTGGGACTAGCAAGAGTTGAAAGACTCAATTCATTTATTGCTCATCCCAGGGGATTCGTTTGATGTCATACATGCCGACGTGTCATACTGATGATTATGGAAATACCATTGTGGACCTACCTAAGGCGTGTGCATTGGTAGAGTCCCTGGTACATGATTCGGGGGTCTTATGAAACCCTGAATCCAGAAGGGCGTGTAGCATTGCCTATTTTATAAAGGTGCTACCCTACCATGTTGAGATGGATAGTCGTCTCGGCCCTTCAATTTATATTGTTATTCCTCTGATAGTGGGTTTGTCTTGGTGTCGTTGCGTAGGTTCTTGGGATAGTGGAACCCTTTCGAGCTTGGGTCGATAGTGGTGTTCCTAGTTATCCTTAGGAAGCATTGCTCGCGTTATAGTAAAATCCCTTGTCTTTGACAGACACTGTTGGAGACACCATAGTAATGTGAGCTGCCAGGTCAGGGCGTATGGCACCTGACCAATCAGGATGAGCTTGAAGGCTTACATATTGCGCCCATATGTGTGACTAACTGGGTCATTGAATGGGATGCCTTATGGGAAGGCTCAGGACTATTGCTTGTGGTGCGATCTTAGTCGTTCGTTTGTTTTAAGTAACGACTTAGGCGCATGAAGCCGTCAAGCTAAATGTGAAATCTATGCTAAATGCATGCATCTATGACTCGATTTCACCATTTACCTAAAAAGATTCCGAAAAGATGGAACCATCGGCGAGTGAGGATTCCGGTCTCAGGACTCCTTTCACTCAAATCTCTACATGAGATCTGATAGTCAATTCGAGGGCTTGTGGCCGGTACTATACAGAATTGACTTACTGGTTGTGAATACCGATGGGACTGCCGGTGCCCATGAAGCACATATAACAGAACTAGTACTGGATACCCATGTTTTGGGTGAGCTACTGGTGTTCGGTGTACTTGTCGCAATGGGGGCCAACGTGTTGATATGTTCTAGAAACCTTATACTCTGTTCGTTGTGACAACAATTTATGATGTGTCATATTTCTCTTTCTGATATTGACCTATGTGCTGGAAGCATCTAGTCATTTGTGTTTAAGTCGTCTTTTAATTCACGTGGATTGTGGAATCGTACGGCCCGGGTGTCGTATATACACTGCTTACTATCAGGGAACTGAGGGGTGAAGGCGACACAAAAACTTTTGACCCCCCATCGGTCCCTACTAGGCACCCTAGTACCATTAACCACAATTGCTCAGGTGGAAGGTAGAAAATCAGTTCCTAGAGGGTTCTACAGAAATAAAGTCCCATTTTGAATATAGTTGTTCGGTCGGCTAGAACCTAGTATATTTATCTTAATGGGGAGGTAAATATACAGTAAAGTGAGTCGAGCCGAAGGATAAATATAATGGAATACCCGACGAGGTTTCCGATGGGACTTTTAAGTGGTGCGGTAAGATCACCTGTTTGACATCACCATGACACCCGAGGTGTCCCAGGGTGGGATGTGACCCAAGTGATGATTGATTGTTGTTTGGAACCCTCTCATTCCATACTCATCTGTGGCTTCGAGATGAGGCATACGGATAGTTACCTATACTCTCAGAGAGAGTCGTGGCTAGACACTGAATTGCCGACTACTATTATATCGGGTGGTAGTAGTCACTCTACCTCAAGTTCGACGAACTTTGTACGCAAGCATGTGATACTCTATTTGCAATGAGCATGGCTCGTCATTCTCGAACTAATTGAATTTACTTGACGGAACCGTTCCGCATTGACACGATTGATGTCCGTGGCACATCGAATCCATGAGCTTCATCACCAAAATTTCCTATGTGATAGGAATTATCATCCCAGTGTTCGGGTGTACTACTCAAAGCCCTTGGAGGGCATACGTGTACATCTCCAGCACTCGAATGACAGACGGAGATAAATACATAACCTGGTTTGAGTTATTCGAGAGGTGGCCAGTAAATCTTGCAGTTTAGAGACTGCTTGGATGAGATGCGAACCTATTAAGAAGTCATACGGACAAGGCGTAGGCCATAAGGACTTCGAACTAGTAATAGGTTTTACACTGAGAGTCATACTCTGAGAGAGTGTTAGTAGGCATAGAAATTATAGTAGGCCAAATTCTTGATACTCCAGTGGCACGGAGATATCGATCAAAATTGGTCTCGTAATGATTAAGCTCGAATTATCGCAAGAGCTTAGTGGGAATCTTGATGAATCCCACAAGTCTGGCCTGAGGAAGCATTGTCAATTCCTCGACCGACGGAAGTCCGGTTGACGTTAAGCTCTACTATTTCGGGAAACCAATAGATGTATCAAAGTGGGATGCCCAAGAGCTTAGTCGTAGTTGGACTGTGATATTGTGCTTGTTAGAGCACTAAGCGGGAACCTAGCATGAACCTGAGTTCCTTCAGGAAAGAGGAGATCTCGTGAAGCGCAAACAACCCTCCCTGTTCAATGATACTATTGTAACTGTCAACTTGAACTGAATTCCGGGATGGAATTTTCTTAACTGGGGGAGAATGTAACATCCGGCAAAAATCGATGTGATTCCGTACGTAATTAGTATATGTAATTAACGGTTTAAGTGCATGTTTAAATTAATTGAATTAATTTAACTGATAGAGAATAGCAAATTCCCCATAAGATGCAAAGGAATGCACACGTTTAATGATGAAGCGTGATAGGATCATGTGCGAATAAACTTGTCCGGTATGGACGTTGGTGATTACCCGCGATAAAAATTAAATAAACGAAAAGGATCCCGGACACCCAGGATATAAAATAAAGGGTATTTTCACAAAATGTAATGTGTTTTGGAACTCCAAAACCATAAGCTAAAACTTTACATACAAATCTCCCGGTAACGAATGAAGTGCGCGTACCGCACCCGGTACGCGTATAACTTATAATTTCACCCAACGAAAGCCTAACTAACCAACTAACACTTAAACTAGGCTATGTTTAAGGGTTATTTGAGGCTATTATAATGTCCAAATAACGCGTAAATAAAATCCTCTTTATTTTGCTTCCAAACTCACGGCCAAACACACATTTAAAACAATCCACCAAAGATTTCTTAGTACACAAAGGATCCTTGTTTTAAAGGGATGAATCCAAGCTTGATATTATATAGGCATATGGTGTCCTTCCAAGATCACAATATCCTTCCAATTCCGTTAGGAAATTCACGGCCAAACACCTTTCTAAATCATCCCAAGATTCATTTGGTACAAGTGCATCCATGTTTTAAGGGATTGTAAATCTAAACTAGAACATGTATATCTTTGGAAGATTATGTGTAAGGTTATAAGGGCATAAGGAGCATATGATCAAAACATAAAGCAAAAAAAAATCTTCTTCTTCTCCTTCTCTTGGCCACGGATTTGCAAGGGGCTCCCACACACTGACTTTCAAGTTTAAACACCTCAAAATCACTCATAAACATCCATCTTCCAAACCCCCATTGTGTGTTTCAAGCTTGGAGCTTAACCACATAGGAAGAACACACTAAACCCCATCAAAATCAAGCATTGTTAGCTTCCCTAGCCTTGTGCTAGTTGTAAGTATTCTTGATCTTGTTTTGTCTTTAAAAGTTTATGTTTAATAGCTTGAAGCAAGTTTTACAAGGGGTTAACTTGAATAAGCTTTTCAAAATAAAACATATGATTTTAAAGACTAAAATGGTGTTAAGCTAGTGTGTAATGGTCGAAATTATGGTGATGGATGTTAAGTATTCTTGTAGTTTTTATTAAGTTCATGAATACTTAAAGAAAATGGTGATTTAGAGATAACTTGTTAATAGAACTTGAATTAACTTAAAAATGGTTTTAATCATCTTAACATAAAGATATAAGACTTGTTATAATGATACTTTTGTTAGAAAGTAAGTATTGTAAAATCCACATTAACAAAGTCTACAAACTTGAAAAGTATAAATTGTACTTGTTGGACAAGATACACTAATTACACTTATTAGTAGCCTTAATAAGATGATATGAGACTATTAAAAGTGTTGAAATGTGAAAATAAACTAACATGACAAAAATGATCCATTAAAGTCTACTAGTTTAGTAGAAAATTGTTATTCTTGAAAGATAGAATGGAAAAAATGCAACTTTTATAAGTTAAAGGACTATTTTTGTAACTTTAAAAGTTAAGGGACTAAAGATGATATTTTTAGAAACTTGTGTCTAAAAATATAACTACGGAAAGTTTGGTGTCAAAAGTGTAAATAATAATTTTCCAATGATGATTTGGTAAATACTAGTAATTATACACATGTATTTTGTATAAAAGTGTATTTTTATAAAATAGAGTTTTATAAAAATATGGACTTATCTAACATGGATTTGGATCATTTGAGAACCACCATTTAGGGAGAGAACCAAAGAACCAAGTGTGAACACAAAAACCCCTCCACCAAAAAAATAATAAAAAAATTATATAACCTAAAAAAATAAAAAAAGTAAAAACACCAAAATGTTTTTTTAGTGTTGATATTTCTGAAAAAAAAAAATACAAAAAAAATAAAAAAACAAAAAAAATGGCTTTTTTACGTCATATTTACGTCAGGTCTGATGCACATGTGCATTTTGTTGTTATATATACATACATATACCGTATGCACATGAGCGTTTCACGATTAGAGCACACTTTTGAATAAATTATCAATTACCATAATGAAATAATCACTAAATGGACGCGATATGATATATAAGGTGGAAAAAAATTTATTCAATGATCATTAAATAAACGCGAAGTACATTTCACTATTATAGTTAGGTTTTTTTTCATGGGTTTAGCTTTAGGGTTTAGTTTTTAGGTATGATGGGAATGGGGTTAGGTTTTTTGGGGTTGTTGGTGAATAAACGTAAAAGAAACTCTATATAAAACTATAAAATAAGATAAGTGTACTACATGCACATGTGCATTTCACTATTATACTTAAGTTTTTTAATGGGTTTAGCTTTAGGGTTTAGTTTTTGGGTATGGTGGAAGAGGGGGTATCTTTTTAGGAGGATGGGATTGAGCGTTTTGGTTTTTGGGTGGTGTGGGGTTAGCTGCACATGTGCATTTCACAATTGGGGGGGTGGGGGGTTGGGGCGGTGTGGGGGATGTGGGGTTTAGGTTTTTAGGGCGTGAGGTGGGTGGGTTTAGGTTTTTAGGGGGTGGAGGTGGCGCTTTTAGGTTTTTTTGTTTGTTTTGACACTGGTTCTCTGGTTCTCTCCCTAAAGTTTGTTCTCGTATGATCCCTACCCTATCTAACATATGGATATATATATATATATATATATCTATATATATATATATATATATATATATATATATATATATATATATATATAGGGGGAAAGGGAAAAGAGAAACCCTCTAAAACGAGGAAAACCCCCGGAAACCTAACTAGTGGACCACATTGCTCCACATCACCCTCTATTATTTTAATTAATAAGGGCAAAATAGTACTTTTACCCTTCCCCCTCTTTCCTAATTTGAATTTTCTCTCTCCCCCCTCCTATATAAACAACTCCCCCTCTCTCTCTCTTCATCTCTCTTCCACCATATTCAAGATTAATCCCACCACCACCACCCCCACCGCCACTGCCACTGCCACCACCGCCACCGCCATTGCCACCGTCACCACCACCACCACCGCCACCACCACCACCACCATCACTAGCCTCTGTATCAAGAACCCACTGCCACCGTATATATATTAAAAGACCCACCAAACTCCATATACTTTTAAATACTTCTCTCCCTCCCATCAACTATAAACCCCTATCTCCATCTTCCTGATTCGCTAATAATAATAATAATTAATAATAATAATAACCTCAAAACCTGAAACTCTAATGGCTGAGATAAAAAAACCCACCCCCAATTCTCTCTAAACAACGTTCATGGTCACCGGACATACACCGGGACATCGAATGGCAGAAGCTTAAGAACAATCAACGACGCCGTCACATTCTCCGCCGTAGCAAGAGCATCAACGGTGGTACAATAAAAGAACAAGCTGATGTTACGGATGACGATGTGAAGGAGCTTAAAGCGTGCTTTGATCTAGGGTTTGGTTTTGATTTGTCTAATGATTTGGACCCCAAACTTGCTCAAGCTTTTCCTGCTCTTGAATTTGGACCCCATGTTTTGGATCATTTAATGGGGATGTTAAACGGTAAGAAGCCTCTTTTTTGAATCCAAGGTCCTGACTGGATTTACCTGTTTCTGTTTCTATTTGTTTTAGTAATAATAATATTTTAATAATCTTGTGTCATACCCATTTATTGATTTTGTTATGGATTTGGATTAATATCTGTTATTAGTTTGTTGGGATGATACAAAGTTTTGACCTTTATTTAAATTTGTTTGCTTTTAAAAATAATTAGAGCATAACAGACTACTGAGGATTATTATTATTATTTTTTATTTATTTTTATTGGTTTGAGATGGTGGGTGTTTGGGAAAATAATAATAATAATAATAATAATAATAATAATAATAATAATAATAATAATAATAATAATAATATTGGTTTGAGATGGTGGGTGTTTAGGAAAATGGTTTTTGGTAAATGATGATCACCAAGTTTTTATTTTTAATATGATTTTGAAAGGTGTTAGAAAACATTTAATGGTTAGAGTTTTGAATTTGAGCTAATTAGTCTTTGGTATGTTTGCATCTGTTCCGTATGTAACACCATAACTAATCATGTTTACACGTAGGTTTACATATTAATTAACCTTTTTTATACGTTGTTATTATTAATATGTTTTTTTTATTTAAAATTGGTGAATTTTAGTGTCTTTTAACGTATGCAACAATATGTCTGAGTTGTTTTTTTTTACCAGTACGTGCATGTTTGTATGAGTATTATAATGTGTGGAATGTATGTTTGCATCTGTTTCCTATTTTTGCGTCTGTTCCGTATGTAACAACAGAACTAAGTTGGTATAAATTATGAAAAATTTCGATTTGAAGGTTCCTGTATGTATATAAAATATGAAAAGTTTCCTGTATGTGCCTATATATTAATATGTTTTTTTTACATATTAATTAACCTTTTTTATATGTTATTATTATTAATATGTTTTTTTAATCAAAATTGGTAAATTTTAATATCTCTTAACATATGCAACAATATGTCTGATTTGTTTTTTTATCAGTATGTGCATGTTTGTATGAGTATTATAATGTGGGCGGAATGTATGTTTTGCATCTGTTTCCTATATTGCGTCTGTTTCGTATGTAACAACAGAACTAAGTTGGTATAAATTAGTTACCGATTTTTTACCAGATAGAAAAGTTTGATTTTTTAACTTTTCATGAGGTACACATGTTTTACTTTCAATAGCAGTTGCATATGTTAATAAAAAAAAGTCACTTATCAGGAATGTAATATTGCATATGTCTCTTAACATATGCAACAATATGTCTGATTTGTTTTTTGCCAGTATGTGCATGTTTGTATGAGTATTATAATGTGTGGAATGTATGTTTGCATCTGTTTCCTATATTGCGTCTGTTTCGTATGTAACAACAGAACTAAGTTGATATATATTAGTTACCGATTTTTTTACCAGATTCAAATGTTTGATTTTTTGCATATTATAGAGAAAGAATTGGGATGAAATCTATGTTTGCGTCTGTTTCGTATGTAACAACAGAACTAAGTTGGTATATCCAGTTGGTTAACATACGTTAAGACATTGGTTGGGGGGGGGGGGGTTTACATGTAAATTGATGATTTTTGTTTTATTTTTTGCAGGTGAGCATTTTTTTTTGCATTAAAGATGAAGATAATTATCAAGAATGAAGTGTACACAAATTTTTTTTATTTATGATACTTTTTTTAGCATTTGTTGATTTGTAATGACCGTTTTGTTTGTTTTTTAGCATTTTGTAAGAAACAATTCTTGTGTACATTTGAATGTTTTTTGATCAATAAAGTTTTTAGCACTTTGTAATGACCGTTTTGTTTGTTTTTAGCACTTTGTAAGTAACAAAATGCCTATAACCATATTAATTCTCGTTACGTATGCAACAATTCTGGTGCTGGTACAATAAAACGAAAAAAAAAACATGGTATAATAAAAAAAATAATAAATCAGCATTTTTTAAATAATATACACTGGCAACTCAGTTTTAACCTACGTAACACAACACATGTTACATATGTAACACGGGCATCTGGCAGATTTAGGACAATGATCACAAAAGTATGAGAGAGATGATGTGATATGTGTCAGGTCAACTTGTCATAGATGCTTTTTCAGAAAATGCCATTTGACCCTTTTGCCCTTTTTTTTCATCTAGCCTATTAAATTAAATCAAAAAGCATGAATTAAATGTGGACCATTGATCTACTTTGATCAATGGCTAGAAATGTGGACCATGAATTAAAGCTTGGTGGGAAACTTATATAAAAATGAACACTTTTATATAAATGGGAATATAAAAGTGTTGGAGCATTTTTATACATAAGTTACCAAGTCTTGTGTTAAAAATACAAAGGTATTTATAAAACTTCCAAGTAATATGTGTAGGAAATTTAAGAGGTGAATAACTTTCCTAGAGTACACGTATTGGAAAACTTGGGAAAAATTAACTATATATATATATATACATATATATATATATATGAGTTAAGTAATCTGACTTGGACGTGTTAACGAAATAAGACGTAAAAGAGGACGAACGAGAAAAGCATCATTACGTCAAGATAAGTATAAATATATTTTAAGGATTTAAAATATATGATTTGGGTGAAAAATACATAACACTTTCCTAAGTGTTGGAAAGTATTCGTGGGGGAAAAGTAACGTAAATAATCTAACGATTAAACGTTAAACAAGTGTATCGACTTAACAAGGAAAATATATATATATATATATTCGACTCGACGAAATCTTAGTATATTTATTTAATGGGAAAGTAAATATACGGGGAGGTAAGTCGAGTCGAGTGCAGAAAACAAAATATATATATATATATATATATATATATATATATACATATATCGAATCGACGAGATCCTAATGTATTTACTTAATGGGAAAGTAAATATACGGTATGGTGAGTCGAGTCGAGCGTAGAAAACATCTTATCGAACGACAAGACCTTAGTATATTTATTTGAATGGGAAAATAAATATACGGTAAAGTGAGTCGTGTCGAGTGGTAAAGATATTATATCGAACGACGGGATCTTAAGTATAATTATTTAATGGGAAAATAATTATACGTTAAGTGAAGTTGAGTCGAGAATAATATTATACAAGTTAATTAATATTCATGAAAGTATAAATGTAACTTGTAACAAGGGTAATCCATCACCAACGGACCTAGGACATATGTTTAATTAAACGGGGAATTATATGTAAATGGTGGTGTTGGGAGTTGGGTGTACAACTTGCCGGAAAAGCACACGCTATAGACTTAGTGACTTACACGCATTAGGACGTTCGTAGGTGCTTGACCACGGACTTGCTATTCTCTGCTATTTGATTATACGCTGTACATCAGGTGAGTTTCACGGCCCCAGTTTACTGTTTTAACTGGGGGAAAGATATGTTTGTCAAATGTTGTCACATGTTGAAATGTTTTCAAAGGATAAAATGTGATAAGTGGCATGATGAGTACTTGAGCAGTGATCGCCACTCGGGGTTGATTCCTCTCTTCTGTAACAATTAATTCAGGGAAATGAAACCGAAGGAATATTTGGATAGTACTATTGGTGCCTAACAAGGCCCACCCCTAATCGATAGCGTCGATTATTCATCGGCGTATGCCAGGGGTGCACGTATTCTGAAATTAAGTCGTTGGATTCCGAGAAACGACTTGGAGCGGGGCATTATTATTAGTCTTGGTTTGGTTATAGGGCTCAAGGGATCGCTCATCACCATAGTTTGTAGGAGCTAGCTACTCCTTACAAAGGCCACAAATTGTGCTGGATCTGCACAGGATGTAAAATGTTGTTATTACGAAACTAAAACCTATGAACTCACCAATATTTTATATATTGACGTCTTTTTAAACAAATCTTTCAGGTAACTAAGTGCTGAATAGATATGGGGCTAGTGCGGTGGAATTCGGGATGTCGGATATTGGTCGGGGTTTCATCTATTGTTACCATCGGGTTGGAACATAAATGGAAATACCCCCACATCGAAGCTTAATGTTCATTGTTTTATGTAATGCCTTGTGCAATATTGTAACGAGATACTCATTTTCGACATCCTAATAAATTGATCTTTTCTAATAAAATATAGTTGTGTTAATCTTGACTTTGATATGCTTTCGAGCGTTGCGCCACGTGTTTCCGCCATTGACGTGGTGTGACAATCAATGTGTCGAGATGTTGTTGAAACCTCATCCTCTATTGTTGCGGCAACCATTTGTGATGTTTTATATACCTCCTTCCCATGTTGACCAATTTGCCGAAGTGATGTGAGCCTATGGTCATTGTGTTTGAGTCGACTTGTAATTCTCAAGGATTGTGGAACTGTACGACCCGTGTGTTGGATATACACCATTTGCTGTATGGGGAAACTGAGGGGTGAAAGTGACGCAAAAGCTTTCGACCTCCATCAGTCCATATTAGGCGCCCTAGTACCATTAACCACAATTACTCATGTGAAAGGCTGTACTTCAGTACATAGAGGATTCCAGTCTATGTGAGGACACGGGAATACCATCCGCTACAACAAGCAACCTTGAGCGCTCTCGAGAATGTCGACTGTTCTGTGATCCGGTAAGATCATCCGTTTTAGTAAGCCGAATGCGCGAATCTAATTATCATGCTGCCTGAGGTGTCCTGTGGCCACGATGTGACACGGGTAGTGATTAATTGTTGTCTGGACCCTCTCATCCTCTACTCTTTGTAGCTCTGATATGAGGCATATAAATAGCTGCATATGTAACACCCCAACCGACGGCGGAAACATCGAGGTGCCACGTATGAATGATTGTTCAATAGCTCATGGTAGTACACAAGTTTAAATAATCCTTTATTTCACTACAATATTGAATTACATTAAAGTCTACATCAAATAATCAAACAAAGCTTCAAATATCTCCTCATGCTAGCTTTAGACTTCAAGCATCAGTATTTCCTATTGAGTTTGGAAAAATGGGGGGGTCAACTAGAAGTTGGTGAGAATACATAAGCCATGTCAAGCAATTAAGTTTAAGAATAAAAGTTTAGCAATTCATATGTCTATCGTAAGTTTAAGTCTACATGAATAAACATGAAGTGTTGAATCCACATAATCAAACCTCCGACTAGTTTAGGTCCATCCCGTCATCCACGGTTCACCTTAATATTATGTTGGAACGATAACAATCACCCGCGCTCCCCATAAAAGATGGTCAACGAATCTAGGTGGGATTGTCAATCCAATAGATCTATTATTGAGTATCGCCGGCTTGATCATAGCTAATGATTATGTATGTTGAAGCGAGTCTAACTGTTGTTGTTGTCTAAATCATGAGGCATTTAAAGTTTACAACTAGACATGTATGTAGAATTGCTTAAGTATAATGTTGCAAGTATAAAGAATTGCATAAACATGGTTACGTAAACTCACATTAGCAAAGTATTAAGTCTCGAGAAAAAGTATAAGTGTAGACCCAAAGTTGCCAAGTATTACCCTATGTATAAGGTAACGAATAAGTCTAAGCCTTTCTAGTCTACAAGTATTTTCTAGGGTTTCGAATTGGGGATAAGTATTTGTTTGGTTAATAAATAAAATGTTTAATAAATAAGAGAAATTCGATAAATAAATAAACAAAAGTCTTTTTGTAAATTTTAGATTAAGGATGGTCACATTATAAAGTTTTAAGTATGAAAATAATTTTTATTAAATTATTTTCTTAAAAATAGAATATATAATCTATTTATTTCAAATTGTCAAAATATAACTTTAATATTTAAAAATATTAAAATTAAAGAATTTTTAAATTAAAAATTGTATTTCTGTTCTAAATGGATAGAAATAATTTATATAAAATTTTGGTGCAAAACTATTGAAAAATGAATTTATTATGATTTATTTATGATTAAAACTAACAAAAATTGATTAAAAACATTAAATAAATGTTTATTCAGAAATAAAAATCATTTCAGAAATGTTTAATGTTATATAAACTCAGAATAATTTTTGTGGGAATTTATAAAGTCGTTTTGATATTTTTATAGAATTTTATAATTAACATAGAATAAACTTGAAATATTTATTATATACATTAAATAAATAATTTTTGGAAAACTAAAAATTGTATGTTAAACTTTTCTACTAGAATAACATAAAATAATTTTTGTAGAATTTATAAAAGAGTTTTAGTATTTTAAAACCAATTTTAAAAAATATAGGTGAATGTATATAAAGCTTAAATGGTAAAAAATGTTTTGTTGATGCTGGGAATCGAACCCGGGTTTCGGACCGGTTCGCGATTTAATCACAAGCCTAGCCACCAACTGGGCTAGACCCTGATAACGATTAATCTTAGTTTAAAATAATTATATAGCCAAGATGAAACTGATTTATAAACCTTTTATAAGAAAAGATTAAAAGTCGTTTAATGTGGGACTCGAACCCGTGTCCCTTGGTTGACAAACAACAGACACAACCACTTGATCTAGATCAGTGATTGTGTTTGGTTTGTTTCCGTATAAAATATATAATCAAGTCTGCAATGTGTTCTTCCCCAAATTCAAAATCGTCGAACCCTAGCTTAATCAATAAACTGATTTACACAACAATAACCCAATTGATCATAGGGTTATTGTTGTGGTGACCGATGAACAAAACCTACAATAGAATTGATACTTACAAAGCTTTAATCGTGATGATTAATCGGTCAAACTGAAAAGTCAATTGCGAACAAAATTAAGCTTTGAAAGGTGATTTAGATCAGAAATTGGAGATGTGGAAGGAATAATCGGCGAGTGTAGAGTGATAGGAAGTGATCAATTTATAGTGTGAGGCCCGGGTTAGTGAAATGGAAAGTTTGACTTGCTATGAATATGATGACGCGTTAATTGGTAAAAATTGGAAGGTTTTAACGAGGATTGATTGTGTATTTGAACGTGTATTAGTCAAAGCAATCAAAAATCATTCCATATCAAGGATCCAACGCGTTTGTAAAGGTTAATTTTGGTTAATTGTTCTTCATAGTTGACTTTTCAAGTCAACTGTTAAGAACCAAGTACATAATATAATTAAAAGGTGTTGAAACTAAACAAGTGTGTGGTGTAGCTCAGCTGGTTGTGTTGCTTGGTGTTAGTTGAACCGGCCATGGGCTCGGGTTCGAATCCCGGCCCAAGCCTTTAATTTTTGATATTTATTTTCCATATATATGTATAATATATATACATAGCATAGTATTAGGGGCCCAAATGCGTCACGAATTTTTTTTTAAAGTGCGATAATGATAAAAATTGACGTTATATACGAAAATAATCTTAACGTACACAAATTTAATGCGAAATGTTACATTCTCCCCTACTTTTAGGAACTTCGTCCCGAAGTTAATTGAAAACACAGGGTTGAAGGTGATTGGGTAGAAATCAGGATAAGTGTGGTCTGGAAGTTTTGTGTTAGGACACGACGTGAATAGAAAAATCTTGTTTCAATAATTTGGATAGGAGGGTAGGATTAGGTGTGTCTTGAAATCACAAGGAGAATAAGAATCTTAAGTTTTAGGAGTCCTAAAAGGAATGGGTTGAAAGACTAAATGAACTACCAGGTAACTAAGGTTTATAATTGGTCAACTACCGATAAATCTTGATAGAATTTCACACTACTTTAACGTACCTGTAAATTCATGATTACGTTCCGGACCGCAATCACCAATTTACCTTACATTAGGGTTTTGTGTCCTTCTATGTCTCTACCGATTGTTGAGCAGGTTCGATAGCCTCCACCAGTCGTTGAGCAGGTTGTAGGGCCTCTCCCGACTGTTGAAAAGACATGATGACCTCTACCAATCGTTGAGTAGGTTATTTGGTAGTCAACTAACTGTTGAACAAGTACTTCATCCTCTATCAGTGTAGCATTTATTGCCAATTGATAGTATATTTATGTAAGCAAGTTTATAAGTATAACGAGTATGGTTTAGATATTGATATAGCAATTAGTTCACATTCAAACAAGTATGCATCCAAGTGTTGTGATCATACTAGATAAATGACTCTCATGTAAAAGACAAAAATTCCAATACTTGAATCAAAGCGTCAATACATAGAATTTTAAATACAAAATAACATTCAAATAGTGGAGCTTATTGTTAAGTAGCTGGAGGGTCCCTAGAAGGATTATTTGGAGCAGCAAGGGCATCTGCTTCAGGAATTCGACAAACATTCACAAGATGCCCATACCTTTGATAATTGGTACACTGACGGCAGGGCACTTGGGTTGGGTTGTGATACTGACAGGTGTCACGCTTAAGTTGGTTCCCGTTATATTGTTTCTTGATGGGTGGGACAGTGGTGTCTATTGCAAAATTCCTGACCTTGCGCCTTCCATTGGTTGAGGCCTCAGTTTTAATTTCAACGGCAGGTTGGGGAGTATCCTTCGCAGCAGTTTTCTTTTCCCCTTTTCGAGTCAGGGTTCCTGCCTTCACATGGTTATCTGTTAGGGTGGCCGCCAAACGCTTTGCTTCCTCCAGAGTAGCAGGGTTCCTTCCCCACACCGTGTCCTGAATCTGCATGGGTAAGCCACCAATGTATTTTTCGATTGCAATAGGCAAGGGGTGACCTTGTGTGGTAGCAGTAGACTAAGTTCGTGAAAACGAGTGTTGTAGGCAAGGTTTTCTCCACTGTCTTGGGTAAGATCGTGAAACTCGTCTTCCAGCTTCTTGATTTCATTACGAGGGCAGAACTCTACCTTCATAATGTCTTTAGCTTGATCCCAAGTTAAGGCCAGTGCAACTTCAGCTCCACGGGTGCGCTTTTCCTCATTCCACCAAGTGAGTGCTCGTTTATGAAGAACACTCATGGCATAACAGACCTTGAGGTTATCGGGACACTCACTATTTATGAACGTATTCTCGATACCCTCGAACCATTGTAGGAGTCCAGTAGCTCCTTCATCTCCACTGAACTTAGGGGGATTACAGGTATTAAAGTGTTTAAGAGAGCAAGCTGGGAGACCATTCCCGTTTCCCTTTCCGTTTCCATTGTGGTTTCCATTGCCGTTTCCGTTGTCGTTTCCATTCATCTGGATGACTTGAGCCAGTAAGTTAGGAACCGGAGTCGCGATCTGTTGCGCCATTTGTTGAGAAATGATCGCAGCCAGTTGGGCATCAACACCATTGTTGTTGTTGTTATTGTTATTGTTGTTGTTAGTGTCGTGGTCATGGTTGTGGTTGTTGCTACTTTCCTCTTGATTTCCACCACTGTTATTGCGAGTGCTGCGACGTGGAGGCATGATCTGTAAGAGACACAATGAAATGAATGAGACAATATAAGGAATGTAATCATTTATTCATTAATTAAAACGAATAGACGAAAACATTGACTTATCAAAGATTCTAGATTCTAATAACATAGTGAAGACATGCTTTAGCCTATAGGTGAACACTCATCCCGAGAATTCCCAGGTAGGCATCCGGGTCCCTCGTTAGATTGGGATATATGCGCAATGCCAGCCTAGACAGAAGACTCAGAATAAAGGCGTTCACCCTTCCAGATTGCACGTGTTCATTATTAAAATTCTAGAACTTCGACGAGATCTCAAGGTGGTTCAGGCTAAACCTGGGGATTTTGTCCTATTAGTCTAAGAGTAGATCCAGTGATGGAGAGCAATCTTCTTGTAAGGATTAAAGTAGGGATAAGAAGTAGGAGGGAGATAGACAATAGCAAGTAAAAGGAGCAAATACTGGTTATAATCCTATGGTTATAGACTAGATTATTTTTCTAATAACCTAATTCCTTACAACCATGGCTCTGATACCAATCTGTAACACCCCAACCGACGGCGGAAACATCGAGGTGCCACGTATGAGTGATTGTTCAATAGCTCATGGTAGTACACAAGTTTAAATATTCCTTTATTTCACTACAATATTGAATTACATTAAAGTCTACATCAAATAATCAAACAAAGCTTCAAATATCTCCTCATGCTAGCTTTAGACTTCAAGCATCAGTATTTCCTGTTGAGTTTGGAAAAATGGGGGGGGTCAACTAGAAGTTGGTGAGAATACATAAGCCATGTCAAGCAATTAAGTTTAAGAATAAAAGTTTAGCAATTCATATGTCTATCGTAAGTTTAAGTCTACATGAATAAACATGAAGTGTTGAATCCACATAATCAAACATCTGAGTAGTTTAGGTCCATCCCGTCATCCACGGTTCACCTTAATATTATGTTCGAACGATAACAATCACCCGCGCTCCCCATAAAAGATGGTCAACGAATCTAGGTGGGATTGTCAATCCAATAGATCTATTATTGAGTATCGCCGGCTTGGCCATAGCTAATGATTATGTATGTTGAAGCGAGTCTAACTGTTGTTGTTGTCTAAATCATGAGGCATTTAAAGTTTACAACTAGACATGTATGTAGAATTGCTTAAGTATAATGTTGCAAGTATAAAGAATTGCATAAACATGGTTACGTAAACTCACCTTAGCAAATTATTAAGTCTCGAGAAAAAGTATAAGTGTAGCCCCAAAGTTGCCAAGTATTACCCTATGTATAAGGTAACAAATAAGTCGAAGCCTTTCTAGTCTACAAGTATTTTCTAGGGTTTCGAATTGGGGATAAGTATTTGTTTGATTAATAAATAAAATGTTTAATAAATAAGAGAAATTCGATAAATAAATAAACAAAAGTCTTTTTGTAAATTTTAGATTAAGGATGGTCACATTATAAAGTTTTAAGTATGAAAATAATTTTTAATATTTTTATAGAATTTTATAATTAACATAGAATAAACTTGAAATATTTATTATATATATATTAAATAAATAATTTTTGGAAAACTAAAAATTGTATGTTAAACTTTTCTACTAGAATAACATAAAATAATTTTAATAGAATTTATAAAAGAGTTTTAGTATTTTAAAACCAATTTTAAAAAATATAAGTGAATGTATATAAAGCTTAAATGGTAAAAAAATGTTTTGTTGATGCTGGGAATCGAACCCGTGTCTGGGACCGGTTCGCGTTTTAATCACAAGCCTAGCCACCAACTGGGCTAGACCCTGAGAACGATTAATCTTAGTTTAAAATAATTATATGGCCAAGATGAAACTGATTTATAAACCTTTTAAAAGAAAAGATTAAAAGTCGTTTAATGTGGGACTCGAACCCGTGTCCCTTGGTTGACAAACAACAGACACAACCACTTGATCTAGATCAGTGGTTGTGTTTGGTTTGTTTCTGTATAAAATATATAATCAAGTCTGCAACGTGTTCTTCCCCAAATTCAAAATCGTCAAACCCTAGCTTAATCAATAAACTGATTTACACAACAATAACCCAATTGATCATAGGGTTATTGTTGTGTGGTGACCGATGAACAAAACCTACAATAGAATTGATACGTACAAAGCTTTAATCGCGATGATTAATCGGTCAAACAGAAAAGTCAATTGCGAACAAAATTAAGCTTTGAAAGGTGATTTAGATCAGAAATTGGAGATGTGGAAGGAATAATCGGCGAGTGTAGAGTGATAGGAAGTGATCAATTTATAGTGTGAGGCTCGGGTTAGTGAAATGGAAAGTTTGACTCGCTATGAATATGATGACGCGTTAATTGGTAAAAATTGGAAGGTTTTAACGAGGATTGATTGTGTATTTGAACGTGTATTAGTCAAAGCAATCAAAAATCATTCCATATCAAGGATCCAACGCGTTTGTAAAGGTTAATTTTGGTTAATTGTTCTTCACAGTTGACTTTTCAAGTCAACTGTTAAGAACCAAGTACATAATATAATTAAAAGGTGTTGAAACTAAACAAGTGTGTGGTGTAGCTCAGCTGGTTGTGTTGCTTGGTGTTAGTTGAACCGGCCATGGGCTCGGGTTCGAATCCCGGCCCAAGCCTTTAATTTTTGATATGTATTTTCCATATGTATGTATAATATATATACATAGCATAGTATTAGGGGCCCAAATGCGTCACGAAATTTTTTTTTTAAAGTGCGATAATGATAAAAATTGACGTTTTATACGAAAATAATTGTAACGTACACAAAGTTAATGCGAAATGTTACAGCATATACTCTTGGAGAGTTGTGGCTAGACCCTGGATCACCATCTCTTAAAATATTGGATTGTAGTAGCCATTCTTCCTCATGATTGGCAAACATTGTACACAAGCCTAGGATACATGATTT
This sequence comes from Ambrosia trifida, assembly GCA_028751855.1. Taxonomy (NCBI): domain Eukaryota; kingdom Viridiplantae; phylum Streptophyta; class Magnoliopsida; order Asterales; family Asteraceae; genus Ambrosia; species Ambrosia trifida. The sequence continues at coordinate 53,489,426 of CM054128.1, forward strand.
GATATGAGTATGACTTGTCATCCTTGAACAAATAAACTGAATGTCCTTGACCGAATTATTCATGTTGTTACGATTGATGTCTGTGGTAAATGGAACTCGTGTGCTTCATCGCCAGAATGCCTACGTGATAGGAACTATCATCCCAGTGTTCAAGGTGTGTTGTCCGAAGCCCTTTGGAGGGCATACGTGTACATCTCCAGCGCATTGAGCGGAAGGCGGACATACACACTTAATTTGGTTTGAATTGTTCAAGAGACAACCAATGGATCTTTTAGACTTAAGGCTACTTGGATGAGGTGCGAACCTATTAAGAAGTTATACGAACAAGGCGCCAGCCTTAGGAAATTCGAATCGGTAATAGGACTTCGCTGAGAAATGTACTCTGAAAGGGTGCTGTTAAGAAAGGACATTGTAATAGACCAAATTCTTGATACTCTTGTGGCGTGGAGATATCGGTCAGAATTGGTCTCGTGATGAATAAGCTAGAACTATCGCCAGAGCTTAGTGGGACTCTTGGTGATTCCCGCACGTCAAGTCTGAGGAAGTGATGTCAATTCCTCGATTGACTAAAGGACTGACGCTAAGCTTTATGAATTCGAGAAATTGATAGGTGTGATGGATTGTGATGTCCAAGAAGCTTTGTCGTAGCTGGATCATGATATTGTGTTTGTCAGAACGCTAAGCGTGAACCTGGGTACACATGAGAAAGAGGAGATCGCGTGAAGCGCAAATATCCCGCATTGTTCAAGGATACTAATGTAGTGGATAACTTGAACTAAATTCCGGGATGGAATTCTCTTAACGGGGGGGGGGGGGGGAGAGAATGTGACATCCAGCAAAAAATCGATGTGTTTCTGTACGTGATTAGTATGTGTAATTAACGGTAATTAAGTGCAATTCTAAATTAATTGTATTAATTTAGCCTTTAGAGAATAGCAAATTCCCCAGAGGATGCATAGTAATGCATTTGTTAATTAAAAGCATGGCGAAATCGCGTGCAAATAAACTTCTCTGGAACGAACGTTGGTGATTACCCGGTAACAATTAATTAACCGAAAACGATCTCGAACACCCAGGATATAAAATAAAGGGTATTTTCATGAAATATTATGTGTTTTGGAACTCTAAAACCATAAATGGAAACTCCAAATAAAAATCTCCCGGTAACGAATAAAGTTTGCGTATCACACCCGATACGCGCTAAACTTATAAATTCACCCAAATAAAGCCTAAATAACTTACCAATGCCTAAACTAGTCCATGTTTAAGGGTAATTGGGAGTCAACTATATGTCCGAAATAGCTCGTAATAAACACGCGTTAAAACCCCGAAAACCCTAACCGAACCACTTAGAATCTAACCGAGATAATTATGAGATATTTTGGAAAGCAAGTGGCCTCACTAGGCCATCATATGGCCGGCCCTATGTGGTGCATGAGCCACCCTACCTTGTTTCCTACATTCTCCATAATCATGATGTCTTGATGCATGCTTATGAGTTATCACCTCCAAGTACAAATGATTACTTATTATAACCTATCATGCTAACACACCTAGGACTTATAGGCCGACCATGTTTTGTGGCTAAAGCTACCCAACTGTTAGCTCAAGTGCAAGAGTAATCATGGGGTCTAAAGCATGCTTAAGGACAAGTCATATCAAATGATGATTCAAGGCCTTTATAAACCATCACTAATTTAACATAAGACCAAAAACAAGCACAAACATCACACTTTAAGGGTTGTTCAGCCATGAGAATTCACATGCTCTCTCCCTTTTGTTTTTCAATAAAAAACAGACATAATAATCTTCATTCAAACCCTACATCAAGTGTGTTTGGAAACTTGGACCTTAACCCTTGGAAGAACACACTAAACCTGTTAGGACAAAAAGGATTGGTGAAACCACTTTTGCAAACCTTAGTCTAATTCACTTCTGTCAAAATACTCTAAGTATAGAACTGCTGAAGACAAAGGATCAAACTGCTAAAGAAGAGATTCAGAAGTGCTGAAGAAGAAAAGTCATCAGAAGTTCTGAAGTTCAAACCAGACAATTCTACTGAAGAACTACTGAAGACAAACTACTCATCAGTAGTTTGTCATTCATCAGTACTTAAAGAAGATCTTTTCCACCGCCTTTGTATATCAGTAGTTTAATACTTTAGTATTTCTTTTTGCTTTATGTACAACTTCCAAGACTGCAACTTGTTGCAACTTGTTTCTGAACTTGCTTTTTGGCAAGGTTCATGTATTTGTAAAGTCTATAAATAGAAGGGTTCATCCCTCTGTTTTAGACATTGATTTTAATACAAGAAATCCTTCAACACTTATTATTGTTATTTCCATTTCGTGTTTACTGAGAATCTGTCAAAGTGTTTCATTCTCATTCAACACTTAGATTCTCAATAAACACTTATCATTTATTAGTTCTTGAATCCAGGGGGAGTAATAACTCCTGTTGAAAAAGTGTAGCTATAAACTTATAAAACATTCCGCTGTGCTATCACTCACCAAGAACTTGCTAAACACTTAAGTGTCAACTAGCAAGTTCAACTAAAAGAGCAGCTAATACTGATCCAACAATTGGTATCAGAGCACTGGTTTATCTGATCACATATCAATTTAACAAATTGAGAATCAGACACAGGCTCTTGTTGATATTCAATAAAGAATTATAAGCTCACTTTTATCAACATCCATCACTTTAAGAGATATTTGACAAAACAATACTCTTTAAAATGGATCCTCATAATACTGGTTCTACCACTAAACCTGCCATGCTTGTAAGAAATGAATATAACATATGGCAAAAGAGAATGGCACATACCTTGTCACAGACCAACACAGGTTGTTGGAGATCTGTGATATATGGTCCTCACAAACCAGTAAATATAAATCTTGAAACTAAGGAAGAGATTCCAAAAGAACCAAAAGACTATACTGATGATGATTTCCTAAAACTTGAGCTTGATGCAAAAGCTTTTTCTATGTTGGCAATAGCACTCCCAAATGAAATCTATTCTGGCCTATTACATTGTGATAGTGCCAAAGAGCTTTGGAACTGCCTAAAAGAACAGTTTGGAGGAACTGAAGATGTGATTGCCAACACCAGAGAAATCTTGGCTCAACAGTATGAAACTTTTGCTCACATTAATGGGGAAACTTTAACTCAACAATTTGAAAGATTTTCCTCATTAATATCTGAGCTAAAACTAAATGGTCAGACCTATACAACTGTATCAATGCTTCATAGATTTTTAAGGTCTTTACCTGATAAATGGGAAACATACTCAATAGTCTTAAGATCTTCACCAGATTTTAGCTCCCTCACTCTTACAAAACTTCATGGGAGATTACTTACTTTTGAGAGAGAAATTGATCAAAAGAAAAGGTTACAAAACTCTGGTAAAACTGCTGATGACTATCTACCTGGTAGTACAGCACTATTGGGACAAGACTCACCAACTTGTTAAAATAGTTTTGGATCTTTTGACCACATTGACATAACTGCTGGGATCTCATCTGAAAGATCATTCCTAGGTTATGACAATAATGACTTTGGTCAAACTGCTGATAACATGTGTTTTATCATGGATGACTTAAATAGTTTCAGCAGTGATGACCTTGAACAAATGGATATTTTACACCAACTGGCCATGTTAAGTTTAAAAACAAATAAATTTTACAAAAGGTCAGGAAGGAAGTTTCCAGGACTTAACAGTTCTACAAAAATTGGTTTTGACAAATCTAAACTTAGATGTCACAAGTGTCAAAAGTTGGGACACTTTGCTAGAGAATGTAGAAGCTCTGGCTTTAACCAATCTCAGTCTGGAAACAATTTTAACCCCAATTATAACAGGAATAATGGAACACAAGGGAGTGCACATTTTGTACAGACACAAGCTCCACAACACCAATATGTGCCACAAGTATAATATGTACAGATGCCTGCTCAACAGATGCAGAGCCAACAATCAATCCCTCCCTTTCCAACTGCTCAACAACCTCCACAGCAACAACAACCCTCTCAACAAAGTCTATTTACCTCAGGGTATGTTGACTGGAGCAGTCTTCCTTTTGACACCACAGAGTGCAATCCTGATGCAGACAACAAAATGTTTGACATCAACTGGGGAGAGCCTGACAATGGCAGAAAGAACTTTGCCTTAATGGCATTTGAGGGATGCTCCTCAAAATCTGCTTTGTCACAGGTATCAAAAGAATCTTTGACAAAACTATGTTCAAATTCATGCAAAGAATCTTTTGCTCTCATAAGAGAGACAAATGTGCACTTACAAGGAAAGGCTAATGATTTTGAGAGAAAACTCACTCAGATAAAATGTGATTTAGAAAGAAAACTTTCTGCAAAAACAAAAGAAGTTTCTAAATTGACTAACTCTGCTATTGAAACCCAAGCACAAATCAAAATAATGATTAATGACCTAGGAAATGTCAGATAAGAGCTTGCTGACACCAAGGTCACATGTGAAAAATGGGTGGAATCTTGTAAGGGGTACCAACTATTTCTAAACAAACAAAGTGCTTCAAATGTTAGGTTTGGCATAGGGTACAATCACACTGAAACACCTACAGATTTCTCTCCCAAAACTACTGAAGATGGGAGAAAAATTGTTTCAGGTGAAACTTCTGAAGAGGAAGACTGCACATCTTTCCATGAAAACTTTCTAAAATCACACAAAGAAAGTTCTTCAGAAGTACTGAGTAAATCTGACTTTAAGCCATCAGTAGTTTCAACTACATCAGGAGTTGAGAACCTGAAAACTACTGATGACCTAAAACCAATCAAAACAGTCAGAGATTTGTCTTTGAAAGAAAAGACAAAAGAATGTGAAATTTGTGGTCTGTTCAACCACAAAACAGAATTTTGCAGATATAGAAAGGGTATTCAGTTCAATAAGAAAAATCAACAACTGGTTGTGGGGGAACAAATCAAAAATGATTATGTAAAAACTTTTTCTCCCAAGAAACAACAACCAGCAAAAACCCTTTCTCAGAAAAAGACAAAATCTCAACAAAAGTCTTTTTCTCAAAATTCTCCTTCAGTAGTTAGACCTAAATCATCAGCAGTTTCACAAACTGCTGAGATTAAAGATCTTATGAACATGGTACAACTACTGATGACCAAAGTTGATGGTGGTCCTCAAAAGGATACCACCATTGTACTTAATGCAAAATCCATTGCCAAAAAGACATGGATTTCTAAACTTGGTCAAGAACAAACTGTAAATGTTCTCAAGAGCAAACCCAAAGCCAAACTAGCTTGGGTTCCTAAATCTAACTAATTTGCTATCTTATGCAGAGATTTTCCAGAGGCTTAAATAGCATTTGGTATGTAGACAGTGGAGGCTCAATGCACATGACAGGATGCAGATACCTGATAAACAATTTTATCAGTCAAAGAGATGGATATGTGTCCTTTGGGAACAATGCTAAGGGATATGTGCTAGGACATGGCAATGTCTCCTCTGGCAAAATACAGTTTGACAAGGTCAATCTGGTTGAAAACCTTGAGTACAACTTGCTAAGTGTGTCACAAATGTGTGATAAAGGATATTCTTCCTTTTTCACAAAGACAGCATGCAAGATCATATCACCAGAAGGCCAGAAGTTGATAGAGAAGATTATTGAAGACCATACTTTGTTAATTGCCAAAAGATGTGGCAATGTCTATGCAGTGGACATTGAAAAAGACAAAGTACTAAACAACACTGCCTGTTTCTTCTCAAGGGCATCAACTTCAGAAACTGATCTCTGGCACAGGAGACTTGGCCATGTGAACTTTAAAACCATAAATAAAGTCAGAAAAATGGGCTTGGTCAGAGGTCTACCCTTAAAAGTATACCAGTGTCAAGAACACTGTGTATCCTGTTTAAAGGGTAAACAGCATAAGTCCTCCTATAAGTCTATTGAAGAATCAAAAACAACTGCATGTCTTCAACTACTCCATATGGACTTATTTGGGCCTGTAAAGATCATGAGCCTTGGTAAAAAGAAGTACTGCTTAGTCATCATTGATGACTACTCAAGATTTACATGGGTATTCTTCTTATTTTCAAAGGATGGGGCTGCTGAAATCATCAAGTTCTTCATTCTACAAGTAGAGAAGCAATACTCTCTACCTGTCAAAACCATTAGAAGTGATAATGGGACAGAGTTCAGGAACAAAACTCTGAATGACTTCTGTTTGTCTAAAGGGATTATTAGACAATTCAGTGTTGCCAGAACTCCTGAACAAAATGGTGTGGTAGAAAGGAAGAACAGAACTTTAATAGAAGGAGCAAGAACAATGTTAGCTGATTCTGGCCTACCTTTATACTTCTGGGCAGAAGCAGTTAACACATCATGTTATGTTCAAAATAGAGTTCTTGTTGTCAAGAGACATTCAAAGACTGCCTATGAAATTCTTCATGGCATGAAGCCCCTTATCTCCTTTTTCAGGGCTTTTGGGTGTCAATGTTTCATCTTGAACATCAAGGAATCTATTTCAAAGTTTGCTGCCAAAGTTGACTCAGGTTACTTTCTTGGTTATTCCTCAACTAGAAAAGCCTACAAGGTTTTTAACTCAAGAACCAGGATAGTAGAAGAAACACTGAATGTCAAGTTCAATGAGTCAAAACACACTCTCATTCCAGCACATCCTGCTGAACTCTTTGACCTTGACAACTTTCATTTTAAACCTGAAAAGACTGTCACTTCATCCAAACCTACTTATTATGGTGATCAAAGGTTTGATGATGAGGATCCAGCACCATGGTCTCCTCAAACAGTCATTAAGTCAACTTCAAAACCATCAGAAGTTTCACAAACTTCTGATTCAACAAATACTGAAGGCCAAACTCAAACATCTGCTTCAGCAACTGCAACTACTGAAGACACTGAAACTGCTGAACCAGACATAATAGACCTCAGTAGTTTGTTTGAAGAACATGAGCCACCAACACCTGTCAGTGGTTTACAACAACTGATCGAACACAAACACCATCCACTTGATCAAATCATGGGTGATATTGCATCAGGTGTTCTTACAAGAAACCAGCTTTCCAACTTTTGTCTATTCTCAGCATTTATTTCACAGTTGGAACCAAAGAAGTACCAGGAAGCTCTCAAAGACAACAATTGGGTGCAGGCAATGCAAGATGAATTGCTTCAATTCAACAAGCAACAGGTTTGGGAAATCTGTCCCTTACCACCAAACAAGCAACCAATTGGCACTAGATGGGTTTTCAGGAACAAACAAGATGAAGCTGGTATTATAATAAAGAACAAGGCAAGACTGGTAGTACAAGGTTACTCTCAAGAAGAAGGCATTCACTATGATGAAACCTTTGCTCCAGTTGCAAGGGTTGAAGCCATCAGGTTATTTCTGGCCTATGCCATTTCCAACAAAATAAAAGTTTATCAAATGGATGTCAAGAGTGCATTTTTGTATGGAAAGATAAAAGAGGAAGTGTATGTTTGTCAGCCACCTGGGTTTGAGGATCCTTCTCATCCTGAGTGGGTGTACAAACTACACAAAGCTCTTTATGGGCTCAAACAGGCTCCAAGAGCCTGGTATGATACACTTTCAACCTTTTTACTCAAAAATAACTTCACAAGAGGTGCCATTGATAAAACACTTTTCATAAAACATGTTGGAAATCATGTCTTACTTGTTCAAATATATGTTGATGATATCATTTTTGGTTCAACAAACACAAAATTGTGTGATGAATTTAAGAAACTCATGCAATCAAAATTTGAGATGAGTACAATGGGAGAACTGCAGTACTTTTTAGGACTGCAGATTAAACAACAAACAAATGGAACTTTTATACATCAATCAAAATATGTTAAAGAATTATTAAACAAATTTTCTTTACAAGACTGTAAATCATGTTCCACTCCCATGACACCAACCACACAAGTTGAACCAGATGATCAAGGAAAACAGGTTGATCAAACCATGTATAGATGTATGATAGGTTCCCTTTTATATTTGACTGCTTCTAGACCAGATATTATGTTTTCAACATGTGTCTGTGCTAGATATCAATCAGATCCTAGGGAATCACACCTTATTGCAGTCAAAAGAATTTTCAGATATCTGAAAGGAACTCCCACACTTGGAATTTGGTATCCTGCTTCAAGCAATACCAAGTTATCAGCTTTTTCGGATAGTGACTATGCAGGGTGTAAAATGTCAAGAAAATCAACATCTGGTGGTTGTCAATTCTTGGGAAACTGTCTAGTGTCCTGGCAATCAAAGAAACAAACATCTGTTGCAACTTCAACTGCTGAAGCTGAATACATTGCAGCTGCAAGTTGTACATCACAGATACAATGGCTCCAATATCAACTTCTTGATTATGGAATCAAAGAGACCAAGACACCATTGCTTGTAGACAGCAAATCTGCCATTAGCATCATTCAAAATCCTGTTCAGTTTTCAAAGACTAAACACATTGAAATCAGGTATCATTTCATAAGAGATTGCTATGAAAAAGGCAAGATTGAAGTGAAACATGTAGCAACAGCTAATCAAATAGCTGACATTTTCACTAAACCCCTAGACACATCAACATTTCAGAAGTTAGTATCCATGCTAGGGATGCTAAATTTGTAAGTGTTTCTCTTTATTTTTCTGCACAAATTTGAAAGATTTTCCTCATTAATATCTGAGCTAAAACTAAATGGTCAGACCTATACAACTGTATCTATGCTTCATAGATTTTTAAGGTCTTTACCTGATAAATGGGAAACATACTCAATAGTCTTAAGATCTTCACCAGATTTTAGCTCCCTCACTCTTACAAAACTTCATGGGAGATTACTTACTTTTGAGAGAGAAATTGATCAAAAGAAAAAGTTACAAAATTCTGGTAAAACTGCTGATGACTATCTACCTGGTAGTACAGCACTACTGGGACAAGACTCACCAACTTGTTCAAATAGTTTTGGATCTTTTGACCACATTGACATAACTGCTGGGATCTCATCTGAAAGATCATTCCCAGGTTATGACAATAATGACTTTGGTCAAACTGCTGATAACATGTGTTTTATCATGGATGACTTAAATAGTTTCAGCAGTGATGACCTTGAAGAAATGGATATTTTACACCAACTGGCCATGTTAAGTTTAAAAACAAATAAATTTTACAAAAGGTCAGGAAGGAAGTTTCCGGGACTTAACAGTTCTACAAAAATTGGTTTTGACAAATCTAAACTTAGATGTCACAAGTGTCAAAAGTTGGGACACTTTGCTAGAGAATGTAGAAGCTCTGGCTTTAACCAATCTCAGTCTGGAAACAATTTTAACCCCAATTATAACAGGAATAATGGAACACAAGGGAGTGCACATTTTGTACAGACACAAGCTCCACAACACCAATATGTGCCACAAGTATAATATGTACAGATGCCTGCTCAACAGATGCAGAGCCAACAATCAATCCCTCCCTTTCCAGCTGCTCAACAACCTCCACAGCAACAACAACCCTCTCAACAAAGTCTATTTACCTCAGGGTATGTTGACTGGAGCAGTCTTCCTTTTGACACCACAGAGTGCAATCCTGATGCAGACAACAAAATGTGTGACATCAACTGGGGAGAGCCTGACAATGGCAGAAAGAACTTTGCCTTAATGGCATTTGAGGGATGCTCCTCAAAATCTGCTTTGTCACAGGTATCAAAAGAATCTTTGACAAAACTATGTTCAAATTCATGCAAAGAATCTTTTGCTCTCATAAGAGAGACAAATGTGCACTTACAAGGAAAGGCTAATGATTCTGAGAGAAAACTCACTCAGATAAAATGTGATTTAGAAAGAAAACTTTCTGCAAAAACAAAAGAAGTTTCTAAATTGACTAACTCTGCTATTGAAACCCAAGCACAAATCAAAATAATGACTAATGACCTAGGAAATGTTAGACAAGAGCTTGCTAACACCAAGGTTACATGTGAAAAATGGGTGGAATCTTGTAAGGGGTACCAACTATTGCTAAACAAACAAAGTGCTTCAAATGTTAGGTTTGGCATAGGGTACAATCACACTGAAACACCAACAGATTTCTCTCCCAAAACTACTGAAGATGGGAGAAAAATTGTTTCAGGTGAAACTTCTGAAGAGGAAGAATGCACATCTTTCCATGAAAACTTTCTAAAATCACACAAAGAAAGTTCTTCAGAAGTACTGAGTAAATCTGACTTTAAGCCATCAGTAGTTTCAACTACATCAGGAGTTGAGAACCTGAAAACTACTGATGACCTAAAACCAATCAAAACAGTCAGAGATTTGTCTTTGAAAGAAAAGACAAAAGAATGTGAAATTTGTGGTCTGTTCAACCACAAAACAGAATTTTGCGGATATAGAAAGGGTATTCAGTTCAATAAGAAAAATCAACAACTGGTTGTGGGGGAACAAATCAAAAATGATTATGTAAAAACTTTTTCTCCCAAGAAACAACAACCAGCAAAAACCCTTTCTCAGAAAAAGACAAAATCTCAACAAAAGTCTTTTTCTCAAAATTCTCCTTCAGTAGTTAGACCTAAATCATCAGCAGTTTCACAAACTGCTGAGATTAAAGATCTTATGAACATGGTACAACTACTGATGACCAAAGTTGATGGTGGTCCTCAAAAGGATACCACCATTGTACTTAATGCAAAATCCATTGCCAAAAAGACATGGATTTCTAAACTTGGTCAAGAACAAACTGTAAATGTTCTCAAGAGCAAACCCAAAGCCAAACTGGCTTGGGTTCCTAAATCTAACTAATTTGCTATCTTGTGCAGAGAGTTTCCAGAGGCTTGAATAGCATTTGGTATGTAGACAGTGGAGGCTCAATGCACATGACAGGATGCAGATACCTGATAAACAATTTTATCAGTCAAAGAGATGGATATGTGTCCTTTGGGAACAATGCTAAGGGATATGTGCTAGGACATGGCAATGTCTCCTCTGGCAAAATACAGTTTGACAAGGTCAATCTGGTTGAAAACCTTGAGTACAACTTGCTAAGTGTGTCACAAATGTGTGATAAAGGATATTCTTCCTTTTTCACAAAGACAGCATGCAAGATCATATCACCAGAAGGCCAGAAGTTGATAGAGAAGATTATTGAAGACCATACTTTGTTAATTGCCAAAAGATGTGGCAATGTCTATGCAGTGGACATTGAAAAAGACAAAGTACTAAACAACACTGCCTGTTTCTTCTCAAGGGCATCAACTTCAGAAACTGATCTCTGGCACAGGAGACTTGGCCATGTGAACTTTAAAACCATAAATAAAGTCAGAAAAATGGGCTTGGTCAGAGGTCTACCCTTAAAAGTATACCAGTGTCAAGAACACTGTGTATCCTGTTTAAAGGGTAAACAGCATAAGTCCTCCTATAAGTCTATTGAAGAATCAAAAACAACTGCATGTCTTCAACTACTCCATATGGACTTATTTGGGCCTGTAAAGATCATGAGCCTTGGTAAAAAGAAGTACTGCTTAGTCATCATTGATGACTACTCAAGATTTACATGGGTATTCTTCTTATTTTCAAAGGATGGGGCTGCTGAAATCATCAAGTTCTTCATTCTACAAGTAGAGAAGCAATACTCTCTACCTGTCAAAACCATTAGAAGTGATAATGGGACAGAGTTCAGGAACAAAACTCTGAATGACTTCTGTTTGTCTAAAGGGATTATTAGACAATTCAGTGTTGCCAGAACTCCTGAACAAAATGGTGTGGTAGAAAGGAAGAACAGAACTTTAATAGAAGGAGCAAGAACAATGTTAGCTGATTCTGGCCTACCTTTATACTTCTGGGCAGAAGCAGTTAACACATCATGTTATGTTCAAAATAGAGTTCTTGTTGTCAAGAGACATTCAAAGACTGCCTATGAAATTCTTCATGGCATGAAGCCCCTTATCTCCTTTTTCAGGGCTTTTGGGTGTCAATGTTTCATCTTCAACATCAAGGAATCTATTTCAAAGTTTGCTGCCAAAGTTGACTCAGGTTACTTTCTTGGTTATTCCTCAACTAGAAAAGCCTACAAGGTTTTTAACTCAAGAACCAGGATAGTAGAAGAAACACTGAATGTCAAGTTCAATGAGTCAAAACACACTCTCATTCCAGCACATCCTGCTGAACTCTTTGACCTTGACAACTTTCATTTTAAACCTGAAAAGACTGTCACTTCATCCAAACCTACTTATTATGGTGATCAAAGGTTTGATGATGAGGATCCAGTACCATGGTCTCCTCAAACAGTCATTAAGTCAACTTCAAAACCATCAGAAGTTTCACAAACTTCTGATTCAACAAATACTGAAGGCCAAACTCAAACATCTGCTTCAGCAACTGCAACTACTGAAGACACTGAAACTGCTGAACCAGACATAATAGACCTCAGTAGTTTGTTTGAAGAACATGAGCCACCAACACCTGTCAGTGGTTTACAACAACTGATCGAACACAAACACCATCCACTTGATCAAATCATGGGTGATATTGCATCAGGTGTTCTTACAAGAAACCAGCTTTCCAACTTTTGTCTATTCTCAGCATTTATTTCACAGTTGGAACCAAAGAAGTACCAGGAAGCTCTCAAAGACAACAATTGGGTGCAGGCAATGCAAGATGAATTGCTTCAATTCAACAAGCAACAGGTTTGGGAAATCTGTCCCTTACCACCAAACAAGCAACCAATTGGCACTAGATGGGTTTTCAGGAACAAACAAGATGAAGCTGGTATTATAATAAAGAACAAGGCAAGACTGGTAGTACAAGGTTACTCTCAAGAAGAAGGCATTCACTATGATGAAACCTTTGCTCCAGTTGCAAGGGTTGAAGCCATCAGGTTATTTCTGGCCTATGCCATTTCCAACAAAATAAAAGTTTATCAAATGGATGTCAAGAGTGCATTTTTGTATGGAAAGATAAAAGAGGAAGTGTATGTTTGTCAGCCACCTGGGTTTGAGGATCCTTCTCATCCTGAGTGGGTGTACAAACTACACAAAGCTCTTTATGGGCTCAAACAGGCTCCAAGAGCCTGGTATGATACACTTTCAACCTTTTTACTCAAAAATAACTTCACAAGAGGTGCCATTGATAAAACACTTTTCATAAAACATGTTGGAAATCATGTCTTACTTGTTCAAATATATGTTGATGATATCATTTTTGGTTCAACAAACACAAAATTGTGTGATGAATTTAAGAAACTCATGCAATCAAAATTTGAGATGAGTACAATGGGAGAACTGCAGTACTTTTTAGGACTGCAGATTAAACAACAAACAAATGGAACTTTTATACATCAATCAAAATATGTTAAAGAATTATTAAACAAATTTTCTTTACAAGACTGTAAATCATGTTCCACTCCCATGACACCAACCACACAAGTTGAACCAGATGATCAAGGAAAACAGGTTGATCAAACCATGTATAGATGTATGATAGGTTCCCTTTTATATTTGACTGCTTCTAGACCAGATATTATGTTTTCAACATGTGTCTGTGCTAGATATCAATCAGATCCTAGGGAATCACACCTTATTGCAGTCAAAAGAATTTTCAGATATCTGAAAGGAACTCCCACACTTGGAATTTGGTATCCTGCTTCAAGCAATACCAAGTTATCAGCTTTTTCGGATAGTGACTATGCAGGGTGTAAAATGTCAAGAAAATCAACATCTGGTGGTTGTCAATTCTTGGGAAACTGTCTAGTGTCCTGGCAATCAAAGAAACAAACATCTGTTGCAACTTCAACTGCTGAAGCTGAATACATTGCAGCTGCAAGTTGTACATCACAGATACAATGGCTCCAATATCAACTTCTTGATTATGGAATCAAAGAGACCAAGACACCATTGCTTGTAGACAGCAAATCTGCCATTAGCATCATTCAAAATCCTGTTCAGTTTTCAAAGACTAAACACATTGAAATCAGGTATCATTTCATAAGAGATTGCTATGAAAAAGGCAAGATTGAAGTGAAACATGTAGCAACAGCTAATCAAATAGCTGACATTCTCACTAAACCCCTAGACACATCAACATTTCAGAAGTTAGTATCCATGCTAGGGATGCTAAATTTGTAAGTGTTTCTCTTTATTTTTCTGCACAAATTTGAAAGATTTTCCTCATTAATATCTGAGCTAAATCTAAATGGTCAGACCTATACAACTGTATCTATGCTTCATAGATTTTTAAGGTCTTTACCTGATAAATGGGAAACATACTCAATAGTCTTAAGATCTTCACCAGATTTTAGCTCCCTCACTCTTACAAAACTTCATGGGAGATTACTTACTTTTGAGAGAGAAATTGATCAAAAGAAAAAGTTACAAAATTCTGGTAAAACTGCTGATGACTATCTACCTGGTAGTACAGCACTACTGGGACAAGACTCACCAACTTGTTCAAATAGTTTTGGATCTTTTGACCACATTGACATAACTGCTGGGATCTCATCTGAAAGATCATTCCCAGGTTATGACAATAATGACTTTGGTCAAACTGCTGATAACATGTGTTTTATCATGGATGACTTAAATAGTTTCAGCAGTGATGACCTTGAAGAAATGGATATTTTACACCAACTGGCCATGTTAAGTTTAAAAACAAATAAATTTTACAAAAGGTCAGGAAGGAAGTTTCCGGGACTTAACAGTTCTACAAAAATTGGTTTTGACAAATCTAAACTTAGATGTCACAAGTGTCAAAAGTTGGGACACTTTGCTAGAGAATGTAGAAGCTCTGGCTTTAACCAATCTCAGTCTGGAAACAATTTTAACCCCAATTATAACAGGAATAATGGAACACAAGGGAGTGCACATTTTGTACAGACACAAGCTCCACAACACCAATATGTGCCACAAGTATAATATGTACAGATGCCTGCTCAACAGATGCAGAGCCAACAATCAATCCCTCCCTTTCCAGCTGCTCAACAACCTCCACAGCAACAACAACCCTCTCAACAAAGTCTATTTACCTCAGGGTATGTTGACTGGAGCAGTCTTCCTTTTGACACCACAGAGTGCAATCCTGATGCAGACAACAAAATGTGTGACATCAACTGGGGAGAGCCTGACAATGGCAGAAAGAACTTTGCCTTAATGGCATTTGAGGGATGCTCCTCAAAATCTGCTTTGTCACAGGTATCAAAAGAATCTTTGACAAAACTATGTTCAAATTCATGCAAAGAATCTTTTGCTCTCATAAGAGAGACAAATGTGCACTTACAAGGAAAGGCTAATGATTCTGAGAGAAAACTCACTCAGATAAAATGTGATTTAGAAAGAAAACTTTCTGCAAAAACAAAAGAAGTTTCTAAATTGACTAACTCTGCTATTGAAACCCAAGCACAAATCAAAATAATGACTAATGACCTAGGAAATGTTAGACAAGAGCTTGCTAACACCAAGGTTACATGTGAAAAATGGGTGGAATCTTGTAAGGGGTACCAACTATTGCTAAACAAACAAAGTGCTTCAAATGTTAGGTTTGGCATAGGGTACAATCACACTGAAACACCAACAGATTTCTCTCCCAAAACTACTGAAGATGGGAGAAAAATTGTTTCAGGTGAAACTTCTGAAGAGGAAGAATGCACATCTTTCCATGAAAACTTTCTAAAATCACACAAAGAAAGTTCTTCAGAAGTACTGAGTAAATCTGACTTTAAGCCATCAGTAGTTTCAACTACATCAGGAGTTGAGAACCTGAAAACTACTGATGACCTAAAACCAATCAAAACAGTCAGAGATTTGTCTTTGAAAGAAAAGACAAAAGAATGTGAAATTTGTGGTCTGTTCAACCACAAAACAGAATTTTGCGGATATAGAAAGGGTATTCAGTTCAATAAGAAAAATCAACAACTGGTTGTGGGGGAACAAATCAAAAATGATTATGTAAAAACTTTTTCTCCCAAGAAACAACAACCAGCAAAAACCCTTTCTCAGAAAAAGACAAAATCTCAACAAAAGTCTTTTTCTCAAAATTCTCCTTCAGTAGTTAGACCTAAATCATCAGCAGTTTCACAAACTGCTGAGATTAAAGATCTTATGAACATGGTACAACTACTGATGACCAAAGTTGATGGTGGTCCTCAAAAGGATACCACCATTGTACTTAATGCAAAATCCATTGCCAAAAAGACATGGATTTCTAAACTTGGTCAAGAACAAACTGTAAATGTTCTCAAGAGCAAACCCAAAGCCAAACTGGCTTGGGTTCCTAAATCTAACTAATTTGCTATCTTGTGCAGAGAGTTTCCAGAGGCTTGAATAGCATTTGGTATGTAGACAGTGGAGGCTCAATGCACATGACAGGATGCAGATACCTGATAAACAATTTTATCAGTCAAAGAGATGGATATGTGTCCTTTGGGAACAATGCTAAGGGATATGTGCTAGGACATGGCAATGTCTCCTCTGGCAAAATACAGTTTGACAAGGTCAATCTGGTTGAAAACCTTGAGTACAACTTGCTAAGTGTGTCACAAATGTGTGATAAAGGATATTCTTCCTTTTTCACAAAGACAGCATGCAAGATCATATCACCAGAAGGCCAGAAGTTGATAGAGAAGATTATTGAAGACCATACTTTGTTAATTGCCAAAAGATGTGGCAATGTCTATGCAGTGGACATTGAAAAAGACAAAGTACTAAACAACACTGCCTGTTTCTTCTCAAGGGCATCAACTTCAGAAACTGATCTCTGGCACAGGAGACTTGGCCATGTGAACTTTAAAACCATAAATAAAGTCAGAAAAATGGGCTTGGTCAGAGGTCTACCCTTAAAAGTATACCAGTGTCAAGAACACTGTGTATCCTGTTTAAAGGGTAAACAGCATAAGTCCTCCTATAAGTCTATTGAAGAATCAAAAACAACTGCATGTCTTCAACTACTCCATATGGACTTATTTGGGCCTGTAAAGATCATGAGCCTTGGTAAAAAGAAGTACTGCTTAGTCATCATTGATGACTACTCAAGATTTACATGGGTATTCTTCTTATTTTCAAAGGATGGGGCTGCTGAAATCATCAAGTTCTTCATTCTACAAGTAGAGAAGCAATACTCTCTACCTGTCAAAACCATTAGAAGTGATAATGGGACAGAGTTCAGGAACAAAACTCTGAATGACTTCTGTTTGTCTAAAGGGATTATTAGACAATTCAGTGTTGCCAGAACTCCTGAACAAAATGGTGTGGTAGAAAGGAAGAACAGAACTTTAATAGAAGGAGCAAGAACAATGTTAGCTGATTCTGGCCTACCTTTATACTTCTGGGCAGAAGCAGTTAACACATCATGTTATGTTCAAAATAGAGTTCTTGTTGTCAAGAGACATTCAAAGACTGCCTATGAAATTCTTCATGGCATGAAGCCCCTTATCTCCTTTTTCAGGGCTTTTGGGTGTCAATGTTTCATCTTGAACATCAAGGAATCTATTTCAAAGTTTGCTGCCAAAGTTGACTCAGGTTACTTTCTTGGTTATTCCTCAACTAGAAAAGCCTACAAGGTTTTTAACTCAAGAACCAGGATAGTAGAAGAAACACTGAATGTCAAGTTCAATGAGTCAAAACACACTCTCATTCCAGCACATCCTGCTGAACTCTTTGACCTTGACAACTTTCATTTTAAACCTGAAAAGACTGTCACTTCATCCAAACCTACTTATTATGGTGATCAAAGGTTTGATGATGAGGATCCAGCACCATGGTCTCCTCAAACAGTCATTAAGTCAACTTCAAAACCATCAGAAGTTTCACAAACTTCTGATTCAACAAATACTGAAGGCCAAACTCAAACATCTGCTTCAGCAACTGCAACTACTGAAGACACTGAAACTGCTGAACCAGACATAATAGACCTCAGTAGTTTGTTTGAAGAACATGAGCCACCAACACCTGTCAGTGGTTTACAACAACTGATCGAACACAAACACCATCCACTTGATCAAATCATGGGTGATATTGCATCAGGTGTTCTTACAAGAAACCAGCTTTCCAACTTTTGTCTATTCTCAGCATTTATTTCACAGTTGGAACCAAAGAAGTACCAGGAAGCTCTCAAAGACAACAATTGGGTGCAGGCAATGCAAGATGAATTGCTTCAATTCAACAAGCAACAGGTTTGGGAAATATGTCCCTTACCACCAAACAAGCAACCAATTGGCACTAGATGGGTTTTCAGGAACAAACAAGATGAAGCTGGTATTATAATAAAGAACAAGGCAAGACTGGTAGTACAAGGTTACTCTCAAGAAGAAGGCATTCACTATGAGGTGCCATTGATAAAACACTTTTCATAAAACATGTTGGAAATCATGTCTTACTTGTTCAAATATATGTTGATGATATCATTTTTGGTTCAACAAACACAAAATTGTGTGATGAATTTAAGAAACTCATGCAATCAAAATTTGAGATGAGTACAATGGGAGAACTGCAGTACTTTTTAGGACTGCAGATTAAACAACAAACAAATGGAACTTTTATACATCAATCAAAATATGTTAAAGAATTATTAAACAAATTTTCTTTACAAGACTGTAAATCATGTTCCACTCCCATGACACCAACCACACAAGTTGAACCAGATGATCAAGGAAAACAGGTTGATCAAACCATGTATAGATGTATGATAGGTTCCCTTTTATATTTGACTGCTTCTAGACCAGATATTATGTTTTCAACATGTGTCTGTGCTAGATATCAATCAGATCCTAGGGAATCACACCTTATTGCAGTCAAAAGAATTTTCAGATATCTGAAAGGAACTCCCACACTTGGAATTTGGTATCCTGCTTCAAGCAATACCAAGTTATCAGCTTTTTCAGATAGTGACTATGCAGGGTGTAAAATGTCAAGAAAATCAACATCTGGTGGTTGTCAATTCTTGGGAAACTGTCTAGTGTCCTGGCAATCAAAGAAACAAACATCTGTTGCAACTTCAACTGCTGAAGCTGAATACATTGCAGCTGCAAGTTGTACATCACAGATACAATGGCTCCAATATCAACTTCTTGATTATGGAATCAAAGAGATCAAGACACCATTGCTTGTAGACAGCAAATCTGCCATTAGCATCATTCAAAATCCTGTTCAGTTTTCAAAGACTAAACACATTGAAATCAGGTATCATTTCATAAGAGATTGCTATGAAAAAGGCAAGATTGAAGTGAAACATGTAGCAACAGCTATCAAAAAGCTAACATTTTCACTAAACCCCTTGACACATCAACATTTCAGAAGTTAGTATCCATGCTAGGGATGCTAAATTTGTAAGTGTTTCTCTTTATTTTTCTGCATAAATTTTTTATTTTTCACTTACATCTGTTTTCAAACACTTGAAAAACTTCTGAAAAGAGAGAAACTACTGATGAACAAAACCTCAGTACCGGGATAATTTCTGAAAAGTGATTAACTTCTGATAAAATAACCTTCAGAAGTTATGAATAAAAGTATTTATAAAAGAATTTCTCATCAGCTGTTTAAAACTGCTGAAGAGAAAATGGGAACTACTGATGAAGACAACTCTTCTTCAGCAGTTTAGTCAAAAAGGGCAAATCTGACTTTTCCCATCATCAGAAGTTTGACCTAGTCGGTTTAAAACTTCTGATAAAAGGATTTTTAACCTAGGCGGTTTAAAACTTCTAATAAAGAAGATCCAAGCGGTTAAAAACTTCTGATAAATATCTTTTTTCAACACTTATCCTTTCAAACACAAAAATTCACTCCTTCTCTCTCAAGAAAGCTCTCAAACCCCTGAACCTGCAACACAAAAACACTGTTCGATTCATCAACACACACAAACCACATGGCTTTAGTTCTTAAACAGGGACACAATCTCAGAGCCTACTTAGAAAAACAAGAAGGCTGGTCCCAATACGATGAGATCATTGATCTCGTCGTCAAATCCCAATATTTCACCGCTCTCACCATAGACCCACCAATACAT
This sequence comes from Ambrosia trifida, assembly GCA_028751855.1. Classification (NCBI taxonomy): domain Eukaryota; kingdom Viridiplantae; phylum Streptophyta; class Magnoliopsida; order Asterales; family Asteraceae; genus Ambrosia; species Ambrosia trifida. Next base: position 53,509,388 of record CM054128.1, read on the forward strand.
CCTGAAACTCTCAATGAGTTATGGGCTAATCCTGAGACAGTAATGGTGGATGATGAAGTTATCTCCCTCAACTCAACAATTAAAGGGAGACAAATGGCCATAACACCGGCCATACTCTCAAACAAACTGGGGTTGAATGATGTGAATGCCCCTGAGAAGTTTGACAACTCTGCAATCCACCTAACCATGACTGAGTGTGGTTATCAAGGTACTCTCTCACAAGCTACTATCTTTAAAAAGTATTTTGAACCAAAATATAAAATTTTGTTTCATTATATTATTATGTGCTTGAGTCCTAAAACTGGGTCTTATGACCAGATGCCCTCAACCTTTCAACCAATCTTTCATTCTATTGTGAATGAAACAAATTTCAGGGCATCAAAACATTTCTTTAATGAGTTGTTGTTACATCACAATAACACTAAGAAAAAGTTTTTGTTATATCCAAGGTTCATTATGCAATGCATAATATCTGAACTGGGTAATGAGGTGCTTGTAGGTAAAATTGAAATTCTAAAACCCTTAACCTCACAAGCATACTCAAGGCACAACAAACAGGCTGCCTGGCCAGAAGATGACCAAGGGGAACCAGAACCAGTCCCCATGGAACCCTCATCTTCCAAACCTACTCCACCAAAGGCCAAGAAACCCAAGATAACAAAACAAAAACCCACCAAACCTAAAAGAAAAGCTGTTCAGGAGGTTGAGATGCCTGAACAACCTGTTGTGCAATCTGCACTTGTTAAAGATGTGACTGAAACATCCTCTCAGTCTCATCCATCTCAAACCCCACCAAGAGCACCACTAACAATCCTTTTCAAAACAAAAAGACTTAAGAAAAATATTCCAATAGATTCCTCTTTTGAAACTGCTGAACCCATTGCCCAAACTACTGAACCAGCACCCCAAACTTCTGAACCAGACATTGAAATAGCCAAACTTCTCTCCGGGCTAAAAGAGAAAGTCCCATCTACACATGTCAGTCCCCATCAACCACATCAAACAGGGGACATAGCCTCAGACAGTGACATGGATGTGGACACTCATAGCCCTAACCAAAGAGATGAGGATGAACCAGAGTCTCTAAGCCCAAACTTAGAAACTTTTGGTACTTTTGAGGCTGCTACTACTCATTTACCACCCAGTGGTGGACCTGAGGACAGAAGTATCATAGCTAAGACCTCAACTGTGGCAACTACTGATGAAGGCTTAATGCCTGAGGTAGGAAATCCTCTGAACCAAGAACAAGAGGTACATGAGACAACTGAGTTGGGCTCAGCTCATGATATAACTGATACAGTCCTCATTGAGGATGTCATCAGGGATTCAGATGATTCCATTGATTTGGATGATGTTTCAAAACACAAAACTACTGAATTGGCGGCTACAAGTGAAGGTCCTGCACCTGGTTTCTCTAAGCTCAAGAAGCTAGTCACACCATCTCAGGTTAAAGCCCACTCAATCCATGATTCCCCTAGAGTGGCATCTTCTGTACAACAAGAAGATCAACCAAAAACACACCCCTCACTACAAATGCCTACCCAATTCCCTGGGCAAACAAGCATAGACCTGAACCAGCTATGCAACCCAGATGGTCCCTTGTATCACATGATGAACACCCTCATCAAGAATCACATCCAAACATACACAGCTAACTTGGAGCTGTCCATGAAGAACCAATTTGGAGTGATACAGACGAAGATGAAGGATCTGTCCAACAAAATTGATCACAACAGCAAACAGATTACTCATCTTCAAGGTCATTTCTCCCATGCTTCAACTTCAAAGGCTGATGAAGCCAAAAAGGGGGAGAAAATCAAGGTACCTATGGATACACTTTAAGCCAGAAGAAAGGCAAGAGTGGCTATCCTAGCAAGAGATCAAAAAGATCAAGCCAGAAAAGAGAAACTGGCACAACAATTTGGTGTCTCTATTCAAGAAATAAAAGATGCTGCAAAGTCTGATGAATCCCAAGGGCACAATGAAGAAACCTCTGATGGCCAAAGTTCTGATGAAGAATCAGAAAGTACTGAAGACAATCCTTCAGTAGTTGACAAACCTTCAGAAGTTGTCAACCCATCAGAAGTTAACACTTCCAAGACTCAAACTGCTGACCCTTCCAGATCAACTGCTCCTATTCAACCAACCTCTGTTCCTATCAGGCCTACTACAACAGTTACCACATTGACTGTGCTAAACCCTTCTCCAATCTCTCAATCAGCAGAATTACTTGAGAAGAGTTTAGTTGCAGCCCAAAAGAAGGCCAGAGAAGATCAGATCTGGAAAACTCTGGAAGAAAGGGATGACTTGGATCTAAGCCATGAAGAAAAACTTCAGGCTTATGAAGCTGAACTCCAAAGGCAGGCTAGCCTAGATGAAATTGCTGAACAAGACAAAAGACATCAACTGATGTCTTACATTATGAAGAACAGCAAAATCAAAGCCCACACATTGAAGAGACTCTCTGTGGAAGAGCTGACAAGAAGAGCTCAACTTATTGCAGATAAACTTGCAACAAGTAAAGACACAAAGGCCAAGAGAGCTCAGATGATAGAAGAACTGGTAGCTAATGGTTATGGTTCAAAAGCCTCAGTGTCCAAATGGAAAGAAGAAAGATTGGTGGACACATTTAGAAAATACAAGGCTGAAAGGGCTGCTAATCCAGAGAAGTTTCAAACTGCTGAAGCTCCAACTTCAGTAGTTAGAACTTCTGGTGTTCAAAGAAGACCAGCTACACAAAGAAAGAAGTCAGAGGAGAAAGTGAAGACTGATTTCAGAATGGTACTACTAGAAGGTAGTACAGTAGTACATTCTGATTTTGACATAGAAGAGAAGCCTCTGCTCACACAATTCAGGGATCCTTCCACCTTTGCATATCAAATCCAGAAAACCATCACAGACAAACTGCACACTAAGGTAGTAACTGAACATCATTTACCAACATTTCAGATACCTAATGTGATGCAACAAGAACAAGGAAGTGAGTCCTACCTGAGAGTCACTGAAGTAGAAAACATTCAACACTCAGGAGAAACCCAGGGTACCACTATGGTTCCCTACACTGCAGACTTTAACAAGTCTAAAGTACCAATCATCAGATGGTCCTTTACTGATAACAACTCAGTACTTGTGACAAGAAGAGATCAAACAAGCAGGGAATATAGGTCGATGAATAAAATGAAGAAACTATCAACCAAAGACCTGCTTACAATCCAACACTTAGAACCAAAGAAAGGGTCTCTTACTGATGATCAACTAAACCAGCTCAAGAATTCCATGTTCAAAGGAATATGGAAAATTGTGAAGGACAGAAAAGAACAATAAGGAATTAGTAAGGTTTTGGCTTCATCAATCCAGGGGGGATTGTTAGGACAAAAAGGATTGGTGAAACCACTTTTGCAAACCTTAGTCTAATTCACTTCTGTCAAAATACTCTAAGTATAGAACTGCTGAAGACAAAGGATCAAACTGCTAAAGAAGAGATTCAGAAGTGCTGAAGAAGAAAAGTCATCAGAAGTTCTGAAGTTCAAACCAGACACTTCTACTGAAGAACTACTGAAGACAAACTACTCATCAGTAGTTTGTCATTCATCAGTACTTAAAGAAGATCTTTTCCACCGCCTTTGTATATCAGTAGTTTAATACTTTAGTATTTCTTTTTGCTTTATGTACAACTTCCAAGACTGCAACTTGTTGCAACTTGTTTCTGAACTTGCTTTCTGGCAAGGTTCATGTATTTGTAAAGTCTATAAATAGAAGGGTTCATCCCTCTGTTTTAGACATTGATTTTAATACAAGAAATCCTTCAACACTTATTATTGTTATTTCCATTTCCTGTTTACTGAGAATCTGTCAAAGTGTTTCATTCTCATTCAACACTTAGATTCTCAATAAACACTTATCATTTATTAGTTCTTGAATCCAGGGGGAGTAATAACTCCTGTTGAAAAAGTGTAGCTATAAACTTATAAAACATTCCGCTGTGCTATCACTCACCAAGAACTTGCTAAACACTTAAGTGTCAACTAGCAAGTTCAACTAAAAGAGCAGCTAATACTGATCCAACAAAACCTTATGCAAATAAAGAGTTTTTGTCTTCCCTAGCCTTGTGCAAGTAGTAAGCTTCTTGATCTTGTCTTTTTAATCTTGAAAGTTCATGTTTTCATGTGTTAAAATCAAGTTGTACATAGGGTAGGGTTATGGATTCTAACATAATAAAACACGTGTTATTTCAAACTAAAATGAGTGTTTAAAGATGGTGTTTTGGGTCGTAAGTTTTATCATGTTGTTGTTATTGTTTTTGTAAGTTGAAAAGATAAACATAATCTTACATGTGTTAAAGATCTAAACATAATATGTAACATGTGTTTTGAACATGAAATGTCATATGTTTTTACAAGACTAATATGGGTAAATAAAAAGTTGATAATGGCCATGAGTTTATATAAAATTGTTAGTGATTTTGTAGTTTTAATAGTTCATATAAACTTATGCTTGAATATGTTTTCAATGGTTTTTATAAAGATAACTTGAACACACTTAAAAGTGGTATTATTCATCTTAAAATGACCATAAAAAACACAAGATCATGTTGGATCTATAAAATGGTACAAGATACAAAAATCACATCTTCAAAGTTAGTAACATACAAGAAGCAAAAAGGGCCAATATGGACATTATAGACCCAATACACCAAATACACATATTTTTATCCTTAGTAAGGGTATTATAAACTATTCATAGTGTTGGATCATAATAATAACCTATATCGACAAAGTTGACAAAACCAAGTTTACTAGTTTAGTAGGAAATAAACACTTTTGTAAGATTAAGGATGGAAAATGTAACTTTTAAAAGTTAAGGTGATGATTTGGTAACTTTAAAAGTTAGGGGGTGTAAAATGTTATTTTGGTAACTTGTTGCTGAAATGTGACTTTGGAAAAGTTGAGTGTTGAAAATGGAAAGCTGTAACTTTTCAAGGTTGTTAATGAAAGTGTTTTCAAACTTACAAAAATGTATTTTTGTATAAGTGTACTAGCTTATACCCCGAGAGCGTCCCGGGGTTGACAAATCGAAGTAAGTTGAATAAAATTAGAAGTATATAAACTATAAAAATGGCATCTATGTATCAACTTACGTTAGATACTTTATTACAAAGTATATTCTTCTTAATTCAACCACCAATATAATAGGCAAAAAGAAGCAAAAAACAGTTAAAAGAACCAACATATGACTGCCCAAATTTGCTACAAAAGATCTTCTAATGGTTTCCATTTATCAATTACAAAGTAGGGACTCCTGAGGCATGCATATGTTTGACCAAACGGCCTGCACCTACAATTGGCAAAAAAGGCATATTATGCTACTTTAACTTAAGCAATGTTGGGGATTGTTGGTAGGCAAAGAAATAAGCACAAATTAGTTGAACATGACTACAATCTCCAAAGTGGTTTGTAGTCACTGTCCTAGGTGGCAGCCACCAGCCATTTGCTGCAGGGCGACCCAATGTTTTGTAGACCCAAGAAAACTAAAAAGTTGGAGCCCATTTAAAAGTTTTCAAATCTAAAACTAAATCAAAATAAAACTAAAGACGGTATATTCAAATGTAAATAAAACAAAATGCTTGATCATGAAAGTCAAACTAACTTTAGTACCTGGCCCTTGTTAAAGCAAGCTCAACATGAACTTCTATTTTTTTTTCCTTGACATGTATGTGGGTGTCTCCTTTGCATACGGGCCAAACAAAGTACCTCACCTCTTGATCCCTGATGCATATCAAAAGTTAGTAAAAGTTTAAAAATTTTAACCGAAAAAACATATAGAATCGTTCTTGCATTAATGGTTCAATTGTTCTTGAAAAACATAGGAGCCATGAAATAAACGCTTCTGTGAAGAAATGCACTCACAATAACACGGATGAACATTATAAAATGATATTTTCAAAACAACATTAGTTATATTCATGTGAAATCATCGGATGAACATTATAAACTGATAGTGTAACACAACCTAAAACGATTATAACAAAACAACGATTATATGATAAAATCCACTCTTAATAACACGATTATATGATGAAATACACTCAAAATAACACATTTATAATATCAAAAAGAAACATCATATACAAAAAATTAGACATAGAAACACGATTCTTACATACAATAAACAATATAAATAGTATAAACTTTGAAAGCCTTTGCATTATATGATGAAACCCATATGTATAAATACGTATTGTAAAAGCCATTAATCACATAATCACTTTAAAAACTCAACCCACTAAGGATTAAAAAGAATCTCATAGAACATTCCCATAAGCCAAAAAAATAGCACAAAATCGTAAATACTCACGAAGCAAGTGCAGAGACTATCGTTGGCCTATCACGTTGAATCTGATCACCATGTCCAAGCTGCCCCTTCTGATCACCCATTAAATTTGAAAAACTAAATACTTAAACAACATGAATTGAATCTTAAACAATAAAAACTGAAACTAACCCTAATTGATTCGCTAATTATCCCATTGGTGTTAAAGAACGACGTACCAACATAGAGAAAATATTAATTGGATACCTTCTTGAATAGAGGTTGTCAATGATAACCTAAAATAAATAAAAAAAAATCCTAAAGATAAACAAACCTTGAATCACAAGCACACTGATCGCTTGTTATGGTTTGAAGAGATCTACACATAATCGATCAGAATCTTTGTAGGAGAGATGGAAGAGAGGGATAGAGGGGAATTTAGGGTTAGATGATGTTTTAGGTTTCACGTGTGGTTTGTGTGATGAAAACTTGTGATGTTTAATTTTTTTTTAACTTAAATACCAAGTGACACATAGGATGACACATGGCACACTCAAGGGGAGAATGCCTCTTTGAGTGCCATGTCATTAAAATGGCTTTCTTTTATAATATATATATATAGATATAGATTTTTATAAAATAGGATTTTATAAAAAATATAAATTATAAAACATGTTGGAAAAGTATAAAAATAAAGGTTTTTATAATAAATTGGTAATTTAAAAGGCTTGGAGAAATTGTATAAAAACGAACACTTTTATATCTATGGGAATGTAGAAGTGTTGGAGCGTTTTTGTGCTGTAAATAATCAAGTCTTGGTTTTAAAAATACAAAAGTTGTTTTATAATTTCCCAAGTAAAAATATGTAGAAATTAAAAAGATGATTAATCTCAAGTAAATATATTATTTTGGATGTAGGAAAATAATATTACGTCGACAAGTAATTATTCCTACAATATATATATATATATATGAATAACTTCTATTATTCGGGACGCGAGAATGTATACATACAAATAATTGAATGTTGACGTATTTATATTACAACACGTAACGGACAAAATGTGAAATAGATGGATAAGTATATCTTGTATAACTTGCTACAAGATACGTATATATGTTATCGCGTCAAATCTGGACATGAAAATATATATATATTCTGAACTAAAATATATAAGATTACTTGTGGGTGAAAAATGTGTAATACTCTCCTAAGAATTGGAGAATATTCGTGGGAGAATTAATGTTAAATAATTCATAACGATTACACGTTTAAAACTAAGTTAAGTGTGCAAATTTAACAAAGTAAAGTATGTTGTCGAATCGGCAACATCTTAGTATATTTATTTAATGGGAAAATAATATATGGTAAAGTGAGTCGAGTCGAGTGTCGTAAATGAAATATCGATCAACAAGATCCTAGTATAATTATTTAATGGGAAAATAATTATACGGTAAAGTGAGTCGAGTCGAGGATACTGTCTTGTGAGTTAATTAATACGGAAATATAAGTGTAACTTATAATGAGGGTAATCCATCACCAACAATCCTAGGACATGTGTTTAATTAAACGAGGAATTGGGTCGGGTCTAATATTGGTGTTGGGAGTTGGGCGTACAACTTGCCGGATAACACACGCTATAGACATAGTAACTTATACGCACTAGGACGTTCGTAGGTGCTTGACCTCGAACTTGCTATTCTCTGCTAGGTGATTGTACGCTGTACTTTAGGTGAGTTTCATGACCCCTTTTTACTGTTTTGTTTTGGGGGAAAGATATGTTTGTGAAATGTTGTTATATGTCAAAATGTTTTTAAATGTTAAAATGTATCAAATCTAAAGAAATGCCTATCGGATACGACACTGGTAGTGCCACTAGAGGAGATCGAGGTGGACGACCAGCTACAGTTCGTGGAAGAACTAGTAGAGATTCTTGAGCAGGGCGTCAAGAAACTCAGACAGAGCACAATACCTATTGTTAAGGTGCGATGGAATTCCCGTCTAGGTTCGGAATATACGTGGGAACGCAGAGATCAGATGCGGCTCCAATACCCACACCTCTTTACTGAACCTGAACGTGTGCATAGATCAAACGTTGAACATAAAGAAGCTCGCTCAAAGTGAATTTCGAGGCGAAATTCCTTTCAACTTGGGGATGATATGACATCCGGGAACCAAGCACACATTGTTAAGCTCGCTTTACTGTTTACTTACTGAATTTCGGGACGAAATTCTTTTCAACTTATGGATGATGTGATACCCCGCAATTTCAGGTTCTCACTTTAACTAAACTCTAGTTACATTCCTTGCATTCTACTTAACTAGGGTTAGCTAGATAAGTCACACGTTGCACAGTTATAGGTTAATAACTGCATGAAGTGGTAATTCAGGGAATTACCAAGCTATATACACGATTAGTGAACCTCGGACGTTGGTGAATGGTGAAATTAGATAATTGTGAATTAATTGATTGAGATTGATTGCAATTACGTGCTTCTATGAAACTCTGTGAAACTATGTGCAAATTGTGTGTGATTACGTGAACTTAAACCGAAAGCGTTAATAAAAATCGTAATGGATGGACCGTTAGGATGGTTGGGGTCTTAACACATGGGGTTACACTTATTATGGTCTAAAATAGAGAAAACGTCAAAGAAAACACGCGGTACAATGGAACAGGCAACCCGGAGCGAGCCGGGGCAGAGTGAGCGGCCGCTCACTCTGGCCGCACGGCCGCTCGCGGGCTACTGACGCAACATAACCGCCTCAAACACCTATTTAAACACTCTTAAGCCCCAAGTATCCCCTAAACTCAACCCTAATCACCCCCTACTGCCTATTTACAAAAATATTAACCTCAAACACCTGCTAAGGCTCAAGAACATCGATCGGGAAGCTTAGAGAGCAATCTGTTGGTGGTTTTGAAGTGCTTGTGGTATACTATTCAATCTCTTGTGTTTTAATCTTCTTTGATATGTTTTCAAAACATCATAACCAAGTTTGTCCAGGTCTGAAATGTTTTCATAAAGATTAAAACTTGATGTTTATAAAGATTTAATGGGTTAAACTTAATCTTATGTGATTATTAATTGATGAGTTGCATGATATGCATGTTTATGATGTTTTAGACTTCTAGGGTTTTGGGTTGATGATGTTTAGCATGTATTTTGTAAGTATCTGATAATGTTAGGTCATGTGAATGCTGTATGATGGTTTGTGAGTATTGTTGATCGATTATATGCATACATGAGTAGTTTTAATAGGAGTTTATGCATGATTAAAATCTGGACAGAATGTTTGGGTCGACTTGTAGGGTCTCTTACGTGACTTAAAATTATTAGTTTTGATGATTTATTTGCATGATTGTATTATACATGGTCTTAGATTTTCATAATGGGAAAAATCATCTGAGTTGGACGTCGTTTGATAAGTTTTTGGAATTTTCTTTGATTAAAGGTCATATCAGATTTTCGGATTAGTAAACTGGGTCAACTTTAGATGATCATAACTTGAGTTTTACAACAAACTAAATTATGAAATTTGGAAAGTAGGTCAACATTCGAATAACTTGGCTTTTCCAAGTGAATTCATCCTGTTTGGATGAATACACAATTTTTGGAAATTTTTCCACTAATCTGATATGTTGAGAGTATTTTCTGGACATAGTTATATTGTGTCATTTTTCATAATTTTTGTGCATGGTTTTATAACTAACTAAAAATCTGGGCATGTCCAGTAGACTACCTAGAATATTTAGTAAAATTTTGGGAGACTAATTCACTGGATAAGTATTTTTAATAAATAAGTTTTCACAGCGCATAATCTGTCCTAAAAACGCAGATTATGTAACATACACTTATGTGGCTATTTGGAGTCTTGTATAACTTGTATTTGACATGAGCTTGTATGAGCACTTATATGAGGTGTATATGAAGTGTATAACTAATATTAAGTATTATGTTCACCAACGGGTCCGTAGGGTTTACTTATGCATGTAGAATCATTAGGTGTCGCTTACACTTTTTTTGAACTTTTAAACGTCTTTGACAAACGGGTCATATGGTGTAATGGTATTACATATATACTCACTTAGTGACACATGTAATAGGGAGTCAGTAGCACATTTATTTGCGGAGTTTGGATAAATTGCTTGCATCCTAAGGTGAGTTTCACTACTCGTTTCTCAAAAGCATACGTCTCGGGTTTGAGACAACTTACTTAACTTTTCTAGTCTGGTTTGGGACTACTTTTACACATCCCGGGTTTTGGGGTGCTAAGACTCCTTGTGCGGGTCGGGTTTTGCTAGTTCGCAAACTTTGTCCTTGATGAACTAAACCAACTCTATCACTGTAAGTCCTTCACATACCGAATGAGTTGCCGGGTTATGGCAAGCGGGTTACTAGTTGATAGCTCTATTAGGTCACACCGGCTTAGGGGAGTGCGGTAGTGAACTATAACTTAACATGTTATCATTGTTGATAGGCAATGATGTAAGGTTAACTGCTCACATTTGTGACAACACGTACATTAGCAGTTCGGTATATCGGTGTCAGTTATCATGAATGGATTAGCTACCCTTGGCATGCGATGAACTAGTGGTTACACGGTTTTTGGAACCTACTTATTTACTTACTCACTTATTCTACTTTGTGAACTCACCAACTTTATGTTGACACACGCTAGCATGCTTTTGCAGGTCGTTAGGTATGGAGCACGAGCAGGGCATGCATCATATAGTGTCATTGGGATATGAACACTTAACTGATTTTGAATATTTAGTTATTTACTTTTGGTTTTGGGCGCGGTGTTTTGCGCATACTATTACTTAACTGTTTTCTATTTCGCTTCCGCTACTACTTAAATGGGTTGGTTAATTTTTAAAGTTGGTTTGTCAATAACGAACTAAATGGTTTGGACATTTAGAGTCGTTCATGTGACTTATGGGTATGGGATCCTGGTTTGTCATGCGCCTCGTGGTATAAACCCCGCAGTGGAAATTGAGGGCGTGACAGGGTTTTCAACCATTAGAGTGAGGTAGTACAAGAAAGAGTATGTGATACATTTGTGTTTGTTGAGCATTTGGTGCTCGATTTTGTGCACGATAACAGATTTAGGAAACATTTTCTAAAGGAATTCACAATTTCACAGAATACATTAAAGAATACAATAGAATCCATCAGAGGAAGGCAAACGGTAAATAACCAAGGTAAATGCATTTCATTCATGAAGGATCATGTATTCTTTTTGTTAGGTCAAAAAGATTATGAAAGTATGAAACAACCCGTGTGATTCTAACATGCTTTTTTGCCATAATGAAACGAAACTTCAATACCAGAGGGTAAGTATTTATCATTAGGGAAATATGGTTAGGATTTGACTGCCATAGGGAAGGGAAGCTTGACCCTGTCATAGTATGAGATTATGAAATACGGAAATGCATCCAGATTCTCTCATGGAGAACTAAGAACAACCTTGTGCTCATTGGTGAACCATGTATTGGAAAGACTGCAATTTCTAAAGGGTAAATTACTAATATATTGTTTTCTGTATCTTACATGTATTCCACGTTTGATTTGATTTTGTATTGTGTATAGTCTTGAAATAATTCAAAGGCCAAGTAGTTTTAAGCCATAAAAATTTGAACTTTGAACTACAAAGCTTTTATCTTTATGTTGCTTACAATTTGGCAGGCTTGCTTAGAGAAAAGTACAAGGTGATATGCCTCATGATCTAATGAACCGAAAGATGTGTAGTAAAAGATTGCATTTCCAGCCAACTGTCAATCTATCTTTTTCCATTTGCTCGTGTAACCACCACGTCACCAATATTTGGATAAACTAACTTGTTATTTATGTCTCAGTTGATATCCCTTGACATGGGTGCCCTCATTGCTGGATCTAAATTTCGTGGAGAATTTGAAGATCGACTCAAGACAGTATTAAAGTAAGTCACGGAATCAAATGGGCAGATAATTCTTTTCATTGATGAAATCCATACTGTTGTTGGGGCAGGTAAGTTTTAAATGCATTCTTAGCTTATCTAGCATGTTCCATTTTAGAATTTGAGTATCTTTTTATAAATTGGTTGACCAGACGAACAAGATTGTTGTTTCTTTTGACTGCTAAACATTAAAAACAGACAAAGCAGCAGAAGGGCATATTAGGTGGTTCATGCCTAATTAAACTGGCATGGATGTTGTTGGTAGGTTTTAAAGGATGCCCTTTTGCCATTTTTAAAAAATTCACAAGCTTTAACAAAGTAAACATTTTTAGACAAGTAAATTTGGCTTTTTGGGCCCTTCGTCAACCCTTTAAAATGTATAATATTGGGAAGATGAGTATCATAGGCTTGGACTTCAAACATATGGAGCAAAACACATGGTACAGAATCATATTTAAGAATCAAGATTAATAAGTAAATTCAGATAGACCAAGTTTACTCTAATTTTCTTTAGACATGAGTGCAATCTTCAAACCCTCGATCCATATAACATCCTTAAAATCCAGTTATCTTGTAATTTAATATACTGAAATGTGCTTGTGCTGTTAGTTTAAGGAAAAACATTTGAATAGCAATCAAATTCCTTGTCAGCAACCATTGATCTGCAAGTTCATCTTCCAGGTTGAACTTGATTTGTTTATTAAAATAAATGTCTTGTTGATACTTCTTTACTTATCTGTTTACTTGTTTATATTGATAGCGAATGATTGTGCTTTGGTTTATCTGCTCTGTTTTGGTTTCTATGCTCATATTTGGTTTTGAGTTCATGCTTAACAATACGTATCCATATGGTGGTTTAGTCTAAATTTGTGAAAAATTATATAGAAAATTTAGGAATAAAAATGATCTATGCTCATATTTGGTTTTGAGAACAGTGCTGATGACTGAATTTTGATGGTCAAAGAAGTTCATTTTCATATATAGTGAAATTTTTTTATATACATGGGTGTCATGTGTACACATCATCCCTTAAATGTTGAAAGTTAAGGACATATGGTTGGGCAATTTAGATAGTGTGGCATGAAAAGTTATAACAACTTATATGTCGAATAAAAAAAATATAGTTTCTTTTCAAAGTTTAAACAATGAAAAGAAATGGATTAATTTCATATACATCGTTTTGCATTCAAAGACAATTTTATATACATCGTTTTGCATTCAAAGACAATGGAAGGAAGACAGTATGTTTTTACACTTTTCCTACAACTTGGTGGGCTAACACGGCTACACTTGTGCATTGTTCAGAAAAATATATTTATCTTAACCGTCCCGTAACAACGCGCGGGTTTCCCACTAGTCAAGTTAAAAGGATCCAAACAAACCAAAGTAGTGTTAAGATTTTTCTTATCATAGCATCTAATCAAAAAGTTATGAGTTGTACTTCTTTCATAAAACTATAATGTGATCATAGATGTATTTTCTATAAACTTCTGACTTCTATCGAATGTTTCATGACTTGTTATTAAGACTTTGTAGAATAATGATGTTACAATGGAGTGATGATAGTAATTGGTAAATAACCTAGAGTATAAACATGATCCAATACAATGGTCAAAGCCAATGTACAAAACTATGTGAAAATCCGACTAAAGTTTAAAAATGTAAAAAATAGAAACCGGTTTATTATGAGTTATCTCCTAGAATTTATTTGAGTTAAAAGTATAACCATATGAAAATGAGTTGACCAGGCTATTTGGGGAGGCATATGGAATATAGACAAATTTCAAAGAATGTCACAAAAATGAACCTTTAAATTATGGAAATGTAACAACAAAATGCATACTATAGTAACATATTTGAAATATAGATACCACCAAAAAAGGACCCTGAATCCTCTGCACTTGTATAGACCTCTAATTCAATATGACAAGGACACATCAAATCAAAATAATAAATACCAAGTGGCTTGGCTGCCTGTATGTTTCAATTTTGATTGATGGATTAATGAATGAATGAATTTGAACAATTTGTATAATTTATTTTGTTATTTTACGTTTTGGTACTCAAGATGTATTATATATATATATATATATATATATATATATATATATATATATATATATATATATATATAATAATGTTTTACATTTTGCTTTTTCATAAAAAAAAAAACATTTTTAATTAGAGAATTATGATAATTGTATAAACTTGTACATACAAGGAACTAGATACAACGGGTAGGTACATATTTAGCACTTGTACATAAGCACTTGGTAATATAATTTTCATTACGCCCCACTTACGGTGTGCGCATATAATGTATATATGTGTGGCTCTCGGGGGGGGGGGGGGAGGGGGGAAGTAAAGTTGCACTAGTTTTAACGTTATTTTACTAATTTCGTGAAAATAACGGTAAAAACGACAAATGGTTAATCATGCATCATGTGGTAATAGCCAAAAGACAAAGGGGTACATGCACCGATCTGGTTTATCTCGATTGCTAAGTGTTATGTGCCTTATGTCCAAGTCTTGATACCAAACCACATCGAGTCGGGGGGTATCATTGGAAGCAACCTCTATTCTTAGGGGTAGAGGTAAGGCTGTCTACATCTTACCCTACCTTAGCTTTGCTATTGGTGGGATTAACCGAGTATGATGATGATGACGATAATATAATTTTCATAATTCGCTACTTAAATTGGTTTTGTAATTTGTATTGGACAAGAATCATCGTCATCATATTTAGTAAATCCCACCAATAACAAAGTCCGGCTAGGGTTTGAGGGTAAGACGCGGACAACCTTATTTATATCCTGTAGGAATAGAGAGACTGATTCTAGTGAGACCCCTAACTCGATAGAAATTTTGCTTCAAGCCATAAACATTAGGCACATAACACTTGAGTTAAAGGCCGATTGGTGCATGTACCCCTTGTCTTTCGGCTATCAACACCATCACATGATGCATAATTAACCATTCCTGTTTTGACATCGTTTTCAAAAAACTAGTAAAATAACGTTAAAGTTAGTGCATTTTCACACAATGTATATGTGCACACCGCAAATGCAAATGGGACATTACATGATTTTTCAAAGAAATAAAACAAAATTTGGATTGTGTGATTAACAAAAATGACATGAATGTTTTTTTTAATAAAGAAATGAGTGAGAAAATATAGAACATGTTCCAAAAAGAAGAAAAAAACTTACATTATGCAGTGTCTGAGTGTGCCATCACATTCACCACCAGATTGTGGGCCCATCATTTGCAGTAATTTTATTGCCAATCCACCCACACACAAAGGGCCTGAATCCAACCCTGCACTTTTGTCAAAGAAAAGACCCATGTCTTGTTTTTGGTCAGAAAGACAAAAAGGGTCAAAAAAAAATGTCAATAGTCAAAACACATAAAATGGTTGATTATTGATTAGCAATGTGCATGAATAGGTGGGGGGCTAAAAAGAGTACATCTAAAAGTGTTGTACAAGTAGTTGATGATTTTCAATGAATTGTACAAGACATTGATGTTTTCTCAGACATTTGTAGCTTTCAACCTCAGCCCCCCCCCCCCCCCCCCCCCCCCCCACCCCACCCCACGTTTTTCAAGACTACCAATTTATTCAGTACAAACTATACATACAATAATATGATCTTCTGTACATATATAAGTTATATAACAATACAAGTGATAATATGAGGATTTGTACATAGGGGTTTCGCGCGGTTTAAATATCAGCAGGGAAAATTTTCTCCAGAAAACTGAAGAAACGTTTAGAATAGAATTTGGGATCAGCGACAGATATTAACGTGGGGTCGTGCCGAACGGATTTAAAAGCATGCTCAACTTTTTTCCTTATGTTGTATGCTTGCAGAATGTCAATTATGCCGAGATATAGAACAACATCATAGACCTCAAAAAGTTCTGCTTCCGGTGACCCTGGAACTTCCTGTGAAACCTTGTGGTTTGCCTGAGCTGGCATGTTCACGCCTAACTGCACCCGTAACCTGAAATTAGAGGGTAGTTAATATCGAAGTCTGCATTCAGTTCAATCAATCAATCAATCAATCGTACCCAGTATATCCCACGAATAGTAGAAACTATTGGTAGGGTCAGGGGAGGGTGAGATGTAGGCACACCTTACCTCTACCCATAAGGATAAGGATAGAGAGGCTGCTTCCAGAGAGACCCCCCGGCTCAAAAGGAGAGAACAGAAGACAGGCAAGTATACAAGTAAAGAGACAAGCACCACAGGAAAATTTCGTTATCAGCTAACAGACCAAGTCCAGGAGTAGGCTAGTAAGATAGTGCATACAAATATAATACATTGAACATCATACAAATATGTAAACGGGACGACAACCACATGTAAGTTTCACATTCCTTAAGAAACCTGGATAAATAGACACATAAATCAAAACAGGTTTAGAGATCCTATATTTAAGGTCTCGTAATACCCGATCTGCTACCTAAGTGTAAATCCTAAAAGTCACTTACTTTAATCCTACTTTTCCACGAACTCCTATCTTGGACCATGTCCTCAAAGAGGACATATGACCCTGTATTAGTGATGGGTAACTAGTCAAAATGGTCTTGGCCGGGTTAAGTTGGACCGCCAACACTTGTTCGTCACTTCTTAATAAATAATAATACTACAATAATTATATAAATCTTTGAATAAATCAATACAGGGGTACATGAATTAAAAATAGACTTCGGACAACTTTGACATCTTTATTAATTGACCTGTTTGAAATACTACAGCCTCTCAAAGCCTAACCTTAATAGACTGGAGTCACCTTACTTTGTATAGGAATACTACAAAGAAAGTTTAAAAGAATGGAAATGGGCCTCGAGGCGTTTTCCCTGAGCCTCACGAGGCGTATGCCTCGAGGCGAACCGAAGCGTCTAAAACATAAAAACATACATAAAAAAAAATTGACTCAAAAAGTCTAAAACACATAAAAACACCCTAAAGCCTATGAGGCGCATATTTTCACAATGCGTCAGTCCTTAGAGGTGTATGTATATGTATAGACCGGACCCCATGAGGCGCGCCCCAAACTCCTTTTTTTTAGGCACCTCGCCTTGAGGCGCATGCCTCAAGCATTTTTTTTAAACCACAACAACAAAAACAAAATCTCACTTATGATATTAACACTGCCCAAACACTATTTACATTTTGACTTCTGCAGTCAACAGGGTCAATTTTTAACCTAGGATTGACATAACTTCAAGTAGAGATGATAATTTTGGCAAAATGGATCAATGTCGATTATATTCCACCTCTAACCAGTCACATAGGTTAGCTTAAGGATTTTACTAAAAAAGAAACAGGTCAAACAGGTTGATTGTCATCCAAAGTGCATTCAGATGTATACCGAATTACTAAATCACCTAAAGAAAATTAGATAATGTGTGAAATATGATACGTACGTAATCATTTTAAACAAAATAACTATTTATTAATTTAGTATTAAAAAAATAGAGGTGGGTTGCCCAACTTGATCCGACCCGATTTGACCCATTACCATACCTGCCCAGTTTGCTACCTCTTATCTTTTATTTTTAACTGCTATGGAAATACATTCCATCCTATTCATGACTACGTATATAACTACATACAACTTTTTGTGCAGTTTCTTCAAAACAATAACAATTATGAACAAAGAACATTCCACAGCAAATCCAATACCTTGCAGTACCAGGAAGAAGGAGATCAACTTCATTGTCCCCTACAGAATATGCTCTCATGGTACTTCCTCTACTGTGTGGGCCAGGTGCGGTGTTGACAGAACTTGGTTCATGCGTCACTAGGAGAAGTCCCCTTGGAGGAATCGAAAGGTCCATATGACATGTTGAACCTACAAAGAGCACATGATATCTATAAAAAAAAATCATCTAATCTAGAATAAGGATAAATGTATGTACATGGTAGTGATGTTTAATATAAAACTATAGACAGAAACTCACTATCATTAGGAGTTTTATGAGGCCTGTGGAATGCGTCTGGCGGTACCAAGTGAGCCTTCAAATGCTCAGGAGCTCTAAAATGCACTCCCAGAAGAAGGCTATAATCTATAATCTGTTGAGATTCTAAAAACATACAGTCATGATAGAGTTGTCTGCAAAAAGTTGGGAAGGATGTTCAGTGATAGATTATAAATGGAACTTGTAAAGATGCTAAGTAACTTACTTGAAAAGTGCATCACGCAGTGACTTGTCCATACGGAAATCATAAGCAAGATCAAGGTCTTTTAATGTGGTACCCTCTTCTATTTTATCTTTGTTTGTACTTCGTCCTTGATGAGAACCCTTTAAATCATAACGACGGTGTATCCGTAGTTCTGTGTAAAACATATTTCCCATGACCACAAATTGTACCTAAAAATGAGAATAGAACATAATGAGTTATATTGATCATGATAAAGGGAAAGCAGAATAAGTCGATAAAAGATCAAAACCTTCTTGCCACCTTTCAATGTTATCTCATGGAGACCATAAAACTTAGTGATCAAAGTGTTATCATGTGCCCGCACATGATTGTAATAGCTAGGAAGCATCTTCAGTAAAACCTAGCATGTATCAGAAAACACTGATCAGAGATTTATTCTATTCATTCAGAAACATATGTGCACAATTCCAAAGCCATGCAAAAATAGAGTGAAAGAACAAAATGATGTGTGTGTATTATTCCAAATGATTGCAAAAATGCTCAGAATATGTGTTTTATTCTATCATTATAAGTTACCATGTGTAATCTTGAAACTGAGCTCATTTAAGCAAAATCCAAGTCATACATCGCATTAGGGAATAAATTACAATGCTTCCCATTGCTAATCTAGGCCTCTCGCGTGGGTAATTGTAGAGTAATATAAAACAGAGATTCAAGTGTTTTGAAACAATTAAAAAAAACTACCAAGTTGCCACACTTGTTCAGTTTTGTTACACTCAATATTCCTATGTTACTATGCACCTCAACATATTAATCAGCATGAACCTCTTCCAAACAAGCTTGGAAGCCCATATGAAAGGGAAATAAGATATTTGTTATAGTGGTTGCTTATATTATGGCATGCAAAATGGTGATAAAATAACTATTTCAGGGAGCATGTGTAGAAAAATGAAAAAAGGCATTAGAGACAAAGAGGCATCATGTAAAAGTTGAATATATGTACACAATAACTTGATAATGTAAGCACACAGTATATAACTTCATAAGGGCCACACACATATTTCAGTAGATTCAAACCTCTAGCTCAGATGTCCTTAAGGTTTTGATCACAAATCTGCCATCATGAGATAGATAGAAAATGCTGCCACTTTTTCCTGGAGAAGAAAGCTCCCTTAAACCATCATCCCCACATATAGACATCATATAATCTGCAGCATTTAACTTGAATAACTCCCTCAAGTTCCTGTTAAGAAACCATCAACATGATTACGACTACACAAACATCGAAGTAACATAGACAGACCATAGTTATATAACAAAATCCACACACATTCAGCAAACAAAAATTGAGACGCTACCCTTGTTTTTCTAACTTTAAGGCACCCTAAATAGGGGGAGAGGGGTCATTACATAGATCTCATTAACCAAGTGAATATGCTTTTGAACATCATTTACTTGTAGGATTTGATCATTGGAATTACCTTGATATCGGATGCTTAAGTTTATATAATACATCTGTCCATAACTAGTAAGGCAATAAACTTACTAAACTGTTTGCGTTCTTCTTTCTTTTCATACTTGAGAGTCCCCGACCTCAGTTTTGTGAAAAATAGCATAGGATTCGATGTGTATAAGGCATCTGACCTATATTTACATACAAATGACCATTCATGAGCTCTTTGATTAGAATCTGTTATATAGCCTCCCCACTCCCCAGGAGTCACATAGAGAATTGTTAATTCACTAACCACACTCATGGTCTCGCACAAAAATGAAATATCTGGATGAGTTACCATGATGAGACAATTAAGTCTGCGAATGGAAAAAAGATGAGTATTTTCCTTGATCGACAAGACACTCTCCCCCCCATGCCCTAGGAGTTTATTATTAGGATCCCCCAGAGTTTCTAACTAGTTTGAAATGTAACAGATAAAATTCATCAAGTATATTTAGGCATTCTTTAGTTGAGATATTGAAACCATCTTTGGATTGTGCAACTCCCATTGCCTACCAAAACAAGCCTAGGAAACTGCTTAAGGCAGTGCATACTATTCCTGGATCCCCCCTAGCAAAAAAAAAAAAAAAAAACAAGTCGCTCCATGTATTGTTCTTGTAGATCACCAATGAGGATTTTTTTTTTTTTTTTTTTTTTTTTTTGTATCAAGTTGATAAAGAGACCAGTAACAAATAACTGCTACAGATAATAGAATGCGTGTATACTAGTCAATTTGGCAACAAGAGAAAAGGTATTACTAAAATCAAGGTCAAATATTTAGGTGTATCCTTTGGCAACTAGGGGGCTTTAGGTGACTAAGTTTGCCATATAGGACTACTTTGAAACTAAAAATCCAATGACAACCAATTGTGGGTTTCCTAGAGATAAAAATAACTAATTCCCAAAAGTACTATTTGAGTGAAATGAGTTATTTCATCAATCAATGTTTGCTATCAGGATGGTATAAGTATTCTCTAGTGGATTCAGGAATAGGAAACTGGCAAGAGTAGAAATACAAACATCATAGGAAAGTGATGAACAATCATTGTTTAATTACCAATATATGGGATAAGGATTAGCAATATATTGGATAAGGATTAGCAATAGTTTGTGTACCATCATGTTGGGATAGAGGAAGACTATAAATTTGCAAAACCAGGGCTAGAGGATTGATTATCGAAGGTAAGAACTAAGTCATAAGTGTGATAGGTGGATTCTCGGTGGTAGGAATTGTAGCATGTTTGGAGAAAAAAGAAACTCAAAACAATAGTAAAATGTATGCAGTTCCGTGACAACAAATTTCACTAAGGGGTCCCTTGGCATGAAGATTGATGTAACATGTCCCGATTCTCGTGACATCATGAAATCACTAAAACAATAGTAAAACGTATGCACTTCAGAGTTCAGACCAACTTGTCAAAAATAACACGTGCGTCGAAGGAGGGATTGTCAGTCCACCATGACCTGGTCTCTTAAAAAGTTGCATCTTGGTATTTCTTGTTTAGGTATGGTGATAAAAACATTAGTAAAATGTATGCATCATGAAATCACTAAAACAATAGTAAAACGTATGCACTTCAGAGTTCAGACCAGCTTGTCAAAAATAACATGTGCGCCGAAGGAGGGATTGTCAGTCCACCATGACCTGGTCTCTTAAAAAGTTGCATCTTGGTATTTCTTGTTTAGGTATGGTGATAAAAACATTAAATAAGGCAAGTGATCCGAGACTCCGAGTTGAGGAGGACAAAAGCATATACAAAACTCACCACCTTTTTATGAGAATTGTGGTTTTCAAAATAACAATAGGGTGATACCTAGAGGCTTCAAAGATGGTTATTCCTTGTAGATTTTCGTGTGAAAAATAATTTTTAAATTCATACATAATTTGGTGTGTATGTTAACAATAAGAGATTTAAAATCAAAGCAGATATGAAGATAACATATCTGGCATAGTGACGTAGTGATTGCCAAAACCGATACACGGTGGCGGAAGGTCGTTTTCAAGGTTGATGCATGACATGTATAAATGTCTCCTAAAATTCTAACGTTGTGATACCAGGGTAAAAGAGATATTGTATTGATGATGTGTAAAAGCGATACAATGTAAAAGTATACACACACCCAATTGGACAACGGGCATACAGAGGTAGGCCTAACCCCAATATATTCATAACACTTTCTTAGGCGGTCCGTTGTGGAGCTGCGAGCGACTGGGCGCGAGCCACCAACGTGACTCTCAAGTAACCCGATCACTTGGCTCCGTTGTGGCTGGAGAAAAGCATCAGCGCGACCAGAGGACAGTTTCTCCCGTTAGCCCACGCGACCACCATCGCTTGTGCTCGCTCGCGCCGGGGTTCGCGTGGGGCTGTTGTGGCTAGAGGTGAACACCGGTGCAAAAACTCCGTTCGCGTAATGCCGCTCGTGCTTCCACAACGGATATCGTATGGTGTTTTATTGTTGTCCCACAAAAGATTTTTGAAGTTAGCTTCTTATAAAGGATAAAGTGGATGGCTTAGCTCTTAAGAAGAAATTGATAGCATGAAAGTATAGTTAAAACCTAAGACTTAACTGTCATTTGTTTTACTGAAGTTTACATTTCCCTTTCCAGACAACACTTTGACAAAATATGATATCATGTTGAACTTCAATCACTGAGTGACAATGTTTTTAAACCCAAACCAGACCGGCCGGTTGGACCAGGACACTGACCCCCGACCGGTCAGGGTTGATATGTTGGACCGGTATTACAACGACCCGGAGGTTGACCCGGCGACTCGTCCGACCGGGAAATGGACCCTCGGCCGGTCCGGGTTGATATGTTGGACCAGCAATACAACGACCCGGTGGTTGACCCAGTGACTTGGCGATCAAACCGGGACTTTTCACTGTTGGACCGGGGTTTTTTTTATGTGATTTTTGGGCCGGTTCATTGAGCCGGCCGGATCGGTGAACCGGTGGGGACTCCGGTTCAACGTCTGGTTCGGTTCTGAAAACATTGTTGAGTGGTATTTAGTTGTTCCTAGACTTTCAATAGTGGCTTGTACTATGTACTCCCATATAGTGTGTTGCATGCAAATTTATATGGTAATGTATTGTGTGGTAGGTGATTCCAAGTAGTAGATGAGTGGTGAAACTACCGCCAAAAAGATGCAATATTAACATGCCTTTACAAGGTCTGTATCATACACTCACTTTCACTGTTAGTCAAGGTATAGTAGTATATTCTGCTAACTGATATAGAGCATGGCCATATATTCTCCAAGCATGAAGTAAAGAAAAAGAAACGTAAAGCCAGCTAACAAATACCAGAAGACCATAGGACAATAGTCCTTCCAATGGAAATCGACCGAAGAGTGTGAAGGTGTCAACTGTGAGCCTTTCCTAGAGAAATACACCCTTAGTCTTGCCCTTGGTCCAAAATCAGAATGCCTCACCTCACGTAGAGGAACTGGTGTAATTTTGCCAACAGTGTACCTGAAATCAAGTCCCACAACACTAGTTTAGTAAAAACTAGAAAGTGGAGCCACATTTTAGAAGTAAACTGCACTGAAAGCATAAAAGGAAATGCACTAGAACTCATGGTTGAATGTATTGAAAAAAAATATTACATGCACCTAGAACATACATACGATACTTGGTTCAAAAGATCCATAGGTCATGAGCATCTACTTCTATTTGATACGATACAAGCGCAATTCAGTGTTCATTCAAGTACTAAGTACCTGACTACAGAAATAAGGAATCAATCTCTTGTCCAACATACATGAAGATGGATTTATTATGCCTATCTCTACATGATCTGCCATAGAATGGGGATCTACTTAGGTATAATTAGGAGAACAATAAAATGTTTTAATTACAGCCAACAAAAAATCAAAACTGAAACCAGAATTTAGATGGGTTGATAAAAGTGGATATACAAACTAGTGGTCCCATACTCCCATCACTAGTTAATAAACACCAAACCCAGATTTATATAATAGAAATACCAAATCAAACTCATTTTAGAGTATTCATGTGCAAAAGATTATATGTGTGTTCTATTTGGTACAAACAAGTAATAGCTCTTAGTTAGGTGCAGTTTATAAAAACCTCCTAGTGGTAAAGGTTTAGCTTAAATATCAATAATTTTAGGGCTGCTAAACTCAATGTCCACCACCTGAGAAGAATCCTATACCAGATCTATCAGAATCTGGTGCATAAAAAGTGAAGTGACTTTATCAACATCCTGTCAATGCATGAGTGAATGAAGACTAAATGGAGCATAGTAGTCAAATGTGTTCCAGATGTGCACCCAGGTGAGGCGTAGGCAAAATGCCTTGCAGTCGTCCAAGCACTCAAGCGAGATCCGGCCAAATCCTGTATATTACGGCAAAGTTCTGCAATTTCTGGCCAAACTAGTCTGAAACATCCAAAAATAACTAGGAACCAGCCTAAACTAGTCCTAAACAACCCTAAATCATGTCTAAAACGCCTAAAAAGGTATGTTTATGCCATGTACCTTGCTTATCTCAGACCCATGCTTTTTAAGCGCCTTGCACCTAGGCCTAAGGCTCACCCTTTGTGCTTTGCACCTTCAACAACTATAATATGGTGTATAAAATTTTCTACTAAATGTAGTGTTATAAAAATGATATACATACCATTCCATACGTTTGTATAATTGTGTGTATTGTCTACACTAGTGTTTATGACCAAAAGGCTATTATATATTGACTATTGAGTAAAGAAAATATATGCCTGCATCTATAATTTATTTACCTGATACCAAGTTGCAGATTAAGCATCAGATAGTAGCTTTTATGACCTTCAAAATTGTCCGCAGATGGCTTCTTTTTCATTTCCTTCATTGGAAATTTGTGTTGTTCCCTAAATGATGATCCAACATAACTCTTGGTCGTTTCTTTGAATAGAACCCCCTGTATATATTCCCTTTCACAAACTACAGTACTATTATCATCTTCTTCTCTTTCTCCTTCATCAGATAATATGTCATTATTGTCAGTTACAGAATCCCCAATACCCCTATCTTCATTCAATGAAACTCTTTCGATTGATATTCTGCCTGAATCTCTAAATAATCGCAGTGAAATCTTTTCAGATAAACTACGGCTTATACTCCGTTTCCTATCCTTAAACCTCTCGGACTTAAAGGAAGAATTAGGAGATAGAAGAACTCTCTTTTTACCTAAACTTCTCGATGACTGGGACCTAGTTCCTGCAGGATAGAACATACCCTGTCCATCCTTGAGGCCCTTATCCCACATCCCAAAATAATAACTACCATCTGCAAACCTATAAACGCCCGACCCGTTTCTATAACCATTTGACCAATGACCATCAAACAGATCGCCATTCACCCATTTCATCACCCCTCTACCACACATCGATCCACCTTTCCAGTTACCTAAATACACATTCCCATTACACCACGCATATTTACCATTACCTTCATGCACTCCCTCTTTCCACGAACCATCATATATATCAGAATTACTATATTGCTTTCTTCCAAGTCCATGATGATTGTTAAACCTCCAGGATCCGATGTATATAGACCCATCTGGACTTGTCAATTTGCCAAAACCATCAAGGTAGCCCCCAGAAAAATCACCTTCATAACTTGCTCCAGATGACCATGTGATCCGTCCATCCCCTGTCATTTTTCCTTCTTCCCAACAACCCTCATAAACAGTACCATCTGACCATGTGTATTTACCTTTTCCATGAGGAATCATTCCTTTGACATCACCAAAGTACATGTCACCATTTAGAACGATCTCCATGCTCATCCTGAAAACATGAGGTATACAGAGAAGAACACTGTCAGTTTTTTAAAACAGAATTTACAGATGGCTTTCAAATTTGTAAGAGAAAAACTAGTTCAATTCTATTCCCTTTTTAAATGGGAAAAGTGACCAAAACTTGGAGATTGGAATAGTACATGTAAATTTTGTTTGCACCTAGTTAATGCTAATTCTATTCATATGTGAGAACCAAATTAAAATAAACCTCACGCACACTTACACATACATATATATGGTCTTTTTTTACCAGTCTTATCATAAATATCTACTTTGGAAGAAACCTGTCAGAAATCCTATAGAGATTTCCTCTTTTGACTCATCATTGACCTTTCTTTTGTGATAGGAAATTCTCTTGTGGAGCTTTGTCAACTGGGAAGATGAAAAAACTACTCTATAGTCTATGCAACAGCGCACAACGGTTGCATCCAGTGCACTAATAATAACAGAAGAACCAGGAAAATGTGGTTTACTTTATTTTTCTGGCAGGAAGACGTGTTCAAGCACACGGAATAATGTATAGACAAATGGAGCTGAGTTTTTGAAAGTCTAGGCCAGTAAATAATAGATCTCTAATCATGTATCAGCTTGTTACGAGCTCCTTGTGTTAATACGCAGGCATAACACTTTATCATAAAACTTCATATATGGGATCGCAATTCAGAACTATTTATGAACCACAAGGAGAAGATGTCCACAATACCAAGAGGGAATATTATAAACTTGCAAAGAAAGGCACCTGAATGTTTAAACCAGCTTAGTATTTTATTCATCTACGTCCATCTTACACTTTTATACTAAGAGTTAACCTTTGACTTTTGCACAAATGACTAAGACAGAAGCGGAATACAAATATTTGAAAACTAAATATTAGTTTTATTATAAGAAAGTTAAACGTGCCCCAATCAATATCTGCAATTTCTTAAAGCATCAGGATATTAATAAAGCAGTTCCATCAAAAAAAATATATATAATGTTGACGTATCCATACATAACATAAAGATATTGTATTATATTCTATCCAGCTACTAAGACGTACACATTTGAACCCTTTAAAGAATATATAATTTGATACACAGCAAGACTAATCCTTATCAGTTCTTTTAAAATGTTTATCCAAATAGGAATTCAGAGGAAATACGCTTTCAGTACCATATACAAAACATTCCAATGATGACACCTTAATTGAATATTACATTATTACCCATAAAAACACATAGACCAATTCACAACCCACCTTAACATCTGCCCGACCGTACAAAATTTTAAGCCGAACCTGGTAATTTTTATTATGACTTGACTACTTACCATTCGCATTCGATTCTTCCTCTCCAGTCACAACCTCTCTTAATCTCTCTAATTTTTCTGTTGCCTGTTGGAATTACTATTTATATAGGTGATTTAGGTTTGATTCCATTTAATTTTTCAGGTTTTGACAAGAACACGGAAAAGCATAAATCTATATTTTATTACGAAAAAAGACACCAAATTATCAGCTTTATGCCACTAAAAGTTAGAGCCAGCACATTTGACACACCTAGTAATACGATCACTACCAACATTATTAAATATATATCATATTCTCAAAGATATTTTCCCCAAAAGAATCAATACCTACCGACTCTGTGAGATCAGCTTACCACGTTTTTATACATCAATGATTCAGCAATTACTCTGATAAACCTAATGCAAAATTCACTAAGCAGTTAATGCGGTCTAAAATCAAATATCAGTCAAGGGCTGGTATTTGAGATATAAGTTATCGTAGTGTGATATCGGTAATTTAATATAATGTAGAATTTATATATGTATATATATATATATATATATATATAATGTAAAATATATATAATATTAATAGTAACAACTTAACATCAAAACTCAAAAGTGTCGATATTTAAAACATGATCTAATTAAGCCATGAAATCTTCCTCCGAGTCCACATCAACCAAGGCATCCAAAATATCTGTCAAATATCGCCAACTATATCAACACCGACATTTTGTAGAGGGCCGAATGCTGATAACCGATATCCCAGATATTTACTGCTTAGAAAATACACACCGATGACCGATCAAAAACGCTTTTCAGCTCTATAACGATCTATCGTTGCATAACGTAACCTATTTTCCTAAAAACTGAACGATTTACTAAAACTAGGGCAAAAAACAGAAGAACTCAGCGATTCACAACCGACCTAAACATTTCAACTCTAATAACACGATCAATACCAACATTATTACACAAATCATACTAACTCTACGAAATCAGTTAAGTACGTTAACATACAACAACTAACCACAGTTAAATAGGGTAAAAGGCAACCGACAATAAAACGAATGACATGTAATATAATTTCGTTAGTTAAAAACAGCGCGCGTCCGTAAAGAACGTAAAATGCAATTTACTAACAATAACTTTAATAAAATCTAATACAAAATACACAACGAATAAACGATACTAATAATAATAATAACCGAAGAACTAACCGATTAATAAATAGATTGAAATCGAGCAATGTGAAGGTAGAGAAATTATGCCGTTGGTGAAGTTGTTAAGTAAGGGAGGATTTTTATAAATGTTTTGGGTGGGAGGTAGAGAATAAGTAATATTTAGGGGAATAATACTGTGGAACGCGTCGCACGCTACGAAACAGTGGACGCATAAGGAGGACCGTTGGATGGGAGGTTAATCGATGGATGTGTTTTGTTGGTCTATTTTGTTGGGTTTGTGCATACGCAAGGCATATGTGAGGTGTTATGAAGCTTATGTTATAGACTTGTACTATAAGTTTTCAGGTTTGAGGGTTGAATATTCGTCATTTTTTTAAATTAACGTGTGATAAGAATTATTCTAATTTTGAAAAGGCTTGGATTTAAATGAATTTGACGCTAAAAAATTAAATGCTAAAGCGGACTTTAGTGCCAACGAATCTTGAATACTAATGGTTTTATCATATATGCGGTTTGATCCGCAATTGATTTGATTGGTCATTTTCATCCTAATAGGTTTCATATAGCGAAAGAATGTGTGGTTTTAAGGAATTAAAGACTCAAGATGCAAAAACTTTTGTTACTCAGTTTACGCTATGTGAAAGCATAAACATTTATCTCGAGAACAAAAATTGTAAAAAGTTATTAGATTCTTGTGGGACAAAATAGTTCATGTGACATTGTGGGGGTGATTAAAGACTATAAAGAAACATTTGATTTAAGTAAATTTGTCTTTTTATTTAACAAGTGCCAAAAATGACATTTTCATAAAGAACATGAATTGGTACATAGCAACTTTGGAATGTCCTACAAACCTTGGGTTTGTTATCATGATATTCAAAATACATTATTGTATTATCTTCTTTATGACAATTATATTGTGTCACGTCTCTATAATAATGACTTCACCTTGTTGCATCCATGTCAAAACAAGATATCATCTATTTTATCATGTCATGTGATTTCTCTTTGTTTGATCATCTCATCAATGTTAACAAAAAGAGGCCACTAACCGTTTTCTATATACTTAATCATATAATGGTATGGGTCGGGTTTGGCTAATACCATAAGGGGAATTATATTTTAATAACCTAAACTATTCAAAATTGATCGTTGGCACCCCAACCTAAAAAAATGGCCAAAAAACGAAGACACAATGGTAAATAAAAGACAAAATGATATAACACATATTCTACAAACTACAAGCTAAAACCCCAAAAAACGAAGACCTAAAAACTAACGTCGTAGGGTTCGATAAAACGGTTCCAATGCCGCTTGAATGAGCTCAATCGGAATCCGTTTGATACCCTTCCTACGACTTCCTATTTTTCTTTCACTATGTAGTTGATCCTAACCCTAAGTCACTAACCTAGTTAGTGTTTTGGCTGGCGTGGCACGCCCAATCTGATGTGGCATGCTGACGTGGCACCCATAATCTGACGTGGCATGCTGATGGGGCACCCCCAACACTAATTGGGTTAGTGGTTTAACCCAAATTGGGTAGCAGAATCCAATAGGTTAATAGTGCAGGTTATATATGACCAATTTTTTAGTTTGGGGTGCCAACAGCCAATTTCGAATAGTTTAGGTTATTAAAATCCAATTCTCCATACCATAACCATATCCGGTTAGAAATTCTCATTCCATGCCTGTCGCATTACCCGTCAGGTATTTATCGGGTATTACCCGTCGGGTATAGAGCATACCCACAGGTATCGGGTATACATGTTAGTATTTTCATGTATATATGTTTTACTTTTCTTATAGTTTTATGTTTTAGAAATCTACAATATATTAAATTTTAATAAATAACATTCATATCATGATCACTATACTTATCTTTCAGATATTTAGAATGTAAATATATATTATATTATGTATCTCAAAAAATATTTTTATTTTTTGTAAGCATATAAATATAAATAATAATAGTGTCATTAAAATATAAATTTCAAAAGAAAAATCTAGTTTTTAAATAATGAAACTATTAAAATGAAACATTACTAAAAAATAGTTAAGAAAAATTATATATAAAACTTAAAATTTTTGTGGGTAAACATGTATTTAGTTTCGAATAATCGGGTCGGGTATCACCTAATACCATACTCGTCCTTTACCCGCGAAATATTTTTTTTCCAATACCAAACCCGTTCCATACCCATCGAGTATCAAGTGTTTGGCATGCCTTTTCTGGTGTTATTGATTCAAATAAAGGAATGTACACCATCAATCCATCAATGTATGTGAATGAGCACAAAAACAACTCATCATTCATATGTTTACCCAGTCATAAGCCATAATGTCTCCACCCCTAGCCATGTGATACTTAAGCATACAATGGGTTTGTCAGTTTGCCATGCCTTTTTTAGTGTTGTTGATTCAAATACCGACCTAAACATTTTTCATCAATCGAGGGTTTTCAACAACATCATACAGGACCCCAAATCAGACTCTCTATTTATGCTTTTCTGAGATGGAATACACGCCAGTATATACCCCAATTGCGTAGCAATTGATAAAACGCTACCCAAACTCAAAGTTGATAAAAGAAGAAAAATAGCAAAATGCCAACAAGAAAAGTTGTGGGACGGTTATTTAGTGCCCTAAAGCAACAATGCATGACACATTGTGTAACACCTTGCACGTGCATTCACACCAAAAAGATTAAGATACACCATGCATGCTTGTATGTTAGAGCATTCACAATAGCTACAAGAAAAGTGACTATTAGAGACTAAACTATCAGGGACTGGTATATCAGTCTCAAATACGTAGCATCTAGGACTGATTAATCAGAGTTACTGATAGTATTGAGGATTGATTTTTAGGTGACATATTTTAGCTACTGATAACTAGTCGCCAATATCTTGACACCTTATTTAAGACTAAATTTTAGTCACAAATATGTCTTGACAATATGGATTTTTGGATGGAAACTTATCTGCGACTAAATCTCGGTCCCAAATATGTTCCATCTCTAATGAAAAATGGCACAAGTGTAAAGGTGACCGATTTTCACTCTCTAATACGGAGTAAATCAGTTCTTAATAAAAAGCACCTCATTTCTCTCTTCTTTTTAATTAAGTAATACTTTTATTATTTTTTGTGACATCCGTCACTTTCTTTTTTTATATAATAATAATAATAATAATAATAATAATAATAATAATAATAAAATATATAAAATAAAATTCAGCTTTTATTATATATACATTTTTTTTAACCACTCTTAAAACCCAACACAACCCAAACCATCATCCTAACCCATTAACCAAACCATAACCAAACCCCTTCCTTATTTGCGGCCCAAAGATCTGAAGCCCAGATTGCAGCCCATCAAGGAGCCGGCCCAAGCCCACCCTTTCCTTTCTCCTAAACTGTTTAAAAAAAACGTGGCTCCCTGGGATCGAACCCGGGCCAACCTCTAACATACACACACGCCTTAACCACTGAGCTACAAGCTCCTATCTGATTCAAACCCAACCCTATTTATATTTAACCCCATCTAATCGCTATTTCCTTTTTTTTCCCTTTGTATCTGCTGCTGCTGCGCGTGATGAACAAGAAGAAAAAGAAAGTCAACAAGCTGAGATCAAGGAACAATAATCTCCACATAATACTTCCTATTGACCAATACTTGTGCATCATTTTCGCATCAAAACAAGCCCCTAATAACCACGTTTTAGCTTGATTTCAAACATGATTGATGCATTCCTATTAACCATGGTCAAAGCTTTCTAAATCTATAAACCCGGTGTAATACTATAAATTGAACACGTCTAGACCATCACTACTCGCCACTAATTCTTTCTACACCTCTAATTTCTTGTAACAATCCTGCTGTTCTTGAGTTTGGATCAGAGTTGACTTTATCTTTGACCAAATCATTCATCAATCTAAACACTTTGTAAGTTCAATGTTTGTTATGGGTTTTGTTAATCGGCCCTTATACTCCAAAAGCCCTTTGGTTAATTCAGTTATAATCACGTTTTATAACTGATTGGAAAATCTAGGGTTCTTGGTATAGAATTGGGGAAGAACACTTGAAGCAGTTAGCCTATTTAATTATTTTGAAACGAAAACTACCACCAACTGATCACCCAGATCAGTTGGTAACACAATGGTTGGCTAAATCAGTGAACCGGGTTTGTACCCAGGTTCGACCCCCACCATAAACAATCATTTTTTCTTATTTTTAACCTTTATAATTATAATCTTTATTCTTTTAAAAATCGTTTTAAAAATACTAAAACTATTTTATAAATTCTACAAAATTTATTTTATGTTATTCCAATGATAAACTTTTCTGCCCAATTTTTAGTTTTTCAAAAATCATTTATTTAATATATATAATAAATATTACAAATTTATTCATTTAAAATTTTAAAATTCAATAAATATATCTAAACGATTTTATTAAATCTCACAAAAATTATCCTAAACTTGTATAATCTTAAACATTCCAGAAAATATTTTTATTTCAGAAAAACCGTTTATTTAATATTTTTAATCAATTTTTGTTAGTTTTAATCATAATTAAATCATAATAAATTCATTTTACAATATTTTTGTACCAAAATTTTACATAAATTATTTCTATTCATTTGGAACAGAAATACAATTTTTAATTCAGAAATTCTTTAATTTTAATATTTTTAGATATTAAAGTCATATTTTGACAATTTGAAATAATTAGATTAAATATTCTATCTTCAAGAAAATAATTTTATAAAAATTATTTTCATATTTAAAACCTTATGTTGTGACTATATTCAACTTAAAATTTTACAAAGAGACTTTTATTTATTTATTTATTAAATTTCATATATTTAATAAACAATTCATTAATTAATCAAATAAACGTTTATCCCCAATTCGAAGCCCTAGAAATACATATATCCTAGAGTTATTTCCCTTACACATTATCGAATACTTTAGGTTGATCATTTGGGAGTAATCTCAATTCATATTTCGTTGTCCAAGTCCAAATTCAAGTCATTACGTAAACTGTGAGTATTCCTACCCCTTTTTGCTTTTATACATTTTTGGGGTGTTACATGTACACTATTACAATTTCAAATACAAGTTTACATTTTTACAAATACAATTCTAGTACTATGTGCATTGCTTACAACGTGCTTTATGCTTAGACAATACATGTGGATTACATTTGTACTTAGTGAAATCATTAACATGGTACAAGCCGACCTTAACATTGGATAGCGCTATTTGGATTGACAACCCGCCTAGATTGATTCTCCCCCTTTTTCATCGGAGAATCCGTGGCCAGTGTTAAGCTTTTATCCATTTATTGGATAAGTACACTACAGTTCATACAGTTCATTATACAGTCACAGGGTTGATTTCGCTCATTTGTATGATACATAGTTTACATAATTGCACTGTAGCTTGCACTTGAATTGTATAATTTTTTAACCTACTATATATATCAAAACTAGGAATGCTCACCAACATTTCATGTGTTGACCAAATCTATTTTGTACATGTTTCAGGTGCAGTTTGATCTAGTGCTTTAACAAGAGACATTTAGTGCTTTATTTTAATTCAATTATTTCAACATTTACATTTCATTTAGACGATGTATTTCCATTTCCATGTAAGACAATTTTGGTTTATTCAATAATATTTACATTTTAGTACCATGTGCTTTTGAACAATCGTCATTACGTGGCACTTCGATGATTCCGCCATCGGTTGGGGTGTTACATTTTTTTATCCCTCTTTCACTCATAGCCACTTTCAAAAATTATAGTTGGTGATCAGTTTCATATCAAATATAGAGATGAACAGTAACTTTTCTCTCTCCTCCACTCACAACCATTTACTACCACATATCAAAATATGAAGATTTCACTCACAAGATATGGAGAACCAAATGTGAATGCTCTTATTGCATAGCATGAGTATCAAAGACGAAGGCCAGACAATATGTGAATATGATATGGATGGCATTCATGAGAATGTTGTACCGGTTGATGAGGCGCAATAAGAATCAAATATGTGGCTATTATACAACTGTCATATGCACTTGAACCTTCGTGCCAATTTGATTGACCATATTTAGAATTTTCATCGTGTTGAATAGTTGTGTTTGTAGTTAAATTTTATGTATGAAGTGTTTTAGATTATGCATTTTTTTCTTTTGATTTGTAATTTTTGTTAAAATAAATGAAATGTTGATTTTCTATTTTAACTAAATTAAATTAAATGGATTGAATAAAAAGGTAAAAATAATTGGAAGGAGAAGAGAATGGAAAGTGAACCACACTCCTAAATACGGGAAGAGGGGAACAATGAAAAGAGAGGATGACGTGATACTCAGGTAAAAGATGAAGATAAGGGAGCAGATGACCGCATCCTATAGCCTTGGTCTCGTAGCTCATGGTGTATGTCTTAGATTTTAT
Organism: Ambrosia trifida; assembly: GCA_028751855.1. Taxonomy (NCBI): domain Eukaryota; kingdom Viridiplantae; phylum Streptophyta; class Magnoliopsida; order Asterales; family Asteraceae; genus Ambrosia; species Ambrosia trifida. The sequence continues at coordinate 53,544,026 of CM054128.1, forward strand.
TATTAGTGAGTGTATTCCATAACTCATGGTATCTCTATCTTAGCTTTTATCTTGTTCTTGGGACTCTAGTTGCAATTACATATGGCAATTGAACTCAATGGTAAACTCAAAACCTGATATGGTGTCAGGTAATTGAGTATGATTTTTTTTATGGGTTTAGGACGGGGCATGGGATTTAATGACATACTCATTCACTTGACTTGGTTACCCGGTAATGTATACCCTTTTATACGATAATATATATTTATTTTTTTTACTTTTTGTTATGGCATCTTGCCATCTTGGTATTCACTCCAGATTACTAACTTTTTGTTATGTGTTTCATTGACAAATGTTTCATCAAATAAAGCTTGTAACCCTACCATTCATACTAGATTGCTATATGTTTACTGTATATAATGTCATGTCTTGTTCTTGTTTCTTAAGTTATCTTTTGTTTTCGTATAATTTAATAAGCACCTAATAGATGCCTGACATATCTTGGGCCAAAATATCCAACGGATATTTTTAATAAAATAACGACTTTACCTGATACTCAATAGGTTTTGAGTCACCGCTTAAGACAAGCTTATATAATCATATATGAGGATGTGATTACTCAAACCGTCTCAAACCTTCCCAACCCCGCTACATTGGCATGCCTAATCACGAGTGTTTCCTAGTTATCTTTATATTCTAGTCTATACTACCGAAAGCCTAGAAAGAAATTTCGTTCAAAAATTACCCAAATAGTTTCTAACATATAACCAAACAAATCACTCTTAAGTGGTGCAAAAGAGTAGAGTCGTTTGTGAGTCGCTCGAGATTGACTCGTTAAAGGCTCAAATTTAGCAGATAGCCTATATAATTTCATTAAAAAGCTTACCTATATCATTTCTAATAGATAACCAAACAAATCACCCTTAAGTGGTGCAAATGAGTAGAGTCGTTTATGAGCCGCTTGAGATCGGCTCGTTAGAGGCTCAAATTCAACAGATAACCCATATCATTTCGTTCAAAAACTTACCTATATCATTTCTAGCAGATAACCAAACAAATCGCCTTAAGTGGTGCAAAAGAGTAGAGTTGTTTGTGAGCCACTCGAGATCAGCTCGTCAGAGGCTCAAATTCATCAGAGTTTGAACGCGGACTTATGTTGGTGCTCCTTTGATAAATGAACTTGAGCCAAGTTTCACATATCGAGTTTGAGCCTAAACGAGCCTATTACATTTATTTTTTGCTTATTATTATTAAATATATTCACACAATATAATTATAGTATATAAAATTATGAAAATGAATCTAAATACTATATGTTATGTTATGAATAAACATTTTCTAAAAATAAAAAATGTAAATAAATAAAATAACTAAACAAGTAAATTAGATAATAACTATTCAAGTTTGAGTTTGAAAAACTACTCACAAACTGAGCTTGAGCTTTCGAAATAGAGCTTGTAACAAGTCGAGCTAGAGCTTAAGCTCTCTTTACTTAGACGAATCATGCTTAAGCTCGACTCAACACATTTATGCCCTTAATCATCTATTGCAAAGTCGTACTTACCCAACAAGGACTAAAAATTCTAAAAGGAAATCTATTAAAATCCGTTATACTATGACATGTTAGGGTGCAATATTGTAACTTGTATAGCCTTTAGGTAGTAAAGTGTAGTTTATACCTATATATTGTAACTCTTTTACCATTATCTATTATTGAATCTTAACTTTGTTATGGTATTAGCCATACAAACCTAGATATTTTGTTTCCTTTCCATCTTTTTATCTCCTTTCCTTGGCTTTCTCATCTTTTTTTCTACCTTCTTTATTCTTTCCTCTTTCCTTTTGTTCGTATTTTTTTTTTCTCACCAAACTTTGTGATTTCAATGGCTTCTTCCTCCACCAATTCTTCTCCTCTAAATGGTCTTGCACCTATGATTGCTATCAAGCTTAATGCCTCAAATTATATTTATTGGAGGGCTCAAATGCTACCCTTGTTAGGCTACCAAGAAATTGAATCCCACGTTGATGGGTCTCTCTTGGCTCCTTCTCCCACTATAACAATTGATGCTAAAGAGTCGCCTAATCTTGAATGTGGTACTTGGTTATGCCATGAACAACAAGGCATTATTTTGCTTCATGCGTCCTTAACTGAAGAAGCTCTTGCGGTTACTATTGAATTGCCTACCGCTCGAGACATATGAGTTGCACTTGGAAATGCATTTTGTAATACCTCTGTGGAACGTGTTCAAAACTTGCATGATAATCTTCTTCTCATTCAGAAAGGGGATAAGTCTGTCTCTAATTATGGTCGTATTTTCAAAGGTTTCTATGATCAACTTCTTGCCGGTGGTCATCCCGTTGATCCTATGGATCAATTACATTGGTTTCTTTGTGGTCTCGGACTGACTTTTGAGGGGTTCTCCACTTATATGCGTACTGTGCGACCATACCTACTCTCCAAGATCTGATAGCCAAGACTGAAAGTCAAGAATTATTTGTTAAAGCATTACATGGTCCCTCTACTCATTCGGTGGATTTTTCGGCTCAAACTCAACCTTCAAGGTCTGGTCAGTTTCGGCCATCATATAAACCAGCTCGTTCAGGTCAACATCGGCCAAATAGGCCAAATCCTGATTCTGGCCAATTCAGGCCTAAACGACCTCCTACTTGTCAGCTTTGTCGCAAGTAGGGTCATTATGAAACTCAGTGCTATCAGTTGCAATCTTTTGCTGTCTCTGGGAATATGTCTAAAGCAAACCTAGCGCAAGCTTTTCATGCGCAATGCACTATTCCTGACTGGACAAGTGACATGGGTGCATCTGACCATATGGTTCCAAACAACAATTCTCTGCCTGATTCCACCCCTATACTCAAGGTAATCAGCGTGTTTTCTTTGGTAATGCTCAATATTTACCCATCACACATACGGGTAACACCAAACTTCTCAGTTTTCTTGATCTTAAAAATGTTTTGGTTGTCCCTAATATTACAAAAAATCTTTTGTCCATCAATAAATTAACTGAAGACAATCCTGTTGATGTTGTGTTTTCTTATCCCCATTTTTTATTCAGGATCGACACAAACAAGAAAATTCTGGCTCGCGGGTACCATGAAGATAGCCTTTACATTCTTTACAACACCCCTCAATCGTTCGTTGCTTCGTTAAAGTGTCCCTCAGCGTCTTTTAAGTCCTAGCATTCTCGTTTAGGACATGTTAGTTTTGATGTTATTACAATGTTGAAAAATAATGGTTTAATTTCCTTTACATCTGTTTTGCCTAAACCGGGTTTTTGTACCCCTTGTGAACTTGCCAAATCCAAACTGCTTCCTTTTAAATTGAATAAGAAACGTTCATCATTTCCGCTTGAATTAATACATTGTGATTTGTGGGGTCCTTCCCCAGTTAGATCGGGTGGAAATTATCATTATTATGTGGCCTTTGTGGATGATTTTTCTCGCTTTACTTGGTTATATCCCTTGAAAGCGAAATCTGAATTTGTTGATGTGTTATCTATATTTATACCTTTTGTTCAAAATCAATTCTCATCTCAAATCAAGACGTTTCAAAGTGACAGCGGTACCGAGTTTACCAATCATAAAGTTCGTCACTTATTTGAACAAAATGGGATGTTTCATCATATGTCATTCCCATACACCCCGCAACAAAACGGTCGAGTTGAAAGCAAACATCGCCACATTGTTGAAACAGGCTTGGCAATGTTATTTCATGCTAAATTACCCACTTCATTTTGGGTTGATGCCTTCTCTACGACGGTTTACATTATTAATCGTTTACCAACTACTCTCCTAGGTGGTAAATCACCATTTTAACTGTTATATAATCGCACTCCTGATTCTTCAATTTTTCACTCATTTGGTTGCCAGGTATTTCCATGTTTACGTGATTATGTGTAACAACCCGACCAGGAGAGGCTGGACGTTACGACAGTTTGGTAACAGAATTGCATAACGGAAGCAACGATGACTAGTGTTTATTACTTGTACAACTTTTATTCGCAAAAATAATACAAATACAACATAAAAAATATAACTAAAGTCTAATGCAGGGACAAGACGCGGCGGTCGTCGAAGCAGTTGAGGAGTGTAATCCACTAGTCGATCCGATCATTATCCGTAAATATCTCTAGATGCTCTAAACCGCAACGCTTAAAGCTCGAACCTTCTAACATGATAATCTCTAGTCCACACAAGCAAGCATATACATCTTCTTCCCGATCATCCAAACGTAGTACCTAAATACATGCTTAAAATAGTTTTGGGTCAGCAATTACGCTGGTGAGTCCGTATAAGTAGTAAGTGGATCCAAAACAAGTTTATCATTTCAAAAGCCAGTTTCCAAGTTTACACAGTTTAACACAAAGTTCAACACACGTGATGTACAAGCGACCCCTCAACCCTAACACTAGATCTATCTACGACCATTATAGATCTACAAGGCATAATATATGTCGCAATGGTCCGCAGGCCTCAGTGGAGGGTTTCCTGGTTCCCTAGTCTCGGGTCCACTGTGCGTGGGGGTTTCCCCAAGTAGTACTACCCATATATTAAGTGGCTCATTTATGAGTTAATGAGTGTCAATAAAATCCGGCACCTAGTATCTTGTTACATCACAACAGTTTATAAAAAGGAAGCATGCATTCACCTCAAAACAGTAAAACATAAAAAGGGGAGTGGTACACGGAACTCACCTTAGCAGTGTTTTACGTCATACAGTCACAAGTATTCCAAAGTCTCGAGCCTGTCTATGCATTACATGCCAAGTCCTATCATGATCACAAGTATTAGCGCGTGTAACCGGTACTGTGGTTACACGTGTGGGCGAGCATAAAATGTTTAGTTGTTATTGTTGGTTTTATTCCCATTGTTCAGTTCTACCTATCCGTTTATGCCGTGTATAGTCCTTGATCCGAAGTTATACATGTCCACTTATTGTCTTCTCATATTCCCGTTTATTGTCCAAGTTATCTATAATGTCCAAAGTCCACATGATTCGCCTAATGTCCAAGTTATACCTCGGTATAAGTATCTCAAATAATCTATCTAAGAGTCCAATGTTTCGTGTCCTATGTTCCAAGGTCTCAAACACCACCATTGATTACTTTCTAGTAATGTTTCACTAGTCCTTTTATCTTTTAGTTCGTACAATGTAATATATATATATATATATATATATATATATATATATATATAAGTTTATTGTTTAGCTTCATATAGCCGGGTCGGTTCCAATGTATTTATTCAAGTCCCACGCGTGTACCTACGAGTAGTCTAATATATAGAAATTATAGGGATTAATGTAAGTAGCACTCGGACTCGGTTATACCTGCCTTGCCTTCCATTGACCGGGTTTGACCTGAAAGTTGACTCCTGTTGACCATGGCTTGACCAATAACTCAATCACTTCAAATCGCCTTCTTCCTTAGCCTCCTTGACCCGAGATCGACACCAAAAGCCAACCGCCACCAACCATGACTTCAGACCACCACATCTGCCATGATCCATCATCACCACCGAGTCCCCCTCGTTTAATCCCTGACCCAAACCGAGCCACCATCTGGAACCCTATCCCAAACTTTTGACCACCGTAACACCACCACAACCACCTGCGTCCACCATAACCACCACCTGTAACCACCTTCTGGAATCCCTTCCAACCATAATCCCTCAATCATCTTGATCAAGTACCATAAAAGAGTGTCGAATGAGTTTTGGGGTTTTTACCTTGTTTGGTCGTTGGCAGCACACCGCTGCACAGAACCACCACCACTGACCGGTGGTGTCAGTTGGTCGGTCGATCCCTCCTCATATTCTTTCTCTGCAGCCCCTTCTTTCTCTCTGCTCGTCACTTTCTCTCTCTCTCTATACCTCTCTCTCTCCTCTGCTCGAATCTTCTCTCTTACTCTGGTCTCTATCCGTCTCCAGTTCTCATCTCTCTCTACTGTATAGTTTGAAAGGGTGTGTGGGTGTATCATCGGAGAGCAGAGTCGACGTGCTCCGCCATGTGATGGCCGGAGCTCCTCCCTCTCTAGCACTCTCTATCTCTCTACTCTTTTATGTATTTGGGTGTGTGTGGGTTCAGCAAGTTAGAGAGGCAGGAAATGGTTTTGGAGATTTATAAATGGTGTTGAGATGATGGTTTTTATAAAACCATCATTGGTTTCGTGGCATGGTGTCAAGTTATGATGGGGGACACGTGTCCCCCCTAATGGGGTGACATGTGACCCCCCCCCAATCGTGATTAGTCACAGGTACGGGTTCGTTATTGGGTGTCGGTTCGATCTCACAACGCGTATAATATTACTTTCCTCGTCAAAATAATTACTTAACTCACAGGTTCAACTTCGTAGTCGTTTGTACAAAATTATTTTATTGTTATTATATGCGAAAACTTTTTGGGCCCTATGACCGGGTTGTTACATTATGCGGATAATAAGCTTTGTGCAAGAAGCATACCATGTGTTTTTCTTGGGTATTGTTTCAAATACAAGGGTTTTCGTTGTTTATATCCGTCTACTAATTACACCTATGTAACCCGTCATGCGCGTTTTGATGAAACATGCTTTCCTAATGACACCACCACACCATCCAAGTTAATTACCAACCATGAAGTCTCCACTTTTTTGGACCTATATGATTATCATGTAAAGTCTCATACGGTTTCATCTACTCAATTAAAGTCTCCATTAAAGCCTCCATTAACTAACACCTTTACTCCACCCATTAATCCCATTTGTTCACCTTCACTTTTCCCAAACGGTACCCTCCTTTAATTCTTTAATTGATTCCATCATTCACTCATCAAGTCCCAATTTTATTTCACCCACCAATGATAAACGTAAGGGAATGTGGAAATATATATCCTCTGCTTTAGAAGATACACACTCCTGAGAGAAGCTAACGTACAAAGCGTTCTTAAAATACAAAGTGTAAGAAGCAATTACAGCCATTGATTAAGTTTAGAAACAAGATGGCACGATCGTAATTATCCAACGTGTTTTAAGAAGGCGGTTAACGATTAAGGGCAATTATGACAAATTACACATAAACGAATTTGATTTTTTTTATAATTAAACCGCCCAAATTATGTCGTTAATTGATTGTTTTTATGATTTGCTATAATCGTGGAAAATCATAAACCTCTTCTCCATAAAGAAGATACTCTGTAAAAAAAAAAACAGAGCATCTATTCAAAAGAACGAAGAAGCAGAAAGAATAATGACAAGTCTTCGATTATACAGAATACAGTTATGAATGTGATAAAAACAAAATTTAGATGCGTGTTTATGAAAGAAGAAGTGTGTATGTCTTTGATTGTAATGATTTCAGATTGTGATGTTGTTAAACGCATGTATAATATACCAAAACGCACCTTTATATCTGTGAGTATTATAATCAAATGCAATGTTGATAAAACGCACTTATAATACACTAAAACGCATGTTATAAAATTGATAGTATTCAACTGCCATTGTAAAAACATAAACGCATGCATTAAAAACATAAAACGCATGCATTAAAACATAAAACGCATGCATTAAAATACATAAACTCATGTTATTGAAAATAATCACCAGTGAATCAGGCGTTGACAGAGAAAAAAACGTTTTACCTTGATACATAAATGCATGCATTAAAAACATAAAATGCATGCATTAAACATAAAACGCATGCATTAAAATACATAAAAAGCATGTTATTGAAAATGATCACCAGTGCATTAAAACATAAAACGCATGCATTAAAACATAAAACGCATGCATTAAACATAAAACGCATGCATTAAAATACATAAAAAGCATGTTATTGAAAATGATCACCAGTGCATTAAAACATAAAACGCATGCACTAAACATAAAACGCATGCATTAAAATACATAAAAAGCATGTTATTGAAATTGATCACCAGTGCATTAAAAC